>OX392434.1:3400000-3787461 GCA_947623395.1 Synanthedon tipuliformis | reverse complement strand
AATAATAATTAAGATCAACTTTATCCAGAAAGGGGTCCGCAAAGGACCTTAGGGAGGTCCAAGTAAAGTCCCCGGACAAAGCTAGCCACCTACCATCAAGTGGACGGTCAGCCTGTCTGTCAAATTTGAAATTAAAAAACTTGTCAGTCGTTGGACTAACGTAAGAAGTGAAAACGTAGCTTCACAAAAATAATTGTATAATATTTAAATTCCTTGGCATAATCCAATTAAGTAGATTTTCGCAATTATTGATCGCAAGAAATACAAGAGAAAATATACATATAATTATATAACACTGACACACAATGACAATAATAAATTCATAAAGTTTTGATGTTTATATGAAACTATTTTATTGGTCAGAGGTGTAAACCATATTGATCCTTGTTATCATATCTAGTAAGTTTACTTTCAAATGCAGTTGTCTGCTTTTGTCAGAAGTGTATACCATTATTGATCCTTGTTATCATATCTACTAAAGTTTACATTCATATGCAGTTGTCAACGCTTATAAATAACATTACATTACATTACATGACGAATTCAATGATTTTACCCAAATTCAAAAATGCCCAACGCGCCTAAAAGCATAGGACTCACTTGAGATCTACGATGTGAGCCTGGAGAGGCTCTATGCACTTGTTCCTCTCGAGGGCGTCTCCCAATCGCTGCTGGAGGCTGATGATCTTGTTCTCTAGACCCTTGTTCAGGGTCTTGACGTGATCCAGACTGCGAGCTTCGATCCTCAAACGCTTGTATTGACGGCGGGCGAGGAAACGACGGATCTAACGCACATCAATTATATTATTATATTATACCTGTCATGGATGTTTGTATCAGTATGTACTAATATTATAAATGCGAAAGTTTGTATGAATGTTTGTAACTCTTTCACGCAAAAACTACTGAACCGATCGCCATGAAATTTTGCATACACGTCGTCTGAGACACCAGAAAGGACATAGGGTACCTTTCGTCCAGAACGCGGATGTGTGCGAAGATGTTTATTTATTAACACCCAGTTTTCTAGAAAAAAAACTAGCTGTTGCGCGCGACTTCGTCCGCGTAACTCCATATAAAATATAGCCTGTTATTCGCTAATAATGCTGCTCTCTATGGGTTGAGAGAATTTTTAAATCGGTCCACTAGAGTTTTTGAGTTCGGGGCTATTTTTTTTTCCGAAACCATTGTAAGAGTTTCTTGGAAACTTATTTGATGAATAAACGTTTTGATTTTTTTTATTTGATTTATGAACAGACACAAAATAGGCTGCTTAGTAATATATAGATATATATATCGATGAAAAGACTACTTACAGCTGCCTGTGCGACCACAATCTGTTTTCGGACCTTCTTGGCGCGCTTTCTACCCAAATAACCGCGGAAATTGCGTTGAATAATGATGGCCTGTAAGATACATTTAAAAATATATTTTGTTACTTCAAATTTAGTTCTACTAGAAAGCTATAATAGTAAGAAACATAAAATGTGAGTCAATAGGAATATCTGTTGAAATGTGCTTCCATAGAATAAATTAGTTTTCTGGTATTGTGGAAATCCGATAGACTAGGAGTAATCTGATATGTTTGGGTCATCTTGTATTTTAGGAAGGATATAGAGGAAAAGAAGCGAAATTTTCCAGAGTAAAAGTGAACTGACCGCTTTGACCCTTCTCCTGTCCCTGTAGAGTTGTCTGGCCAGATATCCTCTGCTGTACGCTTGAAGGGTTATCACCAACTTCCTTAGAGCTTCGTATTTCCTTCGCGCCAACCAACCGCGGATATTCCTCTGCAGTTTTATAGCGGCGCGGTTGCGTCGAATCTCTTGTGCTTTACTGTAACAAATGAAAATTTAAATTAAAATTCAAATCATTTATTTGCCCGTGCATGGGTGTAAAACCAAAAGACTTACAGCCAGTTGCAGAAACGTTCTTTAAATTATAAAGTCGCCTTTAAACCCTAAGGGATCATTGAAGTGTTGCACAAACCTACATATTAATGTATGTAGACATTAATGTTGACATTAGTCAACATTAATGCTCCTTTAAAATTTAACTAAAGAAAGTGTCAAACAAGACCTTATCTTTAATCTTTAAGAGAAAAAGCGTTGCACAAAGCGACATTAGCGCCTTTAAAAGGGCCGTAAATCGTTTTGTGAAACGTCTTTAAAGTTAATGTACACATTGGGGATAAGGACTCGTTAGTTAATGCCAATTTTAAAGAAGCTTTGTGCAACTGACTGTTAATTTGTCCAGTCATTCGTTCAGTTAAGTTAGTTGTTTACATTGGCTATTTGACAAGATTTAAAATATACTAAAAATTGTGATTATCATATAAGAAAATAGCGTAAAAAAAAAACAAAATAAGTCACTTTATTTTAAGCTAAATTATGCATATTTTTTGAAAATTATATGAAAAAAAAAAATCATAATTTTTGAAATTTTATCTGCGGCCGAAACGCCCTGTGACTGGTTGCAAATCTGATGACGTCATACGCTAGTAAACATATCAGACATAGACTGATAAATAGTGTTTATTCAATTAAAATTAGTTATCTGTGTCATCATTCGGTTGTTTGTTTACTAGCGTGTATCAAAGACCAGTGCCATTACAGAAACAGCGTTTTTGGCAAATTAAACTTTAACATTGATTTTTATTAATAATAAAGTAGATCTCCCTGAAATATCAATGCAGTGTGCTTATTATGTACTAAAGAATAAATTAAAACCATTTTCTAAAATTAGTCAAATAGCGGATTAAACAAGAGTTCAACCCTCACGATGATAAAACATACCGTCGAGCGAGGAAACCTCGTGCGTGCGCTTGAATTCCGCGTAAGGCCTGCGACACACGGAGGTACTTGCGACGTGCGACAAATCGTCGCACGCAGCTCTGCACGCGGACGCAGTACAAGCGCTGAATATCCGCGCGGATCTTCTCCAAATACGCCACCTTTGGGAAAACAAAGGCATCATATTGTGTGCTATTGGAGTACGTTTTATCTCCCACAGTGTGTGTAAAATTGGTAGATATACAGCCAGTTGCAGAGACGTTCTTTAAATTATAAAGTCGCCTTTAAAACCTAAGGAATCATTAAAGTGTTGCACAAAGCTACATTAACGTCAACTTTAATGCTCCATTAAAATTTAATTAAAGAAGTGTCAAAACTTATCTTTAAAAGCGTTGCACAAAGTGACATTGGCGCCTTTAAAGGGGCCGTCAATCGTTTTGTAAAACGTCTTTAAAGTTAATGTACCCATTAGGATAAGGACTCGTTAGTTAATGCCAATTTAAAGAAGCTTTGTGCAACTGACTGATAAACATTTAGACGTACGGACGGGACACAGAATACTTTTTTCAAGCGGACGAAGTCGCGGGCGATAGCTAGTAAAAACATAAAATTATTCTAATCGACACTTCACTTGTAGTTGGTGAAAGAAGCCTTAAGCGTAATAATGTTCGCTCACGCTAAGGATTTAATTTTACTTTTAGCCCCGTCCTAACTTTCAATACACATCCAATTATTAGAAAAACAAAATACCAAAGTTACAATAATAAAATGGTATTATTTACCTGACCGGCTCTAAAGAATATCTTGGTAGCGCCGAATTGATATTTATCCGTATCCTTGATGTGCTTTGCCAAAATTCTTGAACAGGTAAGTTTTAAGTCGCTCCGATCGATATCTTTGCCTTGACACAGTAGATAATACCTGGCAAAGAAAAAATATATTATACATATTATGATACAATGGTCCGCTACTTATCACACCTCTCAAGAAGCTTTTGACAGTTCTTAAGAAATCTTACAGCCAGTTGCAGAAACGTTCTTTAAATTATAAAGTCGCCTTTAAAACCTAAGGAATCATTAAAGTGTTGCACAAAGCTACATTAACGTCAACTTTAATGCTCCATTAAAATTTAACTAAAGAAGTGTCAAACAATACCTGATCTTTAATCTTTAAGAGAAAAAGCGTTGCACCAAGCGACATTAGCGCCTTTAAAGGTGCCGTCAATCGTTTTGTGAAACGTCTTTAAAGTTAATGTACCCATTAGGGATAAGGACTCGTTAGTTATTGCCAATTTTAAAGAAGCTTTGTGCAACTGACTGTTAAGATCTTAATCTTAAGATACACAGGACGGGGAACATGTTATGTTATGTTATAAAGTCAATCGTGAACAAACCTATTCAAGAAGTCTTGGTACTGCCACCTGGAAGGGAATCCAGCTGCTGATATTCTAATTGTCTCCAAAACGCCGCAAGCCCTGAAATAGTTAGTTAAAAAATAGTAAATTATTATGCTACATTAACGTTGCCCACATTTTAAAAATCTATCCTTTTCTTCTTTTTCTTTTCTTTCTTTGATTTTCTTTTCTTGGAATTTTTTTTTAAACCTTACAGAAGACCACCACGAAACGACCGCACGTGTGCTGATATGTTACTATGCCATTTCCCTATCCCTTATCATTGCTCCTACTGTAGTCGAAAGCTGTAGTTGATGGTAGGCTGCAACCTACCATCAAGTGCAGCTTGCTCTGACTAATTACAACCTGTTCAAACACGCATTAACGAAGAATAGACGCGATAGCCCTGGAATATTTATCCCAAGCTACTAAGAACGACGAAGTATGCAGCTTGGGCACGTCCCACTCGCGCCTCACACCCCTCACGCCCCGCACGATTGCCCTGTCTAGACGTCTCCGTCGGCCTACTGTATGAAATAAGTATGCTGTGGAATTACCATGTATGTATGGATATCGCCGTATATCGAACTACATTGGTTAGGTACAGAAGTCCGATTACTGGGGGGTTGAAAACAGTAGTACAATGTTCTGAGCATTACCTCAATTGGTGCACGGCTCGTTCCGGATCGAACTGGAACGCTTTCTTGGCGTCGTTGGGTTTTATGCAACGCACGTAGTGGGGCGTTGTCGCGGACAAAGTTCCCATCAGCGCTTGTAGCGACAGACGGAACTGCGACCCCACCGTTTGTCTAGAACCGGATGCACGTTTCGCCGGTTGCTGTTGAATATATTTAAAAATATATAATATATTCACACATTCCACACAGCACCGTCTAGTTCCAAAGTAAGCAACTTAATGCTTGTATTGTGAATACCAGACGGTTGATATACTACATAGATTACTTTTTTTTTTTGTAAATACATACATCAAAGATAATTGATTGGTCTCGCTGCGCTCGACTAGATAGAGCGCTGTACAAAAGCAATAGCTCCGAAAATGTTGCAACTTTTTATTGTGGTGTGTGTAAAAAATCGTCACTTTTTAACACTTTTTACCCAGTTTTATTATATTTTTACACAGTTTCACTACGCAAACTGGTATTTTATTATGCCTAAAATTTAATAAAACATTCGGCACGTACACATCAGACAGTTTGCATTGTGACTGGCTCGGGTACGCCGAATTCGGCGTACTATTTTATGCCGCATTTTACAAGTACGACGGCGGTACCTAGTCAGCAGCGCAGCGAGACCAATCACTTATCTATGATACCACCATTATACCAAGAATTTGTTTTTCTTATTTTTGTATTGAATAAACTCAAAAACTAGTGGACAGATTTTAAAAATTCTTTCACCTATATGCACCTACATTATCGGCGAATAACGTAGGCTTCATTTTATAATGTTTACATAACGGCTGGTTTATATAAAAGTCTATAATCACCGTGAGACTGCCCACTGGCAGACTCGGCGTGGTGCGTCTTCTCGAAGGCGGTGGCAGTGTGGACGTTTGGCCGTGGTCGGTGCGTTTCTCGGCCGAGAACATCTCGCCGATTAGACGACAACTGGTCGCGGTCTTTATGCACTCGAGCTGTTCTTCAGACACCGTGTCTCTGTTCTTCTCGAGGAAACCGCCGCACTGGTACTCCACGTTGTCGGCGAAGTGCTTTATTATGAACGCTGTTAAATAATAATAATAATATTATTATTAATTATATTGGTATTAAAAATAATGTGACTTTACATCGCTCTAGCGACTACTACTCTAGTAGTTAAAGCGTAAAAAGGTAACAGACAGACAGACAGAGTTACTTTCACATTTATAATACTGGCTGGTGCCCGCGACTTCGTCCGCGTTCTGGATGAAAGGTACCCTATGTCCTTTCTGGTGTCCCAGACAACGTGTATGCAAAATTTCACGGTGATCGGTTCAGTAGTTTTTGCGTGAAAGAGTTACAAACATCCATACATACATCCATACAAACTTTCGCATTTATAATATTAGTACGGATTAAAGTTTGGATAGTATAATATTACCTGCATTGCCGAACCTAGGTTTCAGGAAGTGGGTATACTTGACACACTTGTCATGCAATTTGGACACGAAGCCGCCATCGGAGCCCTGAGGCACGCGACACTCCTCGTCCAGGAGCGCCAGGACTCCAAGTCGATCTTCGATAAGATCTATGCACGGCTGGTTGTCGTAGAAGTCGATCATCTTCCACGATATCTCCTCCTGGAATTCGATTGAGAGACAACGTAAGTTCGGGAAGCTACATTTTATCTTTCACGTTAAGGTCGGCCGGCAGACAGGCTGAAAATTTCTTTGTACGTAACTGGTTTCGTAGCAAGAAAAACAATTCTTGTCACGTAACTGGTTACGTAGCGTTGGTTTCGTAGGCGGCCGAAGCGGACGGTCCACATGATGGCAGGAGACCACCGTCGCCTTACAACACAAGCAACGCCATAGGTGCAGCAGGTACGCTGCCGACCATAGGTTTAAGGATTAGGTTACGATTAGGATAAGAATTAGGATTAGGTTTTAGGATGGGGTAATGTGCTTTGGCATCCCATACTCACTTACCGAAACACAACAGCATATAATATGCAGTTATTTTACAATACGGGATGATTTGAAAAGATTTCCTTACGGGAATGGTTACTGCCGCCAGACGGGCTACCTAAATGACTGCGAAACGCAATGTTGCCCTGCCGCTACTTTCCAAAACTGCGAATGAATGATATTTATTACCTTGATATATTCATCTTGTTCCAATTTGAAGACGTGCGAGTTGAACTGCTGTTGTAGTTTTTCGTTTGCATAGTTGATGCAGAATTGCTCAAAGGAATTTATCTCGAACGTTTCAAAACCATAAATGTCGAGGACGCCTGAAAAAACCACACAGTCAGTTTGCGTTATAATCATCCCCAAGTTGTTTTTGGTATATTTTTTATTATGTGTAAAAGTGCAAATGCAACGGAAAAATGCCGGGATTTATAGAACGCGTGCTATTTGATTTGACTAATGAGAACTGACCAATGAAGTGTTTCTTAACCTACTAATTAAATCACTCATTTGAAGTATGATCACACTGACCAATGAAATGTTTCTTAACTCACTAATGAAAGGACTCATAAGAAGTATGATCACACTGACCAATAAAGTGTTTCTTAACTCACTAATGAAATCACTCATTTGAAGTATGATCACACTGACCAATGAAGTGTTTCTTAACTCACCAATGAAATTGCTCATAAGAAGTATGATCACACTGACCAATGAAGTGTTTTTAACTCACTAAAAGAACTCTGATCAAACTGACCAATGAAGTGTTTCTTAACTCACTAATGAAATGGCCCATAAGAAGTATGATCACACTGACCAATGAAATGTTTCTTTAGATGTCCCGTGTCCAACACCCTATTGACGGCCGCTACCAGCCACGAGAACACCTCGCCGTAGAGCCTCTTCGCGAGGGCGTCGCGAGAGAAGAGCGCGCGATGGCAGTCCACCCGAGACACGATCACCTCGTGGGCGGAAGCGATCCGTCTATGGGTCAGCCATCGCAGCAACTCCGGCTTCGAAACTCCGAGCAGCGAGCACACTATGTTCAAGTGTCTGTCGTTCGACTGCAAAGTTACACCATCGCACATAAGTATAAGTAAAGTAAGTTTGTATAAGTAAATTTACGTAAGTAAGTATAATCACAATGGGCGGCTTTTAATATGGCTTAAGATGTACGGCTAAGATCGGCCATATTCGGTTTTGTAGAGCGTTCTCTCTGTCGCACAATGTACAGTAATGCAATTATGCAACTGAAGACACATGACGTGTTATTGAATGACAGCGATAGACAAAAATGACGCTATACAATAACTATTTGGAAGATAGACAGGTAATATTCCAGGTAAGCATTACATATAGTGGTATACATTACATATAGCAAAATCTGCTATGTTCACTTTTGAGATTCCAAAATTTTGACCTTAGTATTTAGATAGTTCATTGCCTTATGTTCTCTTAATAATATTAGTATAGATATATAATTACATTAATATAGGCCCCGTCGTCATCGCCGTCTGTGGTGAATTCTATATTTCCGAGGTGCAATACGCAAGATAATACTGCGAACATGTTATATTGCTCGCTCTCCGACACCCCTGAAAGAAAAGTAGACATTTTTTATGATAAAAAAACTGAGGACAGACAGACAATTATCTAATTACTTGGTCATCAGATTGGGTACAGTACAACATACTAGAAAAAAATCCGATATGGGAATGTGTTCTTATTAGTCAGAAGACATCAAAATTTGATGATCATTTAATACTTTTGAGTGATCATTTAATGATCACCCCATCCCCATATTATAATTTGATAATTATAAAAATATACATGTGCGACATATACATGTGAAAGAGGCGCTTAGTCTATCCGAAACATCATCCCATGAGATATAAATAATAATATAAATATAAAACATTTACCTAAAATGGTGAGCGCATTTCTCGTTTCGTTGAACGCTTTTAGATCGTCTACGCCGTCGATGTTCGGACTCCCGCCTTGATTCAAATAGTGAAATGTGTCTTGATGGTCTGAAATGATAAATTCAACAGATATTTTGGGCTCTGGCGCACTTTTTGCGGGGGGAAGTCCGCGATGAGCGAGACTTGTACGAGAAAGAGAGAAAAAGAGAGAGAGAGAGAGAGAGAGCCGTTGCGCCGTATTGTTTTCAATCGTACACTTGCGAATTCAACAGATACTCGTATTTTGGGCTCTCGCGACATTTTTGCGGGGGGAAGTCCGCAATGAGCGAGACGCACTGATAACACTTGTACAAGAGAGAGAGAGAGAGAGGGAGGGAGAAGGAGAGAGAGCAGTTGCGCCGTATTGTTTTCAATCATACACGCGCAAACGAAAGAAACGTCTGCTCGAGTTATAAACACAAGAAACGCCCTTGACCTAAGAGAATTTTCATTTTATTTATTTTCAAATTAAGTAAATAGATATATTGTAAGTTAAGATTTTACACGCCAGGTGGCAGCGCAGTATGCAGGTTGCATATTCAAACTTACAAGAACAGGTTCACATTGACCCTTAAATACTTACATACTTACTTACTTCATTACTTGTAAATAAATGATTTTAATTTGAAAAAAAAAATATTTGATTTATATAAAATGTAAGCGAATAAGAATTGGGATAATGAAACGGGCTGTTGCATAGCTGTAGCTCACTTACAAATTAACAGTATAAAGAGTGTGAGTGAATGCCATCACATCACTCACCCAAATGCAAGTCCGGAAACTGAGCTGCAGCCGAACACAGCTGATAGAATATGTGATAGTTCCTCTCGTCTGCGCTCTGGTAGACCACCCTCGACTTCTCCAGGAGGTATGTCCTCATGCTCGCTCCCGATATCCTGTATACATCGTCGAAATGGATCTCTATGAACTTTCCGAAACGCGACGAGTTGTCGTTGCGTGTTGTCTTCGCGTTTCCGATCGCCTGAAAAAATTATTATAATAATAAAAATAATTATAATAATAAATTTATAAACGCCTATAAAAATAATAAAAATATTTGATATTTTTAGTGGCAGTGAAATATTTTCTTTTCTTTTTATGTTAAACTCGACAATCAGGCTAACTGTCCTGTTCACTTGAGATGGTATGTGGCTACCGTCGCCTGTAACACGAGCTGCAAGTGAGCCTCCGTCTATGGGAAATGGGCTGTGTCATCAATTTCTCACTTTACAGTGGACCACCGTCAAATATAACAGCACTTGTGCTTTTGTGTTTCTACGAGTAAGAGAGTCCACATCCTATCCTTATTCAATACATTATATCCTTAATATCCTAATTACTTTCAGCACTTTCAGCACCTGTGGCGTTGCTTTTTGTTATAGGCAAAAAGCATACCTTCGAGTGGACCGTCAGCCTGTCTGCCTATCTTAACTTGAAAAAAAAAAAGTTATTCAAAGACAATTTTTCCAGCGAATAGTGCACTTTACCTCCATAATAGGACTGGAAGCCAAGACCTTCTTCTCCACTTGGGTCTCGGTGGCGTTTCCACCCACCGCAGCGAAATACCTCATCGCGTATTTCGCCGATACTGTCTTGCCGGCGCCAGATTCGCCACTCACTGGAAATATAATATATATAAATATAATATAAAATATATTCTCACATTCCACACAGCACCATCTAGTTCCAAAGTAAGCAACTTAAGGGATTCACAAAGGCGAATGACATTGACGATTTGACCTTCACCGATATGACCTTTAGAATGTTTATATATATATCAAACTAATTCCGCACGAAAAACACAAACGTAATCCACACCTCAACGCAGTCACTGAGACACTGTAGCTCCATATATTTAGAGTTCCGAGGCGGCGGAAACAATTCAACGGGCCTGACAATTGTGGTTTTTTGTACTTTTCATTAAAACAATATTTTAAAAAAAAAAAACAATATTTTTTTTTAAATGACATTGACTTATTATTCGGTGCAGGAATCATTTGCGCGCAATAAACCGTTTTAGAAACAATTTACAATATAAGTCAAATTATTCTTATTTTCTAACTTTTATTGTAGGAAATTCTAAACAAAACAATTTGTTCTTCACATGTTTAAGTATAACATATATTTTTTTCAAACCAATTGCATTCAACCAATTAACATATTGAAGTGAAACTTTTTATGGGACACTAGCGTTTTGTCATGAGAGTTAACTCGTCGAGCTAACAAAACTGTTAAACTCCTTGTCTCTTTCTTATTACCATTTACTCTAGCAGAGTGAGAGAGGCGGAAAAAATTAACGAAGATCCGCACAAAGAGGAGACGCCGAGAATAGTCGCAGGGCATTGTTTATTGATGGCGATCATGTTATTCAGTTTATCAATATATGTTCTGTATATGAGTCAAGCAGTATTGATGTTATTTATTTATATAAAATTTAGGACTAGTTTAGACTTGTACAATCTTACGTACGTAGAAGAGCAAGTAAGTCTAAGATTTTTTTCCTTTTAACCATAGAAGCGCCATCTCTCTCTTTTAATTTGTTTCACCCCCTACTTCATTTTAACAGAGGAATATGTGTATTGATTGAGTAAGTTCTACTAGATGGCGCCATCGTACGTAATATACACGCAAAAAACCACGTGTCTAACCAAACCTAACGAATCTGCGTCTGTTATGTGGTGTGTACAAACATTTTACTCACTGGACATATTTTTCTAGATATCTGTCTAATTTTAATTCGAAAATTTATGTATCTTATTTCTCATACCATAAGCCTATTGTCTCGGTTTTACAATCAACCACAGTAATTACTGATGTATCCAATAATGAAAATGATGAATAAAAATAGAAGATCTATGCAAAAATATTAATTTACCAATGAAAACATGAAATAAATTTAAATATTTGTAGAAAATTAATATATGTATATGTGTATACATGTATATATTGTACACATATATATATATATACATACAGATGGAGCGAAAGAAGTTTCACTTCAGTCGTGTGGTCATAAGCACACTCTTTTTTTTTTTTTTAAATGCAAATTTTTAGGATTGGCGTGTGTTTACACCTTAATGCTTATATTATGGATACCAGACGGTTGATATACTGCATACATTGCTTTTTTTTTGTAAATACATACATACATATTATAAATACAAAACATCCATGACTCGGGTACAAAGGTAAAATGTTAACACATAAACATTTGCCCCTGGCGGGATTCGAACCCGCGACCGCTTGATTAACAGCTAGGGTTAGTAGCCACTAGACCAAACGTGTCATCAATACAATACACATTTTTTTTTTCAAGTGAATACTTCTTTACACCAAAACCACTGACTGACCTGTGATATATACCACTGGACAGGCTGTCTCATACAAATGACAAAGCTAATTTTTTGTGCCATTTTGAAACGCCGCCCTCGATTGTGCCGAGAACTAATTTTGCGTATTTTTATTCCATACATATGTATGTATAATGGTGTCATGCGGACATCACTAATTTTAGTTCCATGGACATTGGACACTCGTTCTATAGCTTACAGCGCCAAAATGGCGTTTTCAAATAGGCACCAAAATAATTTTACGACAGCCTGTCCGTCCAGTGGTATATATTACAGTTCAGTGACCAAAACCCACTTGCTGGGGAATGGGGAACTGATCAATGCTACAGGCTATGTTGGGAAATTAAGTGAGACATTATTGTATAGGGTTTTAAAAGGCCAGCGCCTTTTCTGTCCAGGCCAGGCCAGGCCTTGATATTAAGAGAATCAAGGCGCTCGCTGCCGGATATCAAAGACATCCTAGAGGATTTTCCAACGTTAAAAAAAAAGGGGGGGGGGGCGGCTTTTCCTGGAAAGTTAAAATTCCAGGAAAACATAAACATTTAAACAAATTTTCACCTGGAAAACATAAACTCTTTAAACATTTTTCAACACCACCAACGGTCACCAGCTAATGCACCAAAAAATTACTAGTATATTATTATATAGATATTATAAAAATGAGTGACCTCACCTATAATACTCTGATCTCTTCTCTCCCTTTCCAGTTTTGTGTACGCTTCTTCGGAGACTGCGAATATGTGAGGGTCGAGGTCGCCCATGGCTTGGCCTCGATACGCCATGATAGTTTCATCGCCTGAACATTAAAAAAGTCCACGTTTAGAAATATTCACTATATACCATACCATAATGGTATATAGTGAAGTATATAGTGAACTGCTTGTTTGCCCACATCAGTTTTTTTAAAAAAATAGATTTTTCTTCCAAAATATTACATAATTGGTCCACCAACACCAAGTTCCTTGTGCTTTATTTTATCACCATGAATGAAATAAAGTAGGCCTATACATAGCATTGCTCTAGGGTACCTATATCTAAAAAAACAAGGGCGCAATTATAGAAGCTCGCACAGGGCGCAAAAAAGGCTATTTACGGCACTGATACATTACACTGATTACATTACACACTCAAATTTTTTTTTTTTTTTATAAGAGATGGGTTAGCTCTTGGCCAACAACCAACCATGCCCTATCCCAGGTCCCTCCCCCATTGTTTAGAATTAATAATTAGTAATCATTGACTTGGAATTTAGATAATATAATTTCGCGACTTCATCCGCGTTCTGGATGAAAGGTAGCCCCCCCCCCTCCCCCCCTGTCCTTTTGGTGTCTCAGACAACGTGTATGCTGATCGGTTCATGCTGATCGGTTCAGTAGTGTCTGCGTGAGAGTTACAAACATCCATACATTCATACAAACTTTCGCACTTATAATATTAGTACGGATATAAAAAATTTTGATTTGTTAGTAAATTTTCCTGGACTATTTTCCTCTCACTGTGGAAGCAAATTTAAAAACATATTCAAGTCAAAAAAAGTATTCGAATGTATAATTCAAAAATAGCTCTCAAGGTTTACTTAGCACTCACCGTAAATGGGCAGATCGTAGTACGGATTGATTGCGACAAGAACAATGCCGCAATAGGTGTAGATGGCATTTCTGTCACAAAATCTGTAAGAACAACAAAAGTAACAAACTAAATTGAACCAACTGTACATCTCTAATAACCTGTCAGTACGAAACTTATATATTTAATACTAGCTGGTGCTCGCGACTTCGTCCGCGTGGAATAGTTATTTTGGGAATCATTTGTGTATCTCGAACGGTTTTCGCAGCGCACGCAACGGAAGCCCTCAAAGATGAATAATTTTCCCCGTTTTTTCCACATTTTCGACTGTTTCTTCGCTCCTATTAGTCGCAACGTGATGTTATATAGCCTAAAGGCTTCCTCGATAAATGATCTATCCAACACAAAAAGAATTTTTCAATTCGAACCAGTAGTTCCTGAGATTAGCGCGTTCAAACAAACAAACAAACTCTTCAGCTCTATAAATAAATTAGTATAGATATAAATCTTGCCACCATTTACATACCTGACTTTAAGGTTGTGCAGTACAGCAGGCTCGTGTAAGTATGACAGAGACGTGAGATCATTTTGACCGATCAAAAGCGACGGATTTCTAAGTGGGGGCAGGTTTTTTTCATCTGAAATCTTAAATTTAAAAAAAAGATCATTACCAGAACCAAAAATAAAAATAACCTATTATTTAGAAAAATACTCAAAATTAAGCGTATTTAAGAAAATAGATCTTAAACTTCTCAAACTCAAGATACACTTTTATATTTGGCGATCAGTGATTTTACTATTACCTATATCAAATCTGCTTCGAGTTTTATTATGATAAGCGGTAGCAGACAAGACAAAACACAAAACATTCGCGTCACTTATTGATATAGCAAAAATAATAAAAAGTACGCCAGCAATTCAAATATTTTAGAAAAACTTTTATAGATAGTGTACCTATTGACGACTCAATTTTAAATGTATTGCATTACGGCTAGGCAAAGATGTTTTCACCCTGGCCTAGCACAATGTAATTTACAAGATTCAACCTGCCAAAATGTCAAAAATTCTGCACATTTGAATAATCATTTCTTCATAATATATCTCAGAAAAGTCATGTTTTTATTGTATTACTACAAATGCTACGATCTATAACTAACTAAGTAGCTGGTGCCCGCGACTTCGTCCGCGTTCTGGATGAAAAGTAACCCTATGTCCTTTCTGGTGTCCCAGACAACGTGTATGCAAAATTTCATGGTGATCGGTTCACTAGTTTTTAGAGTGAAAGAGTTACAAACATCCATACATCCATCCATCCATACAAACTTTCGCATTTATAATATTAGTACGGACGGACGGATGAGTAATTCCAGTTGGCAAGTGAGCTCTTAAGAGACATCACTTGTGCTACTCTGCATATTATTTCCTTCACACTCGTATTGACTTATTTTATTACTACTTTTATATTATTATTATAGAACAGTTTAAAAGGCTGAGCTAAATGTATAGCTAAATAGAATTTTGCACTTCACTGTCTGGACATTTGCGTTGCGTTTATGTCGTTGTACTACAAAGGAAAACACTAGTTATTTTGCGTTCTAGCCTATATATAAGACTTATGAGGCTCTCAATCATATCAAGAATAATATCAAGAAGTAAGCAAAAATCCATGTATTCATATTGCGTTGGGGTCTGTCTGAAACCAACCCCTAAAAAACATTATTACGAGGTTTAGAATCAACAGTCTAAACCATCTTTAGGGCTTGCCCCTAACGAGGGCATTCCACAGTGTGTACTGCGTACTAATTAGTGATGTAATATAACTACTTCCGTTTCCACGGTAACCTTAATTGTTGAGATTACTAAATGCTGCACGGCACAAACAAATTGGATTAGGATTATTCAACCCCCTAATTGACTTCCAATTGCTTAGTTAGTGTTAATTTTATTCTTAAACTAGCAACTCGCCCCTGCTTTGCACTGATTCAATCACTATCTCTATATAAAAATTACGTGTCACATGTTTGTTCCCGATGAACTCCGAATGTACTGAACCGATTTTGATAAAACTTCGTAACTGTACTCAATTTGGTCCAACTAAAAAGATAGGACATATAAATTGCACCCCGGGCGAAGCCGGGACCAATAAAAATAAACCTGCCAATTTCATCACCTCCGTCAATATTAGTGACTGGTTTAGAGAAATTATAGGTAAATTTTGGCAGCGCGTCTGGTGGCAGTAACCACCTCTTACATTGAGACCATTGTGAAATAAAAACATATAATATGTGCTGATGTGTTTCGGTGAATGAGTAACGGTAGCCACCTATCATCAAGTGGACAGTCAGCCTGTCTATCAACCTTAACATATAATAAACTAGCTGCTGTCCGCGACTTCGGCCACGTAACTTTGTAAATTATATACTAAAACCTTCCTCGAGAACCACTCTATCCATTGGTGAAAACCGCATTATAATCGGTTGCGTAGTTTTAAAGATCTAAGCATACATAGGGACAGACAGAGGCGGCGGAGGACTTTGTTTTATATGTAGTGAAGTGAAAAAGCAAAAAAGGTCTTTTTTTTATAATATAATACTTGTGTATTTATTCCCTTTATTTTTAGTCTTTATTCCCGAGGGATCAACTAAAAATTTAAAAAATTCTACCCCTGACAGAAACACATCAAGCAATGAAGATTGAAAAATAAAATTGTTTCTCATATATTTTTGTCATAAAAAGCCTATATATAAATAATAAAAATGATTTCTCTATGTTAATGTATCTCTATCTATGCATCTACTATGTTAATCTATCTACGTTATGTTATGTATGACCATAAATCCTCAATTACAGTGTAAGTTCAAAAATTCACTCACCTTTATCTGTTTAACTGCAGACGAATCATCTAACTTGACTATTAAAACTCCAGAACGATAGTCCGCAGTCACCGTAGCACTCTCCCATACTTTTTCTGGGTGCTCCACCCACACTCCGGCACCCTGGTAACAAAAAAGAACAGTTTTACATTAAAAACTGAAATTAATTAGATATAAAGGGTTATAAAGGTAGTCAGTAGAAGACAGGCTGAGTTTTTGTAGCCCAAACACGCTATATCTGCTGTAAGTTGCTTAGGATTTGGGTATCCCGCAGACTACTTGATGCTGCAGTATTAGGACAAGGTTACCATGTCATGAAAATACCACCAAAGTAACAGTATACCAAATTTCACATCAATCGAATGTGTGGAAGTTAGCGAAATCCTTTGAAATTAGTCTGAACAAATCTTCATAAATTGTATCTAAGAACGATACCAATCACGTGAGCTATCAAAAAAAAAAACAGATCAAAATCAGTCCATCTGTTTGTGAGCTACAATTCCACAGACAAACACACATCAAACTTATAAGTATCACCCTGTTTTTGCATCAGGGGTAGGGGTTAAAAATGGCCTTAGCCAATATCAAACACCAAGGTTCATCAAATTTTATCACATTCTTAATATTCATTTAGGACTTGACTTGACTGCTTTGGACTTGACGGACCTGTTTCGGAAAACTAAGAAACTTTACTTGACTGACTAGTCTCGGGATCTGCTACTTTTGATTTTAATTTCAATTTTGCCTTTTTTAATTTAAAAAAGGCTATTACAAATTGCTATTTTTACTAATGACACTGACCAAATCATCGGAGAAGATCTGATGGAGCCAAGACATTAAAAGAGAAGAATAAGAATATTTATTTACTTTTTGCTGTGTATTTTATAAGTGACAAAAGATTTTTCAACAAAATATGGCGTAATTTACTAAGGCTTAGATGAAATAACAGCAGCAGCACACATATGTGGCATTGCTTGTGTTATGAGCAACGGATAGCCACTTCAATCAAATATTCGTCTGCCTGCCTAACTACATTAATATAAAAAAAGAACTTTAACAAATCTTAGATACATAATATTATAGGCAGTTAAGGTACACAGGTGTGTTATCATCTATTTAGGTGGATTACCTAAGTATATTGAAAATCAAATCTTTTTAAAGCCTTTTTTTTTATAAAAGTCAAGACAGCGCTTGGCCGCGATCTCACTTGATGTAAGGTGCAGATGCGGCTGAAGGTGGACCACGCTTACATAGTAGATGCCAATTTACCCTACGTTTGAAGGCCCCGAGGTTGTAATTTTGGGGAAACACAGACGCAGGCAATGAGTTCCACTCCTTACCAGTTCGGACAAGGAAGGTGGAACTGTTTCTATAATTTTTTTCTATAAATGAAACCTTCAATGGTATTCATATAGATACTTTATTATTTTTTCATGACAAATTCATTTTCTTCTTTTATATTTTAACTTGAAATCAAATCCCTTTAAAGAGTATCTGTACTATAAAAGTATTTACAGTACAGGTTACAATTTCATTGTTTAAACAATATTTTGACAACATATGTAAGTAGATATCCACCTATTTTCAAAAAAAGTAATCAATAAAAAAGGGAGAGAATGATATCTAATAATAAATAAATTTGTATTGTTGATTTATAATTAAAATAATAATAATTAAACTACTTTGATAAACAAACAATGGGTGATACATTTTTATCAAATTCTTTAACGATGTAAAATGATAATGCACGCGTAATCTGACTGTAATAAAAGCATATTTGTATAATATATGAATAACGCATTAATATTAATCAGAATAATTTTAATATTTTAACATAACTTTGCGGATAACAAAAGTGAAATGAATTTCGCTTTTACGTTCGTCTAAACAGGTTCCTTTTTGTGGGAGTGTTAAAACCAGTAAGTACATTTATTAAACTGAAAATAAAGTAAAAAAAATAATAATGAAAATATATGTTTTACCTACCTTCGTGTATAGCTCTTTCGTTGTCATTTTCTTAGGTATATGTTTGCAATTTCGTTGGTAATTTAACTAGTTTATTTCACAGCAGATTTGTTAATTTTCAAATGCATTTTTACTATGACGAACAAGGTAGATTGGAAGTTGCTTATTTTTTCCATACGATTGGTTGTTGGAATTGCAATGTGTGTATGCGAAAAAACATACCCAAAAACGTCACACAAAAATTAGCTCATTGACAGCTGTCAATAAGAAATACATAAAATTGCGCAAAAAAAATAATTATATAGGTCAACCATCAACAAAAGTTTTCTGACATGGTAATGTTATTATATGGAAACATAAAATCCGGAGAAACTAGTCGGATTCATGTAAGAATGAAAAAAAAAAACCATTAATGCTGTGAAATTGCTTTATCTTTGAATTTCCCACGGGTGTTGCTTCATGTGAATATTTAAATATAGGTCATGTTACGTTCCGTTGCACGCAACACATCGATAGTAGAATAGCATAACGAACAGAAGTAAATTAATAATTACGACATGGTCGCAGGACTAACATAATATTTTTTAAATCTGAATAAAATAAAAATTAAATGTTTATTATGTATATTAAAAGAATATTATTGATTTCATTAGAGATCTCCTTTCAAATGCAATTACTATAGATTATTATGAGTATACAATAGTGTTCTCTGCTCTTTATTACCTGCTAGCGTTCCTTGAAAATATAGTCAAGATATGTAGTAAAAATATAGTGCTAGGCTCTTTAGCTTTTCTTTAGAATCAAGTAGAATCCTCGATAACGATATGTATTTATTTGCTTCCCTTCTACAGTTTGTCGTACTAAATACGACATATATAACAATTTTTCTTATGTTCTTTTTGGACACGTCACATAGCGCCATCTAGTGCATCTAGTCTCAAGTTTACACAGGTGCCAGACATATACAATTGATAAATAAATAATGTGTATATGGTATATTTCATTTTCAAAACAAGGAAACACCCAAATCAAGACCCACAGACAGACATATTTGATATTCATACATACAAATATTTATTTTGAGCGGGAATCGAAGCTGCGACTTTTGGGACAGCAAGCAGCGTTACTAATAACTACCACTGAGCCAAGAAGTCGTCAAAATTTAAAATTTTCGCTCATCTCTCATTAGGTACAATAATAAGTATGCAATATAATATAAATAAAATAGATATAGGTAGGTATATATTTACCTAATAATAAAGGGTGAATGTCATCGATAAAATATAGGTAACTACAATTTATGTTTTAAAAATTTATTTTTAAATTTTTTCTCTCAGCCTCTCAGGCTTTACAAACATTTACTTAAATAGAGCACAAGCATCGTGGATTGCCCAGTAGGTAGGTATACAAATTAGTTATAAGTAGGTATTCATTTCTCTATTAGGTATATCAAAGTCCTAAGCCAACGTGTTTTTTTGGTTTTTGTTGTCTTTTCATTGCTGTTTGTTCTTTTTCACTTATTTTCTTGAGCCGGGAACCAAGTCTGGCATGCTTCTGTGGCTATTTCGCACAAGTTAGTGAACGATTTTGCTCTGGAGTCGTAATCTGTAAATTTAAAATATATACAAATCGGTTAAATTTAATTAATTTACATTAATCTGTCTCTCCACTGCTGGATGTAGGCCTCTCTGAAGGCTCGCCATCAGGCACTATCTTCCGTCTTTCGCATCCAGCCAGAAATCTAGCATAAAGTTTTTGAAATTATTATCCAAATATTTTTGAAGTGAAAACTTCTTTAGGCGCGTTGGGCATATTTGACATGGGAAAAAAACTATTGAACTCGACCGACACCTCTATATATTTTCGGATAATGCGACATCTACACAATACCACTGAAACTAGAATATGTTACGTATATCCTTGCGAAAACTAATTGAATTGAAATATTACATCAAAGCGAACAGAGGTGGCGCTAATATTAATTTAAAAAAGAACAAGTTTTGAGATGGGGAAAAGCAATTGAACTCGCGACTTGTGATGTAATGTAATCGACACCTCTGTATACAAGTATGTAAATATCTTTTTAAAATAACTGCCTAATAATTAAAGTATTGCAATGACTTACCAGGGGGCCCTCTTTTGCCGAACATTATACCGTTCATCGGTGCGTTTTTGTAAGTAGCCTCACTCACACCAGTCAATGCTAGCAATACCACAACTATGCAGGCGAAGGCAATGGTGAATTTCATTAAAGCTGTCATCTTGTTCCTAATAAGTAATGAAGTTAAGTTATTAACTTAGTTATTTTCTTCTAATATTATAAAACCGAAAGCTTGTGAAGTTGGATGTATGCAAAAACTACTGAACCTATGGCGTTAAAGACATAGATAATAATATAGACTTGATTTAATAGGCGACCGTAGCCACCTATCATAGGCAACCGTAGGCTTGCCTGCCTACGGTAGCCACCACCGAAAGCAGGCAAGCTGCCTGCCAATCTTTACATAAAAAAGGAGAGAGAAAAAAGAAATGTTTACAAAATATGTAAAATTTCGTATGTTACTTTTTACGCAAAAACTAATAAAAAAAATTCGATAAAACTACACAGCACGAGTTTATACACAAGAACAACATATAAGCTCTAATTTACAAAGATACGCGTTGAAAGTCACTAACAAAAGTTAGTAATATTCATAGAGTAACTTATAATATATACGGAAAGTAATATTTTAAACTGAATGAATAAATTTGTATTAAAAATCTGTAGTCTTAAAGAAAAAATTTGGTTCTAACGCCGAAATTAAAAATACCTAAGTAGGTATGTGTGCAATAATTAAAATAAAGTTACTGGCTGTATTTAGTTGAAAAAATCTCAAATTACTTTTTATTCCTGGTAACACTGAAAGCGTCGAAACTCAACTGATGCTGAAGATGGGTTTGCAAGCCATTTTATACTGTGTAGCTGGAATATGGCGGTCAGCGTCCACTCCATTATTGGATTATCGTCCACTAAACTACAATATTGACACGATTCTCTTGAGATCAAAACTTTATTAATATGTACTTAGGCAGCTGGCGACGAATATTAGATCAACAAGATACCTAATGCTTTCACATACCTAACTGTTGACAATCTCGAAATAATCTTCTTCTTCTGTGTTTATAAAAGGCGATGAGTGTATGTATGTGTGTCCCCTATAGACTCCAAAATAGCTGAACCGATTTTGATGAAACTTTCAGACAATCTTCAGTTTGACAGAGAGTCAAAATCAGGGGTCAAAGTCGCGGGCAAATGCTAGTATAGTATTATATATTAAATAGCAGAATAATAGCTTAATCTCCCTACTAATTTCAAAATTTAAAGTGTCATTTAAGCTTAGATTAATAATTGGTCTCGCTGTGCTCGACTAGATACTTGTCAAATGCGGCAAAAAATACTACGCCGAATTCGGCGTACACGAACCAGTCACACTGCAAGCTGTCTGTATATGTGTATATTCCGAATATTTTTATTATATTTTGGGCATACAAACAAACACACAAACATACAAAATTTTAGCTCTTTATAATATTTGTGTAGATAATATTTTATAGATAAGACAAATTGGCGCGGATGAAGTCGCGAGCACCAGCTACTTAGTCCGTACTTTATCCGTACTAATATAAAGCGAAAGTTTGTATGGATATATGGATGGATGGATGTATGGATGTTTGTAACTCTTTCACGCAAAAACTACTGAACCGATCACCATGAAATTTTGCATACACGTTGTCTGGGACACCTGAAAGGACATAGGGTACCTTTCATCCAGAAAAAAAGTACCTACTGCTCCCGAGGGATTATCTAAAATTAAGGAAACTAACTCCTGGATAAGTATAATAGCAATAACGATGTCAGGCGATATATTGCTTTTTCAACGCGGACGAAGTTGCGGGCACCAGCTAGTATTTTATAAAGTTACACGGGCGATGTCGCGTGCAACCTTTTAGGTACGATCTCTTAGGTTCACACAATCTAGAACAATTAATATTTTCTTAATCTCGACGCTATAAATAAGATCTTAATCCAATCGTTGCCGCAGATTTGCACTTAATTGAACAAATTCCCGTTCCAATATTGGTAATTTACCGCCATTCACCCTTATAATCCTTTTAAGACATGATATTGCTAGAATAATTCGTTTTGTTTTCAAATCTTGTATAAAATGGGAGGAAGCCATGAAGTTTTATGCAGTCTCTCCTGACAACCCAAGCAGACCAGTCTAAGGTATTTTGGAGTTATACTTATTTCTTTTATTATTTATCCCACTTTTTCCAATATTTATAATACACCAGGAATATTCTTCGGATTTAAGGGATGTTTGAGCCTGTTTACCTAATACTATACTTACCCTATTCTTATAATCCTACTAAGGTCACAGTAGATCTACTTTTGGTTGGGTTTTAATTGCTAAAGAATAGTGTGTTGAAATGTACACGTTCTGTCTTTTAGAGAATCCGACGTTATGAGAATCTGTCTTTGCGCGAATCTGTCTTTTTGAGAATCTGTCCTTATGCGAATAAGCTGACAGAACACTAGCAGCACTAGTCCGTTTAGGCTACGATTTTTGAGATTTTTACTCACTAAAACCTTCCAGTTTGTCGCCATCAGCTGCGCATTTTCGGCGACCGTGGTTACCTGATGACTTACCTACACATTTTTTTTTTTTTTTCAGAATAAATAATGAAAATGCGTGCTTTTACATTCTTCATCTTTACTCTGTTCGTGTGCTGCCAGCATCTAATCGAAGCAAATTATAGAAAAACATTGTTCAATGGCTCCATTTTTGGCAAGAGAGGCGTTGGTGAGCAAATTATTCATAAGAAATATATATAATGATTCGTTATAGTCACATCACTAATTAAAGGGCTCATCACTAGCGCGTCGGTCATCTTGTTTTTTTCCACATAAGTATCTATTGGAGCAAGCTCACCCAGAATATTTTCATTTTCGGCCAATGTGTGTTGCTACTTTGCCAGTAATGTCATATGGCGCTGATACGTGGTCTCTAACTGTGTGCCTCTAAATTTAACTATGGTGATGGCTTTGCTCGGGGTTACACTACGAGATCGAATCAGAAATGAGGAGATCCGTACGTCTACCGTATGTTACCGACATAAGCCAGCTGCGGCTGGGGCAGGTTCTCGAGTGGAGGCCACGGACCGGCAAGCGTAGTGCAGGACGTCCACCCACAAGGTGGACAGACCGCGGGTCGATGGTGGATCCAAGACTGCTTTTGACCGGTCTTATTATGGTCTTATTGGAAAATTATGGGGGAGATAGGGGAGACCTATGTCCAGCAGTGAACGTCCTGTAGTTGAAATGATGATAAACCAATTTATTAATCACACCGTATGGTCATGGTCATGGTATTATGGTAATTTTGTTCTTTAAAAAACACTATCTTCAAGAGTGAGGGTACTATTTAAAGTATCTGTATATATTTTTTAAACTGTCTTAATTTTGCAGAATACGACTCTACAGAAAAAGCCCTAGCTGCTCTTTGCCAGATTGCATCAGAAACATGTCAAGCGTGGTATCAAGCTTTGGAGAACAAATGAATAGTATATTTTCCACGAAGTATGTTGTACCACTTTAATTACGGCTTTAAATAAAAACAACTGGATACTTTTTTATATGTACTGATTATATACCGTATTTGACTAATTTTATATTCAAACACATAGATTAATATTGTACCCACTCGTATTGTACTATTAGCTTCGAGAAATAAAGTGATTATGTAATAATATTGACTTTTATTTGGTACCTACTAGCCGGTGCCCGCAACTTCGTCCGCGTCGAAAAATACTACCTAAGTAACGCCTGACATCTTTATAACTGTTATACATTTACCCTAGCGTTAAATCTTTATTTTTAGATAGCTAGGTACTGGCCTACTGCCCGCGACTTGTCCACCCTGAAATTGTTTCTAATTTCTAACTATAGGTAAGTGAATTTTTCTTTTTAAAACGTACGAGTAGTTTCGAATATTAACTTCTAAGCAAATTTTACCTCTTTATAATCTCTATACCTACCTATATATAAAAATATAAAAACTAGTAGGTTGCTCGATTCCGCGGGCTTTCAGCCAGGTCGGGTGGGCGGCGCCCGGCGGTTGAGTTTTATCCTGCTGGCGTAGTCGAATATTGAAGTATCTACTTAATATACAGATTACAGATACACTTTGGGTGTGTTTAAGAAACCTAATATAGATTATAATTAATGTAGATATAAGGATTAAAGACTAATGGACGGGTTATAGTTTTACCTATATTTGTTCAACTAATGGGTTGGGGAATTATAAAGCTTCTCTAAGATATTTGCTGAAAATTATGTTTAAGTAAACATCGTCTTAAACAATGTGGTCAAGCTTTTCTTATTGAAGACTGGCTGTGCTCGTGACTAAGATTCGACGAATGACCTAATCTAGAAGTTGAATCTACTTAATTGAACTGTACTTATGTCCCAAGTAGATGTAGGTACTCGTCAACATCTTCGATAGTGGAATTCGCAACTGTAACTGGTGGGGGCACAACATGGACATTACATATTCATATAACTTTCATCTTGTCCATATTTTGGGAAACTTGAGTCCATATATGTTGAGACTTGAGACCATCAAACAGTAGCCGAATTCTATATTATGTATGTGTGGGGGTGGGTGGCGTGCGTGGGTGGGTGCGTACGTGCGTGTGTGCGTGCGTGCGTGCGTGCGTACGTACGTGTCTACGTACGTATGCATGTTAATGTATGTGTATGTTCCTCCATAACTCTTAAAAACGAATTAACTGATTTTCATGAAACTTGGTATATAAACATTTAGACGTGCGGGCACTATTATTTAAACTGTGGTAAGTACGGGGATAGGATACATAGGATAGGCTACTTTATTCACGCGAGCGAAGTAGCGGGCACCAGCAAGTCTAAAATAAAAATATTAACAATTACTAACACTAAACAGTCCCAAAATCGGGTACTGCGCATATTTGACACGTGATATCGCCAAAGCCCATTAGGTTTTCCGTCGATTATTATACTCCGAGACTCTTCTTCTTCTTCTTCTTAGGTTTAAAATGGCAATGCGAACTCCGAGACTCCGTGAAACGAAAAATGATCACATTACACTGACATTTAGGATTTAAGAGCTGGTTGTCATTGTCATTTTTGACATTGGCTATGTCTATTTGACGCTCATTTGACGTTTCTTTGACTGATAGTAGAATGAATGAATAATGGCTGCTGATTTTTGGCGTTTTTCGTGTGTGAAAATTAAATCATAGTCGAGAAATTAGTTTTTTTTAGTGTTTGAAACACGAATTTACTTTTGTATTTTTTATATATTAATTAGTAATCGTGTATTTGTCTATCAGATGGTTGGAAACTAAATATCTAACATGTAAGTAATAATTGCTTTTGTTAATTTAAACATGAAAATAACAATGTGAATCGAATTGGTTATGCGGTTAAACATGTTATTGAATTTAAGATACACATTTTTAATTTCAAAAACAAATTAAGTATTAATATTTATCATAACTGTGATATATTAAACCATATTACCCTATCTAATCATCATATTTTTATACTGCGTCAGCTTTATTACTTAACTATACTTATGCGATAGTTTAAGTACACACATTTAAACTTGACGGAATTATATCGATATCTGCTTTTGTTTGTCCTAACATCTAGTGTAGGTACTTAATAATACTTACAGAATAATATTTTTAAGAGCTACATTTACATAATTTCCAAAACTAAGCACTTTAAAGAACAGTAGGATGCCTGATATCCGTCGTAATTTTTTTCAAGCAATACGTAATAGTACCTATAAATTATACATTATTGTTATGCATATGTCTACGTATACCCAGTATGTTTACACTCACAAATAAGACTGAATTCTGCCTGGATTAGATCCCATATTTTTTTTAAATTAATACGAGAGATCCAATCAGGAATGTGGAGATACATAGACAAACTAAAGTTAACGACATACTTGCATGCAGACCTTGCATATCAGTAAGTTGAAGTGGAGAGCTTATGGCTGTTGGGACCGGAAGATTCTAGCCCTGGGTTGGCAAGCGCAGTGTAGGATGTCCACCCACAAGGTGGGCCGACAATTTGATAAGGGCCATGGCTTGACAGCCAATCCAGTCTGCAACCCAACTCAAAATTCATTTATTTATTTATTGAAAAAGGCTTACCAACTAAAAACATACTTAATGACAATGTACAATCCTCACAGAAAGAATAATTAGTAGTATGAATTCAAATTATAGGAAAGCACAGCAATATTAGAAATTAATCAAATAAGTTACATAAATGAATCAAATGTCAATGAGATAAATAAGGCATAATCACAATAAAATATGAAGTAACTAAATATATATATATATATATATATATATATATACTAGTTTTGGGCCAATTAGAGCTAATTATGACCAAAACCCAATTGTTCGTTTTGTCGTGCATCATTTTATAATATTTTCCATTTAGATCAATTGATAATGGCTTCTGTAAACATTTTATTCTGTTAAAGAAGTATTGTTTACCTAAAGTGTGACAGTTGCTAGCTAAACAATTTTGTAGTCACGTTAAAGAACGGTACAATCGGTAGAACGGTAATATCCCTACTAGCTGGTGCCCGAGACTTCGTTTGCGTTCTGGATGAAAGGTATGTCCTATGTCCTTTTTGGTGTCCCAGACAATGTGTATGCAAAATTTTATGCTGATCGATTCAGTAGTTTTTGAGTGAAAGAGTTACAAACATCCATACATGCATCCATACATCCATACAAACTTTCGCATTTATAATATTAGTATGGATATTAGTATGGATACATGATACATGATGAAACTTATCACCCATTAAGCCAATCATATCATGGCTGGCATTATCCTTAATAACTAGTAAGGACATGTGCAGTGAAAATATTTAAAACTAGCTGCATTGCATGCGACTTTGCCCATGTAACTTTTATACCGTGGGTTTTGATCCAATTTCTGCATTAAAACGGACAAATATAGGGAGGGGTAATTTAAATATAATTAAAGGGTTTTAGATTTTTTCTTCTTATTAAATACTTCTTGGAACCTATAATTATTATTCTAGTCATACATGATCAAGCCTATCGTTCTATCGGAATGTTACGATTGGCTTGATCAAGTTAATTGTCTTACGCTGATTGAACTTGATGGGTTTGATCATGTATGACTACCATTATATGAATTTTTATTAACTAATTTTGATATACAGTTGTATATATGTATTTTATATTGAAAGGACACAATAACATGATAGTAATAATATTGTGAAATGTATATAAGTGCTTCTTAAAATGTGCAAGTGTTTTTAAGTGAAATTAAAATCAGTGTTTAATGCAAAAGTGCTATTATTTCTTTTATTTCAGCAAGAAAGGCTGTTCCAAACGAAAAGAGTGAAAATGGCAACGGAACCTCCCATCAAGAGACAGAGAATAGACAATAATATCGCAACAACCATAGACAATTACATAGAGAAGATAAGAAACTGTGACAATAATTTAGAACCGATTTTGGACAACTCACTGACAAACCCAATACCATTAATCAAGGTATACGTCGGCCATGTAAAGGATCAGAAGTACATTTCAAAAGCGATATTAGTTTTAAACGAGAAGATTCCCATGAAGGAACTTCAGCATTTGAAGAGAGCTCGCAAGAAGGAGATAATTCTTTGCCCCACACACTATCTAAACAGTATGCCTTCCATACAGGAATACATCGAGTGCTACGTGTTTGAACTTAAAGATGTGTTTGCTTATTTCAAGGAATTAGATGTGCCATATTCGGCGCCAAAACTTTCTAGACAGCACAAGGAGACATCAAAAAGCTGGCCGTGCAATTTTCACCCCAACAACTATCTAGAAATGCTCGTGAGTGGCAGATTTTTCACATCGAATCATTTGAAAATTCATAAAACATTCATGGAAATGGCTTTTGAAGTCGCAAAATGGAATTTAAAAGATACAGATGTAGATCTCAACGGGGATTACTTTGTAAACAACGTAAATTCAGCGGTTGTTGTTGATCCGTCAAACCAGTCGGTCGTTGCTGTATCGATAGATAATAGATTGCATCACCCTCTACAACACGCCGCCATGTTGGCCATAGACAATGTGGCTAAGACTCAAAATGGAGGAGCGTGGGTTGCTAGCGATGAAAATACATCCATCAACGCAACCCTAAGCGGCATTGATGCGAATTTGAGGGAATATTTAATTGATTTATTTCCAAATAACACATTTCAAGCTAAGAAATATGTTAGCAAGAGGGACACGGCACAGGATAGTAATGAAAACGGAAGCGATGGACCGTATCTGTGTACAAATTATAACATTTATTTGCTCAGAGAACCGTGTCTGATGTGCTCTATGGCGTTAGTTCACGCAAGAGTGAAAAGAGTATTCTTCTGTTTTGATCATTATTCGGGAGCGTTAAAGAGTAAAACGAAGTTGCACACTGTTACATCATTGAATCACCGTTTTGAAGTGTTTACGGGATTTTTATAATAGTGACTCGCATTTTATCCAATCTATCTAATAACTTTAAAACAGAAACTCTTATATAGATGTATATTTCTATATTATATAAATTTATATATTATATTTTTCGTATCTCGAAAACTGACCTAACAACTTGCGTTTTTTTTTTTTGATAAGTTTTTGCTTTTTAAGTCTAACTAGGTATTGTATTTCTTGTAAAAACTCATTTAAAATAAAATTGTATAACTATTTATAAAGGCGTCATCTTATTTATGGTAGAGAGAGATACCTGTAAAAAATTTTGTAAGATGGCGCTATTATGAATACAAATGTGTTTGGCTTACATCCAATATCTAATTAGTAACAATACAATTATTGTATAAACCGGCGTCTGTTGCAATGCAATTATTGTGACGATCTTAAGTCCACTCGTTCGTTAAGATACTTATTTATAAAGTTTATATATAGTTTTTTTTTTGCAATTATTAAATAGACTGAAAGTAAGTTGCAGAAACGTTCTTTAAATTATAAAGTCGCCTTTAAAACCTAAAGAATCATTAAAGTGTTGCACAAAGCTACATTAACGTCAACTTTAATGCTCCATTAAAATTTAACTAAAGAAGTGTCAAACAAGACCTTATCTTTATCTTTAAGAGAAAAGGTGTTGCACAAAGCGACATTAGCGCCTTTAAAGGAACCTATTAAGGGGCCGTCAATCGTTTTGTGAAACGTCTTTATAGTCAATGTACCCATTAGATAAGTCTTTATACCAGTAAATAGAACGTAAAATACTTATTCCAATGAATTCGTAAAGGGATAAAAAAAAATAGATTCAGGATAGTATACGTACCGTCGGTATACATTTAATCTAGGATATTGTCTATCTTTGAGCTAAGTTTCATGTAAAACTGTTCAACTGTTTGTTATTTTTTTAAAAAAATTAAGGAAATATAAATTCTTACATATTATTTTTTATATAATTTTAAATAATTATTGTATACATTTTAAATGCAAAGTTATTAATTAAAATAAAAAATGCATTTCACAATATGTTTCATTTCCAATAATGAGGATATATTATAATATAATATAATGAAACCAATACATAATCGATCATCAATAAAATTATCTTTAAAATAATCAATATTGACCAGAAAAAAATACTGTTCCCGAGGACTCATCTAAAAATAAAAATCCCAACGCCTGGCAAAAGTATAACAGCAATATACACATTTAACTATTGCTCATATATTTTGTAAGGCGTTATTTATTTATTTTTTATAAGAATTCGCGGCCGTCAGCTAGAGTTACTAATTAAATAGGATGTCAATTTTTTTTTTTATTTTTTTACACTTAGTTACAATTTCCGCGCATAGGCGTCGAAGTATATCGATCGACGTCCGACCTTCAAATTCAAATGCTAATTTAAAAACCCCGCCTATATTAATTCGATACAAGCCATCAATACCTGCATTAGACCTTCTTTACATTTCATTATAACGGCATATTGATGAACAATATTCTTGTGATGTTTTGTGAATTTTGGTATGCAGTCTACAAATTTTGTTTCTTTTAAATGCAGTAAGAAAACATTACACTCTTCTAATCGTAATCTGGTAAAAATAAGCAAAATCAAAGTCTATATATAATACAAAGAAGACACAGGTAGTCATTATCCTGTCGTGGATATGGTTTTGTTCTGTATTTTAATTTTAATAGATAAATTAAGTAAAATTAATTAATATTTGCGCTCGTAATCAGATTGATTCATATTTTCTAGTGTTTCTGATGCACAGAGACACTCGCAGGATAACGTGCTTCGATGGCGCCAGAAACCCATGTTCTGATAAAATAGCGTATTTCGACCCACTAATCAGAATAAGTGTCGCGGTGTCTATCTTAACGTTTTTGATTGGTTTTGATAAAGCTTCTATGTATCGAGATTTTTTAAATTGATGTTTCAGCAGACTAATGACCCAATAGGCATTCAAGCATTTTCAAGCATGAATTTGGAGTTGATTATTTTAATAAAATAGAATAAGTAGGCTTTATGAATGAACTACCAGTATCTAGCATACAGATTAAATAAACATTTGGGCCAACTTTTCTGAAATAGTTTTGTTATGAAAAAATATGTTCACGAATTGGGATTTTTCCCCGGCAGGAAATATGACTTTTGAGGCTAGAAAAAATTTTTTTGGTATTTATTTTTTAAGTTACATTCCTGAAAGTTAAATGACACATAGATATAATATTAAAGTATTAAATAAAAATAGTTGGAAGAGAATGTAGCTTTTAATTTCTATAAAATATGCAAAAACTCGTTTGAACCTGTTAGCAAATATTGACCCATCTATGTCTGTGCCTCGACACCACTTTGCAAACCATCTGGTTAAAGTTGACGACTGATTGCAGTTTTGACCTGAAAGAAGAAGATGTAATAGATAAAGTTTTATGCAATCCAAAGATATTTAAAGTGTTTACAATAAATATTGAGTCCACCAAATATTCAATAGATAGATCACCAATATTAAGAGGTCATTGTGTATGGTCTCAATTGTGCGTCTCTCCCCTTCATTCATTGTGTCGAATGTAGTCGTACATTGCAATTCAAGAACTTGTCGGATTTATACGTACATCACAAGTCCTGGGCCTATTTTGTTGCAAGTTTTTTTTTTCTAATTCGGTAATCATGTTCGATATTCAAAATGAGTGTTTTCCGTCTAGCATTTGACGCTTTCTGGTGAGTGTTTAAGAAGTTATTTGATAAAATGTATTTAATTTTTAAAACTAGAAAAATTTTGAAATGTGTTTTTGAAAACCCATTTTTAATTAAAATTTACATAGGTATTTATTTGTTTATTCGTTCATTCAAAATCCACAGCAAATCTTTACATACTTAGTATGAAATAAGGCCGCTTCCCGGCTTCCCGCCGTCTGTCCGTCTGTATGTACGCTTAGATCTTTTAAACTACGCAACGGATTTTAATGCGGTTTTGACTAATGGAAAGAGCGTTAAATGAGGAAGGTTTTTTATATATTATATGTATATAATTTGCAGAAAAATATCCAAATTTTTTTTCAGCAAATTATTTATTGGTCGCTCTATCCCTCAGTAAGAAAATAGTAATATAAATCAGTTGGGTAGGTAAGAAGTTAGCGGAGAAATAGATAAAAGCGGACAGAGAATTTATTTTATTATGTGTATAGATAAAATTAAATATACATAGATATCTAAGATGAAAATATTTAATTAATTAAATAATTTAGTACAGGCAATTAAACACTTATTTTGATATTTATTTTTATATATATTTTTTTAATATAATTTTATTTTATTAAATCATGATTGTATGTTGAGCTCATAAATCTAACCACAGAATCTAACTATAATTAAAAATATTTCATATGAATTCTAATTTTCAATTTCAATTCTAATTTTCAATTCAATTTTAACTGACTAAATTATTGGAAGGCATAGTAATTTTTATCCTTAATTTTTTTCAACTACCTCAATCCGATAAAAGCTGGTTCATGCTGAACCCCACTTGTTATAAATCTCACTCAAATGTATATGGTAATACGGTTGACTACTTAAATGCCATTGTGACCGTAATGACAGGGTTATAAAGTTCATTCTCCATTGCTACATTAATAAATTGGTTTATTTGTGAGCAATTGTTGAAACAAGACCACATCCTTTGCCTAAGATCGCGTATTACGCACAGCACGGTTTGCTTTATCTGCTGCATCATAGCGGGTTCAACGAGTGTAAGTTTCTATCGTCTTTTTCAAGGCGTTTTTTATACAGGATTGTGTTTTGTAAAAGCAAAATGCGATTTTAGTGGTAGGTGGTAAGTTAGTAATAAGCCCTTGAAGGAACGACAACCTCACCACCCTCTCAAGGGGCGCTACTTTTTAAAGGGAAAATCCTGTAAGAACTTGTGATACGGAGAGCCAGGTGGCTTTTGACCGGTCCTATTGGAAATTCAAACAGCCTGTGTTCTAGCATTGGGCTGTTTGAATTTCCTAAATTAGGGGCCTATGTCTAGCAGGGTACCTACGTCATACAGCCAAGATAATGATGATTCGTTGGATCATCATATGGAGAGATAAATTGGAGAAATTTCCGTGCCAAGGGGGCAGTTTGCTATGCCTAAGTCGGCAGACAGGATTACGGACATGACGATCAACTTTATGGCATGTGGCTACCGTCGCCTATAACACAAGAAACGCCACAGGTTTCCTGTCCTGTCCATTAATGATTATAAAAAATGCCCCCAGCTAATACCCCGTTAATTACTAAATGAGTATTATTATTTTTTTGCAGAGTCAACCTTGCACCAATTGAAGAGACTGCTCACGTGCCTTATTGCGTCTGAATAGAGACAGAGAGAATATAAATCAGTACGCGTTAAAGGGAGACGAATATATTCCTCTCGTTTCTCGTACATAGCTTAAGAAACTTAATGGAAAAGAACGATTCTTTCATTTCACGGCTGGCAATGAAGATAATCTTTGGTGTGGATTACTGACAAAACTTTACTGAGTTTTGATTTGAAAATTTGGCGCGTCGCTATTTTCGTTAATGGTAAGTTAAAAAACAGATGTAGAAAACCAGAAAAAATGTCAGTGATATTATAGCGAATGCTAAAAAATTTAATATAATGGCAAACTCTCATACAAACTTTTGTTGATTTGGCAACAGAAAGCGCCATCTGTTGCCGGGTCGCGATGGCGCTTGTATTGGTTGCCGATGGATGATAAACAACTGTCGCCTTAAAATTTTGTGAGATGGAGCTATATGAATACTAATTCGGCTTACATCAAATAGAATAGAGTAATAATGCAATCATTGTAACGATCTTAAGTCCACGTAGCCATAAAAAAATGCCGAGTCTATTATGGTTATCACATTAATAAAAAAAAGATGAATGACCCGACATGAGTGTTAGTTTACACAGACCACATTTATTGCTTACATATATGCCAGACGGTCACAGAGTACTAACATCTTAACAGAGTCCTTCAGTGGCTCTATAGTGTGAGTTTTACGCTCGCTAGTGTGTGCGGGTATTATAAACTCATACTAGAGCCACAGACAGGTACTATATCGTCGAGTGAGAAGTAAAACTCAAAAGTATCAACAAAATTTCAAAAACTGATATTTTTCCACTTAGTATACGTATATCATATTTTTATTATATTTCCCAGGAAGAAATAATTAATTCTGTATAAATCCTATGCTCAAACTTGACAAGAAGTAAAAGTAACTAATTACATTTAAAATGGATTTAAAGTACAAAAAAGCCATTAAATCGACCATTATCTTATTACGGCACTTAGTGACTTTTTCTTTTCACCCTATCACGTGTGAGACGACAGCTGTTACTATGGCCAAATAAAATGGAAGCACTATATCTGCCTAATGTTTCACAGGAATGTTAACAGTTTGATGGACCATTTGGACGAAAATACATACATACCTAAATTGTTTTGCGCGAATTGCTTCCCCAACAATGCTACAATGCAAAAGACCGTATCGCAAAACGTCGTTTAATTGTGATCAATAAATATCAATTAAGATGCTGCCACACGCTCCGTTCCTCCGTCTCAAATGATGAAACCTAATTGGTTGTAAAAAAATCATGGGATAATATCGTGGAGTCACTCACTGCTGCCGTAATTATCATCTTGCGTGTCGAGATGTTTCCGCCTGAGCATTTGATAATTTTCCAGGATATGTTGATGTAATCTTTTAATGGGATGGCGAGGAACTGTTCCAAAAATAAATTCTCTAGTAGTAGAACCAAAGTAGGAATAAATATTCAATTTCATCTCTAAATTCTAAATTTTATTAAAAGTAGTTTTGAAGTCTGTCTATCTGGCCGCAGGGCGTCCATTCAGATAGGTACCCCATCAATTATCCGCTCAGCGACAGATGTGACTCGCCCATTGCCACTTCAGCTTGCTAATTCTCTCGGCTATGTCGACAAATTTCGGATCCTATCCACCAAAGAATCTCCGAGCGTAGCCTAGTCCACATCTCGCTGAGCGACTTTGAACTTGTGAACCAATTCTGCCCTGCCGTGAGAGGCCAAGTTTCGGCACCATACGTCATTATTACGCACTGATTATAATTCTTGGACATCAGACATTGCGGCACTGGTGACGAGAACAGATGATGTAGCATCTAAGTTGATCCCGAATGCAGATCAACTTAGATGGATTCTTCTGTCAGCCTCTTTATTAAAAGTTATATCCGCCTAACTAACTGGATCGTTTTGTCCCAAATAAACATATATATGCACAATTTCAAAAGTCACAACCTCAACGGCATCAGGTTAATTTTTTTATCCTGTTACTTATACTTTATGACTTGCCTCGCGTCCTGGTGTTGCTTCTTATAATTGACGATTGTAGCTACTCAACATCAGCCTTCTCAACCGTCAGCGTGACTGCCAACCTTCGCCTTAAAATTTAAGAATCTGAAAACTTTATTTAAGTAGTTTCTCTTGTCTAACTGCAGATATACAGATAGACGCTGATACCGACTTTGTTAAATAATAGATAATGTTAAAAATTTCAAATAAAAAAAATGTAATTTAGAGAAAAATGATAAATAGTTGTTCATTACTTGCTTGTAAAAAACTTTAAAACTGTTCACGTTCTGTGTAATCAAATCCTTTTCCTCTTAAGACATCACGAGACACTATTATGGTTCGTTAGTGGGATACTCGAGGGAGCTAACTCTATTACTTGCATGCGCCTTCTGTAAAATGATCGGATAACTCATTTCATTGATCAAAGAAAACTCAAGTGTATACAGACATACTCTATATCTTACTTACTATTATCAAGCTGAAGTGGCAATACGTATAGGTGATATTGGATCGCAGATCCCACGACCATTACCTACCCAAGGACGTATGATATGATGTCTATAAAGCTGTATATAAATAGATTTGTATTGACTCAATTTCCATAGAAAAGTGTGACATTTGTTTCTCTGTTCATACTTAATTGGACGTATGGAAAATTTCTAAGCAACTGAAATACATAGAAATCACTTACATCCAAATATAAATTAGCTACCAATCCCTGATTCCCTTTGCTAATTCGCAGATTTTAGGCCGAAGAACACTAAATACTAAAGCGTTATGTCTGTCATACACGATAAAGCCTATATATAGCCAATCGGCATGATACTATTGGCTTGATCGGTCAATTTGACAGCCATACTTCTAATGCAAAATGCCACCCATGGAAATAATGCCAAATCGTATCATACCACTCGGAGAAAAAGGGCTTGATAATGTATGGCTGGTATTATAAAGTTATATTATATTATTTACTATCTTAAGTTGGACGTTAGCTTAGAAGCTATTAATTTTGAGCTAGCTAGCCAGCTAGCTAGCTAGAGTCTAGCCCTCCAGCAGTATTTAAAAAAAAACTAAGGACTAAGGACATGCATTAAACAATCAATTGATGATTTTTCGTTGTTGGCTGAAGAAAAGTTTTAGTTCCTGCCATATTCATCTATGTGAGCCATAGTGGTCTAAAAATAAAGACTGTTGAGGACCCTAATAATTTAAATAATCTATTTAGGGATTTAATTGTGGGCTTAAAAACCTACCGAACCACTCGTTGTCCATAACTGAACCCTATATCACCAACGTCTTGACCCGATGATTCTGTGACCCTGTACATACAAGTGGTCCCAATTCCCTACGTCCACACAACACCGCCGTCCGCATACGCTATTGGCCAGGGAATTAATGGCAATATTGCGTACTTATTCATTTGACCGTCTTCGCGCAGTCAATTTAGCAAGAGACTCATGCGCAGCTCTACACGAAAAGTGCCCAGTCGCGTTCGAAAGTTGAAATTTCAAACGGAAAACGGCGTTCAGGATAAGTGGTCGCGAATCTTTTAATTCGAACGCGTACGGCCTCGGTTTAATTGGATTCGTTCAGAATTCAAAATGGTGGATTAGTTTGAAATGTACCCGCGGGACGGTGGAGGTCGGATCATGACTGACCTCATGTGGTTATTCGCCAATACGGCTCGTCTATATTGATTTGTGACGCCATTAGAACTTTTCCCAAAAGTGATTTATTGTGTGTTTGATAGGACTCATTTTAAGGTGAGATCAAGTTTATTGAGATTGGTAAATACTTGAACCAGACTTCGGCAATAACAGGTGGCATTTTTTTTCCTTTCAATTATTAGTTTTTTTGAGTAATTCGAAAATATTTATATGCCCGTTTTTACCACTAGAGAACAGAAAACTGCTACTTATGGAAAATGTCATGACGATCGGTTGAGTAGTTAGTTACTTTCACAATATTCACAATATTCAATAATATTCACACATTCCACACAGCACCTTCTAGTTCCAAAGTAAGCAACTTAATGCTTGTATTATGGATACCAGACAGTTGATATACTACATACAATACTTTTTTTTTGTAAATACATACATATTATAAATACAAATCATCCATGACTCGGGTACAAAGGTAAATGTTAACACATAAACATTTGCCCCTAGCGGGATTCGAACCTGCGATCGATTGGTTAACAGCTAGGGTTACTAGCCACTAGACCAAACGTGTCGTCTGATTATAACATTAGTATGGATATATTAGTATTGATTCTTCGTCGGTTTCACTCTTGACAAAGCGGTCGTGGTCATCATTTTAGGTAACCTTCATTATGACTCATGGGAAAAAAGATATGCAGTGGTTTCCCCTTGCCTTTTGCATTTAAGCATTTTAGGGGTAATTGAGGCCCTAAGGCCGTTTTAGCCTCTTCCAACCGGTTGCCCAGCTAGCTGAATGGTTATCCCGCCATTTACTCGGTCGCCAGAGCCTCGTCTGTTGAAGGAGAACATTAGTATTGATAAATAACACACCAAATTGCAACCAAGCGAACCCGTGTCAGTTTAGTTTTTGTTATAGTTTTGTTATTTTATAAGCTAGATAGCTAGAGTTAAAAATATGATTCATCGGTCAAGTAGATATATACAGGCTGTCCCATAAATAGTGGTCGATATTGGAGTTATTCGCGATATCGATTTAAAATAAAATTATTCATTATTGGACGGACATTTTGAATAGCAAAATCATAGACCCCCATTCGTGTTTGAAGAAAATGATTTTATTTTTTCCTTATTAATAAAATTGAAATGCAAATCTAAGCAAGGCTTATCTATTACGTAATTTTAAATTAGTTACAGACTTTTGAGAAAATAAAAGAAAGCTAAGATTCTGAAAAAAAAAACTAGCCTATTTGGCTTTGTAATAGCCAAGGCTTTGTAATAAGTAAGTATAATATCTCAAAAAACGATGCGACTTGGGTATAAGGGTTGACCTTACTCGTATGAATAGAATAGAATAAAATTTTATTTGCTATAAAGGACATACATAGAAAAGTACATAAAAAAAAAACTTAAAAGACACACACAAACGTTCCCTGCAACAAACCGGCTCCAACTCAGCATAATGCAGGTTTTAGAAACCTGCGCTGGTCTTCCGTTAGAGCCGATGGTGAGATATGGTCAAATAGTTATTCTGAACGGCCATGATCTGCCCTTCATACCTACATGCTACTCACCAATCCCTGCGACTTATCGGATTGTCCATCATCCAAGGTCATGGACTGGCACCTAGGGGGAAGGGGGGGAAACCTTAATCCAACCTTTTTTTATAACTCAAATATCGACCAATATTTTATGGGGCATCCTGTATAATAATCTATGCCCTTCATTGACGCAGTGACATCCAAGCATCAGATTACGATGTTTAGTCAACCGTGTTGAATCTTATTGTTTAATTGTTATAAGACGAACGTGTGCGCGCAGTTAATAATTTATCAATCGATATAGGATTTGATTTGAAGGTAAGAGATAGCGAATTTTAATATAGAAGAAGCATTATGTTGAACAAATATATGTATTGGAAATTATTGACGTGAATTCATACTTACTAATATTATTTAATAAATGTGAAAGTTACTCTGTCTGTCTGTCTGCCTGTCATTTAAAAAAAAAATACTCCTGGCCATCTTGGTTTAGTATATCCTTAATTTGAATTCTTTCGTTGGATATAATGCGCTCAAAGCTACGAATAAGTAATACATCAAAGTATTGTATGTTTGTTTGTATAGTGTTCTGTCAGTAACAAACGGTGCTGGCTTAAAAACAGCGCTGCAGGTACTTGTCTAGCAGCATCACAGCACAATACTGTGATGTGATGTGTTTTTCTTCCTTTCTTCCTTGGAAAGAAAATCTCACTGGTAACTTCACGTATTCACATAAAATACACGATTCAGCTACATCCCATTTTTTTACAACCGTAACATTATATATTAACGGCCTTATTCATAAAAAGTTATAGAAGGCTTATTAGCTTGTTATAAGAAATTTACCAAAAAGTGTTATTCATAAACGTTCAATAGCAGCAAACCGCTTAATAAGTGTTTCATAAAGTTATTGAAGCATGGACCCTACTATAAGCCTCTAATAAGGGAACAATTCAAGATGGCCGACTTAAAACAGCTGACCGACTGACTGATTTGATGTGGAGTTTGAATTTTTAATTGATGTTTGTTTGTAAAGGAATTAGCAAATAATAGTTTAAATTACATACTTATGTAAGATATAACATAATAAGTGATATATATAGTAAAAATACAATATATTTTTCAAGTACATAATTTATTTTTTTCTCATAATAAGCAATTTTCTTTTGCACTAAAATTTCTTTTAGGTCCAATATTCTCCCTTTCTTCTCTTCATTTTTAATTTGGGTTTCATGAAGCTCCTTCCGACACTCCTTTTCATAATTCGCAATATTTGCAGCATAGTTTTCTGGCTGAAATAAAAATAGCACATATTATGTGTGGTGATGAAATATTATGTGGGATGTTTATTTGGCATACAATATTTTATAGATATGAGCATATTAGAGCTATGTGGCCCGAAGGCTGTGGTGCAATAACACACTATCAACTTTGCATTGTCATGGTGTTATGTGATATTGTCCATTATAATACAAAGACATATTATAATACAAAGTCCTCCGCCCCATCTGTCTGTCTGTTTGTGATAAACTCAAAAACTACTGCACCGATTTTCAAAATTCACAGATAGAAAACTTTGAGAAAAATAAAAGTGGTTCCCTCATGACAGCAATGCTTACAATTTCTAATAAAATAATAATAATAATTTTTTGTTTTAAATTTGCATCATGCGATCAGTCCAAAGAATATGAGCAGATTTGTTGAAGGTGTTTTAAAAATAATAAAATAAATATATTTATAACAAATAAAAAATATTTAATAAAATAATTTGTTTAGGTTAGGGAATATTTGAAAGCTAAACATGAAATTACCTGATTTATTTGGTCTGAATCAAACTCGTTTGTATCTATAATGAATTCGTTTGGGAGCCACAAACTTATATCTTCAGCGTTGTCTGGCTTCCTTGGCGGCGGTGGACCACCACCAGTCACAACAGTTTGTTTTCTTTCTTCTACTTTTTGTCGTTTTTGGGTCATCTTTAAAATGCCCCACTGGGATTTCAGCTGAGTAATGGTACGTGTGGTACCATTGCACATACCTACTATTGAAGCTGGAAATAATGAACAACTTTAACAAACATCTAATATAACAATAACGTACGCATTAAATATGTGTTAGTTCATATCTTAGCAATTGCCAAACTAAGCTATACATACCTGATACAATCCGCCCACGCTGCTTGTATTTTGTAATTGCAATTAGTGTCCGTATTTTTATTTTCGATCGCTTCAACTCTCTCCCTCACCAATTCCAACAATAGATGCTACGGAAGTAAAAGTAAGAAATTAATAAACAGAAAATACTACATAAACACAACTAATGGCAAATAAATATTTTAAAAAAAAAACACTCACTTTATCTTCCTCTGACCAATTTAGGCTTCTTTGCCGTTTTTTATCCACTTTTGGATTCCATAGTTAATTGCGAATCAAAAATTTGTTAACAAAATCACTTATTTATCACACAAGTAAATTGGGTTATATTTTCAATTTTCATAAGAAATGTCAAAATATCACATAAAAAAATCACTTTACTGTCATTTGGGGCGTGGATACCGAGATTTTAGCTTTTTTGTCTATGAATTCATCAGAACGGCAACATAACAATGATAAACTAACTAATAGCGACATATTAGTTATGACAGGCTTATGGAACGTTTATGAATAGCAATTTTATAATAAGCTTATTAAGGTCTTATGAGCGTTTTAACTATTGAACGTTTTAAGCCTCTAATAAGGGATTTTTATGAATAAGAGCGTAAGTGAATTCCGCTTCTCTTTCAGGAGCCGTAGCATCGTCCGGTGGCCAGACAGGCATTAAGCGTTCGAAGCAACAAGGAAACGGAGTAGATCGGTTCATACGTCATCAACCTTAACTCATGGAGCTCCAATCCAACGTGGAACAAACGTATTTTATCGCTGCCTTCACCAAGAAACTGTTCTCTGGTCTAGTGCCACACATACAGTACCACCTCTGCAGGAGCAACACAAATATGCTAATGAAAATAGAAAACGGATTGCTTCAGAGTCACCGTCAAAGAGAGACAACTGGCATCAAGAAACTGTACAACTCATTCTTCGTTCTATTCTAACTAGTTCGCGAGCGGTGCACTCTTTCATTCATCTATCATTCATCCATTCATTCAGTGACTGTTAAGTGTTGTGCGGGCGGAATGGCCCGACAGTGATGGAAGGTTATGATCGAAGGAACTTTGAGACTATTATGCATGACGATAGGAAGGAGGACCCTTTCACTTGGGAGTCGACAGTGAGGCTCGCTCTGGTCGGAAGGGAGGAGGAAGAGTTGGGGATGTATTTGGAGGAGCGCGAAGGGCGGAAGAGGAAGTGGCAGGGGGAGGGAAAAGCGATCAGGAGGGACGGCAGCGACGACAGAGAGCAGAGGAAAATGCCTCCAAAGAAGATTATGGGTGAGTGTCTCCCGTATAATTTACTTGTCTATAGTTTTTTTTTTGACAAACGAGTACTGAGTATTGAGTATGTATATCGCAAAGACTTCTATTATAACTGAGGTAGACATCGTGTACTCTACCAAAAGACATTTGAAGCAGCGGGAAAATCATGTCTAGCGTCAGTTCAAAATCACATAAATCTCACTATTTTTCGACTATAGAGGGCATAGTGCGAGTTTTACTCTATCAAACGCGTCGAACGCGTAAATGTCAATTTGTATGGAAATGAAGCAGCGCCACCTGGTGGCTAATGTGTAGCACTGCTTCAGTCCCATAAAAATTGACGTTTACGCGTTCGACGCGTTTGATAGAGTAAAACTCGCACTAGGCCCTCTGTTGCGATCGAGAAATCGGTCCCTTTTGAGAATTATGTATTAGGCATCGAACTTGCACCACTTATGGCGATGCTTGTGTTATTGGCGACGGTAGCCACCCACCATCAAGTGGACCATCAGCCCGTCTGTCGGGCTTAACACAAAAAAAATGTAGCTTTGGTCTGAGACTCTTCTTTAATATACACTGGACCGCAAAGAAAAAGCGTCGGTTAGAAAATCTTCAATATCTTCAAAAGTACCTAGCTCACCTAGCTTTATTAAATAAAAACTAAATTAAAGAATATTTTAATGTGCTTAAATAAAAATAAAAATAATTTAATTTAATTTAAAAATAATTTAAAAGCTTCAAAGGTACTTTTGATATTTGAAGATTTTCTAACCGACCCTTTTTCTTTGCAGTCCAGTGTATTTGGTTTCATATACTTACGTGTAAAAATATACAATTCATTTAGTGCTCGTTAATTGTCTATCAATTCGTGGCGCGTCTGTGTTGACACAGATCGACCAATGAACGCGTCCAATATGTCATAGATTATGCATTGTAGACAGCTATACTCGTACTGTCACTCGCTTGAAAGAAATTATATGTTTTATGCATAGATAAATGATCGGTCTCGCTGCGCTCGACTAAATACCGCCGTCGTACTTGTAAAATGCGGCATAAAATAGTACGCCGAATTCGGCGTACCCGAGCCAGTCACACTGCAAACTGTCTGCGATGTGTACGTGCCGAATGTTTTATTAAATGTTAGGCATAATAAAATACCAGTTTGCGTAGTGAAACTGTGTAAAAATGTAATAAAAATGGGTAAAAAGTGATAAAAAGTGACGATTTTTTACACACACTACAATAAAAAGTTGCCACATTTTCAGAGCTATTGCTTTTGTATAGCGCTCTATCTAGTCGAGCGTAGCGAGACCAATCAATTATCTTTGATCTCTAGTTTTTCTAATTACATACTTAAATGATATTTTAAAAAATTTAAGCGTTGTGGCGTTGCTTGCGTTATAGGCGACGGTAGCCACCTATCATCAAGTGGACCCTCAGCCTGGCTATCGAACTTAATATTACCACCACTTTTTTTTATTCATTTTTCTTTTTTTATATTAAGTCTCGGGTGGTCCTGAGTGATTCAATCCTATTGACATCTCTACATACAACTTAATCTATTTTACAATAAACGTTGATAATGAGCAAGAAAATTATGATATTCTATCTATTCAGCCAGTTCGTTATTTGTATTCATGTTGACGTGACGTGCGAGGCGCGTGACATTCTAAATTTAAAAAAAAAACATGTTACCTGTCGCTATCCGTTTATAATCTTTGATCAGTGTATAAATTGTGTGTTTGTTCGTGTTCGTGTTCGAAAACAAACGTATGAATGATATGCAGTGTTTTGTATAATTCTAAATGTCATTAAATCAATCTGATACTCATTCTTCGATATAGAATTTTTATTTCAATCAAATTGTGATTGATCGTGAACAATAATTATTGTTATTGAATGGAAATTATGAAAATTAATGATAAATTATGACATTTTGTAAAATTTAAAAAATATATAAGTAATTACAGGTATTAAAAAATACTCGTATATAATTATATGCACAGAATTAGGAAACAAGTTTAGTATAGATATCTGTGCTATCATAAAATTAGTATATATATATATATATATATTTTTCAAATATATTATGACTCACTAGTGACCCGCTCCCGCCTTCGCCCGGGGTTTAATTTATATATACAAACCTTTTCCATATATATATCTCACTTTCCATAAGTGGAAACAGAATTAAAATCTATTGAGAAATTTTATTTGGTTCAAAAGTTTTTGAGTTTATTCATTATAAAAACTCGTACAAATCTCTCTTTATAATATTAGTATAGATAAATTACTACAAAAACAATCTCTATATGTATTGATCATATTCTCCTTTTTATTTTTTTACTAGTATGACAAATTTTGAGCTAAGCTACAATACAATACAACATTAAAATTTACGACTGTATGTCAATTGCTTTAAGAATTATTGTTGTTTGCGCAAGCACAAATGGGCCTATGTGGGAATCATAAACAGGATAACATTAAAAACACTTATTATCATTCTTATGAGCTTTTTTAAAATATCTTAGTTCCTCTGTGTTAGGCTAGGCGAGGCTCAACTCTGAACGTCCCCTAAAAAATACGGTATAGCGCCATCTATCGTCAGCGGAGCGGTTTTTTATAAATTCGAATTTTTGGAGTGCATTCGTTCAATAAGACGTGGGAGTGAACAATGTTAGAGCGTGCCTACTACCACAGCATACTTATTTCATACAGTAGGCCGACGGAGACGTCTAGACAGGGCAATCGTGCGGGGCGCGAAGGGTGAGGCGCGAGTGGGACATGCCCCAGCTGCATACTTCGTCGTTCTTAGTAGCTTGGGATAAATATTCCAAGGCTATCGCGTCTTTCAGACTTTAATTTAGTATATAAACCAAAATGGTGCATACGGCATGTGCTGTAAGTGCGTGCAAATCTTTATCTCGCATAAATAAAGAACTAAGCTTTCATCAATTTCCGCACGATGAAGAAAGGTACTTAAGCACATTTTATACTACTTAATTTCTGTCAACCCTTCCGTAATTTTCAAATACCTACACAGGCGGCGGTATCGCCAAACATCAAAGGCGTCGGCCTACTGTAGGAAATAAGTATAAAACACATACTTATTTCCTACAGTATAAGGAAATAAGTATCAAACACACTACTTCACTCAATTGAGTTGCGAGAAATTACCGTCTTGAGGGCGTTAAAAAGAATTGATCCAGCCAAGGGTGCGGGGCCCGACGGTTTACCCTCTGTCTTTGTTAAAAGATGTGCGACTGTTCTTGCCTTACCTTTGATGCTAATTTTTAACTTATCTCTCAGCACTGGCGTGTTCCCTAGCTTATGGAAGGAAGCTCGAATTTTTCCCATACATAAAAAAGGTGATAACGACAACATAAAAAACTATAGGCCCATCTCAATATTAAATGTCTTTTCTAAATTATTCGAGTCCCTGCTTTGTCCTATTTTGACCAGCCATACTGAATCAATGATCAGCAAATTCCAACACGGTTTTCAACGCCGTAGGTCGGTGTCAACGAATCTGGTTAGTTTTGTACACTCGATCTCAGAAAGACTGGATAGAAGGGTTCAGGTGGATGCGGTTTATACTGATTTCAGCAGTGCGTTTGACAGAGTGAACCACAATTTACTATTAAAAAAATTATCAATTTTTGGTATCAGTGGCTCCTTGCTTCAATGGCTTGACTCGTACTTAAAAAATCGGCATTTAACCGTTGTGGCTAATGGTTATTCTTCAAAACCGTATGTGGCAGCTTCTGGTGTACCCCAAGGCTCACATCTTGGTCCTGTTCTGTTTCTCATCTTCATAAACGATATTGCTGACCATATACGCCATTGTGAATTTTCATTATTTGCTGACGACATGAAGGTGTTTAAATCAATACATTCAGTGCACGACGTCGAGGAGTTGCAGGCTGATCTGCGTCGTGTTGGGGCCTGGTGTGATAGTAATTGTATGGAGCTTAACGTAAACAAATGTTACCATATAAAATTTAGTAGAAACAGGAATATAATCGCTTCTTCTTATTCCATTGGTGGGACATTGGTGACAGAGGTCGATCAGATACGTGAACTGGGTGTAATATTGGACAACAAACTTAGTTTTATAGCTCACTATGAACATATCACAACACAGGGCTTTAAAATGTTGGGTTTTCTTAAGAGAAATACAATTAACTTCAGAACGATGAAATCACTGCTCTCCTTGTACGGGTCCATTGTGCGTAGTTGTCTGGAATTTGCAAGCGTCGTCTGGAACCCCACTTATCAAGTGCACAGCAATAATATTGAACGCATCCAAAGGGCATTCACAAAACATTTGGCTTTCAGAGACCCAAGTATTAGTCACAGATAATGTTACCAGCGTCGTCTTGAACATTTTAAGTTAGACACATTGACAAATCGAAGGTGCATTCATGACCACGTTTTCCTCTTCAAGCTGTTGCGTGGAGGCGTTGACTGTCCGGATGTAATGTCGAGTGTATCCTACTCAGTGCCACGTCTAAATTCGAGACGGAAGACTTATAGCCCCTTCCAAGTACCTGTATATAAAACAAACCAAATGAGACACTCCTCGGTCCCTAGAATGCTTCAGAGCTATAATGACATATTTTACAGCGCTGACTTGGATGTTCATTTTGACCGTATAAATGTACACAAAAAGAAGATTCTCGCTGCCATCTCGTCACATTCTTGACAGTTTATAGTTTTTATTTCTGAGTATTTTTTTTTTAACATTTGACTTTTTTAATTATTGATTTTTGATTGTAATTTTTTAAATTTCGATTTATTACTTTGACATTATTATTTTTTTAACTTATTGACATTTTTTTTTCTTATTTGTATTGTAATGCATTTTGTTTAGATTTTATTTTTAAAATTTTTGAAGTTGGTTTTTTGATTGTCGAAATTATGTACCATAACCTAAAGTGAAATATATGTTCAGCTCTAATTGGCTTGCACACTAGACCAAAATGTTGAGCGTTGCAATTGGAGTGTTGAGTGTGCTAGGCTGTTGCTGTCTTAATATAAATAAATAAATAAATAAGTATGTTGTGCTACTATAGTCCAGTTTTATACAAAGAGAAGAAGAAACAGTTTTATCTATACATACATAATTTTATGAAACTAAATGATAACACGTTGACATTATAATAAATCAAACTCATTATGATACCGTATGCAAATATTTGTTCAAATGTTCGCGTCATTATTGTGTTACCTTATGTAAGATGATAAGTGTAATATGGGCATTTTTTTAAAAAAAATTGTTTTTAAACTTTTATGCTTTGAAACCACATCAGTTTCTGAAATATTGTTGTTTTTTTTTTGAGAATCGATTTTCAACCGACGAAAATCTTCATTGAAAAATTATCCAACTGACGGTGAAAACCGTATCAAAATCCGATGCGTAGTTTAGAATTTGCGGGTATATTATGGACAGACAGACAGACGCGGAAAGCGACTCAAATTAATCCATAATTATACAATTAAGAAGAATTAAGAAGGGAAATTAAAGTGGCATTATGTTTTTTTTATGAACCGTTTTGAGAACGGCCGTTAATAAAGTATCACTACATAGTATAAAACAAAGTCGCTTTTTCTGTCCCTATGTCCCTTTGTATGCTTAGATCTTTAAAACTACGCAACGGATTTTAATGCGGTTTTCACTAATGGGTAGAGTGATTCTCGAGGAAGGTTTAAGTACATAATTTACTAAGTTACGCGGGCGAAGTCGCGGGCAGCAGTTTTAATTTTATTAACACGTAATTTTATAAACTATAACTAACATGTAGTGCCATCTGTTAACTTTTAGATGAATTAGAGTACTACATTGCTTCAAACAGAATTCCCTAGATGGCGTTGTAAATTTTGCATACACGTTGTCTGGGACTCCAAAAAGGACATAGGGTACCTTTCATCCAGAACGCGGACGAAGTCGCGGGCACCAGCTAGTTTATTGAATAATGCCCTTTGGTCCAGGAAAAATTACTAACAAATCAAAATCAAAACTTTATTTACCTACTATACAATATTTGTCTGAATTTTTTTCGTAACTTACCATTTTCCTATAATTTAAGAAAAAAATATCCTAAACTCTACCTATCAAACTACTACAATATTTGTTTGATTTTTTTATAATTCAAGAAAGAAAAATTTTTCATCCATCGATATTAGATACATATTTGTTAATAAATTTCCCTGGACTATTTGTAGGTACTGTTCAAAATTCAAATATTTCAAAACAAAAGAAATACTTACTTATACTTAATCAATAAGAAAAATACAAAGTTTAAAAAAAAATTGAATCAAAGATAACAATATAATTATAATAATATAAATTTGCGTGAAAAAAGTGGTTTGAAACGGTTTATTAATTAATTTATTAGCAAGTATGTTTTTCAATTTCTTTTTTATCTTACCAAACATTTTTATCTTGTGAAGCGATCATTACGTAGAAGATATTTTTTTACATACATTTATTACTATCTAAGATTACTGAGCACTCAATATATTATGACCATATAATATGCGTTACGATATATGTACACATATTATATATACAACTAAATACAAACAAAGGAAAAGAGTTGTTTCACTTAAAAAAAAATGGTTTTTTTTATTAATTCTGTTCAGATTATCTTTTAGGCTATATTTATTATTATTACACCAGCGACCCATAAAGCCTGTGCATAAAGCCGTATGCATAAATGAATGATTGGTTTCGCTGCGCTCGACTAGATACCGCCGTCGTACTTGTAAAATGCGGCATAAAATAGTACGTACCCGAGCCGGTCACACTGCAAACTGTCTGTGATGTGTACGTGCCGAATGTTTTATTAAATTTTAGGCATAATAAAATACCAGTTTGGGTAGTGAAACTGTGTAAAAAATACAATAAAACTGGGTAAAAAATAATAAAAAGTGACGATTTTTTACACACACTATAATAAAAAGTTGCCACATTTTCGGAGCTATTGCTTTTGTATAGCGCTCTATCTAGTCGAGCGCAGCGAGATCAATCAATTATCTTTGGCTTACACTAATGGAAAGAGCAATGAACGAGGAACATTTGTGTACATAATTTTCAAAAAAAAATTGCGTCCGTGCGAAGCCGTAATGGGTCGCTATAGCTGTTAATAATAAACAAGACAAATATTGATGGCTATTTGTGTGGCTTATTGTAACTACACGCCCCTCGTGACGTATGTGCCATATTTGTTTAACAAATGAACGAAATAAACTATCAAAGGACTCCCTAGTGCCTATATTATACTTATCATTTATACCTCTATTTGTTAGAAATGTCAGGCGTCAGACAGAATTACTTTCGCACAGTGGCGGATTTACACATTTGCCGCCCATAGGCTACCCAAATTTTGCCGCCCCTACTGACCCTTGCAATTCGATACCCTAGTTCACAATCATAATAATATGAAAAAAAAAACTGATCTAATAATGTATTCTAATTTAGACACAGTATCAGCTCCCGAGAGGAATGCGAGAATCAGTCTCGCATAATAATATTCTGGATCAGTCTTGTACAATAATATTTTTTTTATATTATAATTTTTTGGCCAAATTTGCCGCCCCCTAGAATCTGCCACCCTAGGCTCCAGCCTACTCAGCCTTCTGGTAAATCCGCCACTGCTTTCGCATTTATAATATACTAGCTGTTGCGCGCAATTTCGTCCGCGTAGCTAAAATATATGCTTAAATGTACGTCTATTCCTAACCGACAAACCACGCTGTCCACCTGGTTGGTCGGTTAATAATTTATATTCCTAACCGTCAACCTGGTTGGTCGGTTAAGAATTTATATTCCTAACCGTCAACCTGGTTGGTGCGTTTAGCCTATGTTACTCGCTGATTATAGCTTTCTATAGGTGAAAGAATTTTTAAAATCAGTGTAGCAGTTTTTGAGTTTATTCATTAAAAACATAAATAAATAAATATATTCACACATTCCACGCAGCACCATCTAGTTCCAAAGTAAGCAACTTAATGCTTGTATTATGGATACCAGACAGTTGATATACTACATACATTACTTTTTTTTTGTAAATACATACATATTATAAATACAAAACATCCATGACTCAGGTACAAAGGTAAATGTTAACACATAAACATTTGCCCCTAGCGGGATTCGAACCCGCGACCGCGTAGTTAACAGCTAGGGTTAGCTAGCTAGCCATTAGACCAAACGTGTCGTCAGACACATACATGCAAAAATACAAATCTCTCTTCATAATAATAGCAGAGCATTGAGCATACTAATGTGATAATACTATGGATAGCCTATTGTTACTCTAATACAGGTTTTTGAGTTTATTCATTATAAAAACTTACAAAAATATACTAATACAATACTAGTATATATTTAAAAAAAAATGTATATAGGTAAGCAATGCTGTGTGTGACATTGCCTACTTACATTTCCACAAATTAACAATTTAACTTTTCGCGCAACAATGTGATAATCGGTCGTGATATTTGTCACGAATGACTATTTTTACAAATTGACTTGCAAATAATTTTGGTTTTCTTTCTATTTAAACTACAAACACGTGTATAATGGCTAAAAACACAACATGCTGAAACATGACATTAAGGGCCTCTTTCACCATCTCTGAGTATAGTATCAAGTATTTAAATTCACCGATAAGAAAGCGTAGGTATACAAGTTTCACCATCTTCGAGTAGAATTTTACTCAAAGGTAATTTCAATGAAATTGACACACAAGATACTCGTAACATTTACTCGTCAATTAGCTTAACTTGAAAAGTAAGTAAGTACCTACTAATCAACACTTTACTTGTAGTCGGTGAAAGAGGCCCTAACACTTTTTACTGATATCGACATGTCATTCCGATTGTGAATTTTATTGTATCGACTCGAACGCATATAGTTCTTCGTGATCTTATACTAAGACTAGTGGTGCTCGCGACTTCGTCCGCGTGGAATAGTTATTTTGGGATTCATTTGGGTATCTCGAACGGTTTTCGCAGCGCACGCAACGGAAGCTCAAAGACGAATAGGTACTTTTCCCCGTTTTTTCCACATATTCGACCGTTTCTTCGCTCCTATTAGTCGCAACGTGATGTTATATAGCCTAAAGCCTTCCTCGATAAATGGTCTATCCAACACAAAAATAATTTTTCAATTGAACCAGTAGTTCCTGAGATTAGCGCGTTCAAACAAACAAACACCCTTTGCTTTATAATATTAGTATAGATATTGGTTAACATATTGGCGGTGATAGTCTTAGAAGTGAAATGACAGAAGCGATGAGACCAATATACAGATATAACGCAAATCAAACGTACAAGAGCTTAAGTGAACATTACATGTGGACTATAAGATATTGTAGTGTTTTCTGACAGGGACACAAGTGTCATAAAAGACTGTGGGATCTGTGAAAAGTTAGTAATACAAATAAAGTGTTATAAGGCCGTAATTTAAAATTTTGATCTCAAACAACGCCATCTATTGGCGGGGAGAATCGATGAGCTCATATCAATAGTCCGGTCCAGCCATAGTCCAAAAATGGTAGAAGATTGACTGTGAGGTCTGTGAAAAGTTAGAAATACATATAATAAAGTGTTAAAGGCCGTAATTTAAAATTTTGATCTCAATCAACGCCATCTATCGGCGGGGAGAATCGATGAGCTCAAATCAAGAGTCCAGTCCAGCCATAGTCCTAAAATGGTAGAAGATTGCCAATCCCAGCAGGACAGAGTTTCGGCAGCGGCTGTTTTACAATTCGCTGCCAGAGAGGCTCGCGAGGGACGTCGGTTCTCTGAGTTCGGTGCGCATGCGTTCGCGAGCATCACTTACAACGCTTATGGTAATGGATTGGTAATTTTTTAAATTATTTTCAACTAGCTGGTGTCCTCTACTTAGTCTGCTTTGAAAAAATAGCAATATAACGCTTGACCACATATTATGTTGTTATAACAATTTATTTATTTTATTTTAGACATAATCCCACGGTAACAGTATTTTTTTTCTGATCCCACCCTAATAGTAATTAGGTGGTGAAATGGTAACAGACAGATAGACAGACAATAGAATATTAATAAATATGTATGGAGAGTCGGGTTCAACAGAACCGATCGAGATCTTTGTCACATTAAAAATATTCTAGCTCGAAGGACCAAAACTCACTTATATTGTGTTGTATACTTTTATAAATTTTAATAATTAATTATTTCACATAATATTTTTATTGAAGTTTTTTTATGATAACCTCTACTCTTTTAAAATCATGACTAAATCAATGTGCCATCATTTAAGCTAACTATTAAGCTACCAGACGTAATGATTTTTATCATTATTAAAGTGACTCGTGTAACTATCTACAAAATGTAAAAGACATAATTGTTATAGAAGCGTCTATGCAAATAACTGTCCCATTCATACAAGTCCCAACTAAAGCTAAACAAAAGAGAGACAGAGTAAACTTATCTCAATAGATATCTATGCATACATCTGTCCCTTTCGCACGATTCCAACCAGAGCTAAGCAAAACAGAGACAGAGTAAACTTATCTCAATAGATATCTATGCATACAGCTGTCTCTTTCCCACGATTCGAACCAGAGCTAAGCAAGACAGAGACCGACAATACGTGTCTTAATAGACATGTTACTAGACTTACCTAATCAAAGACACACGCTATAAAACATGTTGGTTTGAACTAGTTCACGAATTTACCCGATCCGGCCTCAGGTCAAAGTGTGTTTGATAAATGCACTGGAAATATCAGTAAACACTTATTTAATTACTAGTGTATGTAGTTAATAATAAAATTGAACACAGTTGCTAAACGTAGACGATACAGGTCAAAGGGCTTAAAAGACTGACGATTCTGGACACTAAATATTGATAACTTTATCAACAGACAGCCCGATATTATGTTCAAGGATTTTAACTAATTTCATCTCTAGCTTTTTTGCCATTACCTTACCACTCTATAGCGTGTTAGGCTTTTTGGCTTTATGACCAGAATTTGTGATATTTATGATATGATAGATATTTGCGAGATTTCGCTTCATTGGGCAAAAGTTTTGCTTATAGTTGAAGCAAAACTTGAAGAATAATTTATAATAAATCGCCTCGATTTTATAAATTATGCAAGTACCTACCCATCGATAGATGATTGGTCTCGCTGCGCTCGACTAGATACCGCCGTCGTACTTGTAAAATGCGGCATAAAATAGTACGCCGAATAGTATATAGTACGGCGTACCCGAGCCAGTCACATTGCAAATTGTCTGTGATGTGTACGTGCCGAATGTTTTATTAAATTTTACGCATAATAAAATACCAGTTTGAGTAGTGAAACTGTGTAAAAATGTAATAAAAATGGGTAAAAAGTGATAAAAAGTGACGATTTTTTACACACACTACAATAAAAAGTTGCCACATTTTCAGAGCTATTGCTTTTGTATAGCGCTCTATCTAGTCGAGCGCAGCGAGACCAATCCATTATTTATCTTTGATGTAAATACCCTTCCACCGGTTCAATGTAAAAAAAAGAGTAATGCAAATATATAATCGGACTTTGGTCATAACTGCCATCCAAGTGTGCAACCATAAATTTTATCCAGAACGATTTAGTTCGACAATTAATGAGTTTGACACTTGATAAACTCGCCTTGTTTGCCTCTAGCATTGTAATTAAGACGATTTCGAATGAGGACAAATTGAGATAATTTAAGAAATGTAATTCAATGTGAATTTTTGTTATTTAGATGTTTAAATACTCGTTATAAAAGTCACTCGTCAGAATTTTTTTAAGAGCAGCAAATTTTTATTTATATTTCAGAGTAAATATTCTTATTTATTGATTTATCTATTGTTATTTTATTTTAGCGGCCGTAGGTGACCTGGGAGGCAGCGGCACCAGCTCATCGTCATCACACATGTCGCCGGGATGGCAGGTCAACGATCTAGACCTCGACTTGCCACCAGAGCTGTCTATGAAGTAAGAAAATGACACATGACCATATAGTTATTCTCAGTCTTCTTCAACCTAGAATAGTCATCATCATCATCCCAGCCGTAGGACGTCCTCTGCTAGAAATAGGCCTCCCCCATAATTCACCTGTAGTGCTCTAAGTCTCCATAAAATCCTGACCACACGATCGGGGGTGGTTAGGATTTATGGAGGATAGAGGTAAGGAGTACCGACTCAAATGACAATCAAACTGGAAAAAAGGTCCTCTCTTGACAGTAAAATAAGGGTTCTAAAAGCGGCCAGAATGGCGCTAATGTAGCATATCTTCTATCTATCTATCTTTGTCTATTTTTATTACTTTTACCCAAAGATTGGTCTCGCTGCGCTCGACTAGATAGAGCGCTATACAAAAGCAATAGCTCCGAAAATGTGGCAACTTTTTATTGTAGTGTGTGTAAAAAACTATCACTTTTAACCCAGTTTTATTATATTTTTACACAGTTTCACTACGCAAACTGGTATTTTATTATGCCTAAAATTTAATAAAACATTCGGCACGTACACATCACAGACAGTTTGCAGTGTGACTGGCTCGGGTACGCCGAATTCGGCGTACTATTTTATGCCGCATTTTACAAGTACGACGGCGGTATCTAGTCGAGCGCAGCAAGACCAATCATTTATCTATGCTTCTACCCATATCTTTACTGGTATTCTGGGACCACTTTTAGATACATAAAGTCGGGGTCCTCCTTACGTGTTTTGTTGTTTGTTAGCGAAGCGTTGCTGTCGCTGCCGTCGCTGTCGGTGTTCAAGCAGGAGGCGCCTTCGCCGACCGGAGCAGTGCTGTCGCCTCCACGACGGGCTTGGCCTCGGCGAATAGATGACAGGCAGGTCAGTATAGCCAGAAAGAACACAGTCATATCCAAATAGTTTAATGATAAAGGCAACATTCGTTAAATTGTATCCACAATCTCATTTTGATTTTTTATAAAAAATTCCCGGAAATATATCAGGTTGTATGAAATGTTTCGCACTTACAGATAACCAGTATGGTCGTGGACAGTAACGGTGAGGATGGTAACTGTCACCAGTCGCCGTCACACAACGGAGCCATGATCGCTCAGCACGGTTAGTGTCTCTTTTCTTTTTTCTTTTTGACGAGGAGAATTCCGTTTACAGACTTCCTACCGCTGGCTAGGCGGTAGGGGTGTGTGGGGGTCAGCCGGTGCACCACGCTATGCTAGTCATAGCGGTCCCGGCAATACCCACTAAAACTCCCCGGTGCATCCTTGCCCTTTGTGCGGGATGGACCGGGTTCTGCCTAGGCACCAACTCCGATCCACCCCAGGGCTGCCTAGCCGTTGCTGGTTAGGCTAACGCCAATGGAGGATTGCCCGGATACACCGAGGCAATCCTCCATTGGCGTTAGCCTTGGCACACATAGTTAGCCGACTATGTGTGCAGGTCCCAATGGACAGTTAAAGACGGGCTAGGTATGCCCGCCTTCTTCTGCCCAACCGTCTGCGTCTGAGGGAAGCGAGACCGGCCTCTCCTCTTCCTCTCGCTCCCTCTCAGCTGCCTCATTCTGCGACATTACAGAACCGCAGAAGGAAGCAACTGCTTTCCAGATTGTCTCACTGCCAAGCATGGCTTCGACCATGTTTGGCAGTGTGACATCTCCACCACCCAGCGCCCCCGCCAACTCCCGGCGCTGGGGAACGGTTAGTGTCTCTATTGCCTTTGTTTTTTATTTAAAAAAAAATGAAAATATTTTTCAATTTCATTCTGTAAGAAATGTATGGAAGTAGTTTTTTTTGCGATTTTAGTCGTTACTAAGGTCAATGGGTTACTTATGGGTGACAGAATCGATTTGCGCAAGAATAACAAAAAATGAAAATTGATTTTTTTTTCTGACCATATTTCCAAAGTCTTTGAATGCTGGAAATAACTATTAAAATTATGGACAGTCTCCTGCCCTTACTCACTGACCCTCATCTCATAATTACCACCCTGTAATTTGTATATTCCGAAATATATGTAAAGCAGACAAGAAAAGTGCTTTATCAATTTCGATTACAAATTCCATTCATTTCAAAATTCGCTAAGGCTTACATTTGAAATAGGTATTGATTACCTAATGATTGAAATATTTTGTATCGCTAATAAAGATAGCAATAGAAATTGTCACTTTAAATTTTCAAAGGAAAACAGACCTTATCATTCTACAACATACGAAGAATGTTCAAACTTAGGGTGATAAAGCACTTTATCTGTCGAGTTTACGTTGGATAAAAATGAATTTATTTTTCAGGTGCATCGAGTAGCCCGGAGAGTATGCAGTGCCAATCGACGATGCCCTCCGGGGCGATAATGTCTATGAACGGATATCACTCACCAACCAATCAAGAGAATAAAAGTGAGTGTTATTATATAAATTAAACATAAAATGCTAAGGGCCTTTTTCACCACCTGTCAAGTAGACTAACCGTCATTTAAAGTCACCGGTCGTCACCGGTGATGATGGGGCTGATATAAATTTGTTTGTACGGTAAAAATCCCAAACATTAAAAAAAAAATTAAAAAAATCGCCAATCGAAGGATGCACTAAACCGAGTGCATAATTTAAAAAAAAAAAAACAAAATTATTTCTAAAAGTAACTAATCAACATTTTACTTGTAGTTGGTGAAAGAGGCCCTTATTTTTAATAATTTAACAGCGAGGGAACTGTATGTTAATATTCATTTTAAAAAAAAACAGATGCCGGTCTCCTTATGTGCTCACCGGTCAACTCGCTGGACGGATTCCTTCACTCGCCGATACAGCAAAGACCGGAACCGAGTTTCAAAGACGACACGAGGTAATGCCATCATCAAATTTGTAAGAATATTACGCAGAATCACAGCGCACTTATTTCCTACAGTAGGCCGACGCCTTTGATGTTGGGCGATACTGCCGCCTGTGTAGGTATTTAAAAATTACGGAAGGGTTGACACAAATTAAGTAATATAAAATGTGCTTAAGTACTTTTCTTCATCGTGCAGAAATTGATGAAAGCATAGTTCTTTATTTATGCGAGATAAAGATTTGCACGCACTTAAAGCACATGCCGTATGCACCATTTTGATTTATATAATAAATTAAAATCTGAAAGACGCGATAGCCCTGGAATATTTATCCCAAGCTACTAAGAACGACGAAGTATGCAGCTTGGGCACGTCCCACTCGCGCCTCACCCCTCACGCCCCGCTCTTTTGCCCTGTCTAGACGTCTCCGTCGGCCTACTGTACGAAATAAGTATGCTGTGGCAGAATTACGCATTCAGTAGCTATGCAATTACAGATGTTCAAATGACAGATTACAGAGTTGATGCTCTACGAACTTTATGTCACTTTTAAATGTTCCATAAAGTTCGTAGTGTTTTGTAAGGCGTGCGAAATCCATAGTTATAGCACATACAGGCAAGAGGCCTGTGGCCTCTAAGCAACAGGGGACTGTGGCCTCTAGGCAACAGGCGACTGAGGCCTCTAGGCAACAGGGGACTGAGGCCGCAGGGCAACGGGGGACTGTTGCCTCTAGGCAGCAGGGCAACAGGGGACTGTGGCCGCAGGGCAACAGGGTACTGTGTTCGCGGGGCAACAGAAGACTGAGGCCTCTAGGCAACAGGGGACTGCGGTCGCAAGGTCGCAGTCGTTCGCAGTGGTCGCTTAGATCCGAAGTGCATCTTTACATGCTCACATATTATTTATTTACACGCTAATTTACAGCGATTGTAATTTCACATTTACGCTATCGATAATAGAGACGATTTTGTAATGTACTTATGTAATGTTTGAATTATTTATTGTTGTAGATTTCAATACGTGCTAGCGGCGGCGACATCTATCGCCACCAAACAAAACGAAGAGACTCTGACGTATCTGAACCAAGGGCAGTCGTATGAAGTGAAGCTGAAGAAACTTGGTGATTTATCGCACTACAAGGGAAAGATATTGAAGGTGGGATATAATATTTTTTTTTAATGTTAAGCTTGTCAGACAGGCTGACTATTATAGCTCACAGTGAGCTACAAAACTAAGTTTGTTGTCCAAAATTAGTTTGACGCCCAGGTCACTTATCTGATGAACCTCTGTCACCAATGTCCCACCAGCGGAATAAGAAGAAGCGATTATATTCCTGTTTCTCAAAGATAATGGATTGGTCTCGCTGCGCTCGACTAGATAGAGCGCTATACAAAAACAATAGCTCCGAAAATGTGGCAACTTTTTATTGTAGTGTGTGTAAAAAATCGTCACTTTTTATCACTTTTTACCCAGTTTTATTATATTACACAGTTTCACTACGCAAACTGGCATTTTATTATGCCTAAAATTTAATAAAACATTCGGCACGTACACATCACGTACAGTTTGCAGTGTGACTGGCTCGGGTACGCCGAATTCGGCGTACTATTTTATGTCGCATTTTACAAGTACGACAGGGGTATCTATTCGAGCGCAGCTACACCAATCATTATGCTCCATACAATTACTATCACACCAGGACCTAATACGATCCAGATCAGCCTGTAAATCCCCGATCTCGTGTATTGAACGTATTGATTTAAACACCTTCAATATCATTTATGATTCAGTTGGTTTGGTAAGCCTCTTCAAATAAATAAATAATACGATTGATGCTCTTTCATCCGCAGAGTGTAATCAAAATATGCTTTCACGAACGTCGTCTCCAGTACATGGAACGGGAGCAGATTGCCCAGTGGCACGCAGAGAGGCCCGGGGAAAGAATTCTTGAGGTATATATAATTATATGAACTGATTCATACAAGATCCAAAGACTTCTGTACAATTTTTTTATGCAATATAGGGAGTTAACTTCCCTATATAGGAAGATAATTTCTTTACAATTTTTTATGCAATATAGGGAGATAACTTACCTATATTCTCCCAATCCTGTATCCTTGTTATTGAGGGCAGAGACAAGGATAACTGATTCATTTGACAATTAAACTGAAAAAAAAAATAATGGTCCTCTTCAACAATAAAATTAGGGTTCTAAAAGTGACCACAATGGCGCCAGTGTAGCATATCTTCTATTTATATATTATTAGTTGGTGCCCGCGACTTCGTCCGCGTTGAAAAAGCAATATATCGCCTATACCAGACACTTAGCCAGAAGTTAGTTTCCTTAATTTTAGATGATCCCTCGGGAGCAGTACTTTTTTTCTGGATGAAAGGTACCCTTTGTCCTTTCTGGTGTCCCAGACAACGTGTATGCAAAATTTCATGGTGATCGGTTCAGTAATTTTTGCGTGAAAGAGTTACAAACATCCATACATACATACAAACTTTCGTATTTATAATATTAGCACAGTATACTTATTTCATACAGTAGGCCGACGGAGACGTCTAGACAGGGCAATCGTGCGGGGCGTGAGGGGTGAGGCGCGAGTGGGACGTGCCCAAGCTGCATACTTCGTCGTTCTTAGTAGCTTGGGATAAATATTCCAGGGCTATCGCGTCTTTAATTTATTCCAGATTTTAATTTATTATATAAATCAAAATGGTGCATACGGCACGTGCTGTAAGTGCGTGCAAATCTTCATCTCGCATAAATAAAGAACTAAGCTTTCATCAATTTCCGCACGACGAAGAAAGGTACTTAAGCACATTTTATATCATTAATTTGTGTCAACCCTTCCATAATTTTTAAATACCTACACAGGCGGCGGTATCGCCCAACATCGAAGGCGTCGGCCTACTGTAGGAAATAAGTATGCTGTGATATTAGTAAGGATTTATTAATTAGTATAGATTTGCGCTCTTATTCATAAAAATCCCTTATTAGAGGCTTAAAACGTTCAATAGTTAAAACGCTCATAAGACCTTAATAAGCTTATTATAAAATTGCTATTCATAAACGTTCCATAAGCCTGTCATAACTAATATGTCGCTATTAGTTAGTTTATCATTGTTATGTTGCCGTTCTGATGAATTCATAGACAAAAAAGCTAAAATCTCTGTATCCACGCCCCAAATGACAGTAGTGATTTTTTTTTATGTGATATTTTGACATTTCTTATGAAAATTGAAAATATAACCCAATTTACTTGTGTGATAAATAAGTGATTTTGTTAATTTTGTCAAATTTTTGATTCGAAAAGTTTTTGGAATCCAAAAGTGGATAAAAAACGGCAAAGAAGCCTAAATTGGTCAGAGGAAGATAAAGTGAGTGTTTTTTAAAAAAATATTTATTTGCCATTAGTTGTGTTAATGTAGTATTTTCTGTTTATTAATTTCTTACGTTTACTTCCGTAGCATCTATTGTTGGAATTGGTGAGGGAGAGAGTTGAAGCGATCGAAAATAAAAATACGAACATTAATTGCAATTACAAAATACAAGCAGCGTGGGCGGATTTACAAGTCAGGTATGTATAGCTTAGTTTGGCAATTGCTAAGACATGAACTAACACATATTTAATGCGTACGTTATTGTTATATTAGATGTTTGTTAAAGTTGTTCATTATTTCCAGCTTCAATAGTAGGTGTGTGCAATGGTACCACACGTACCATTACTCAGCTGAAATCGCAGTGGGGCATTTTAAAGATGACCCAAAAACGACAAAAAGTAGAAGAAAGAAAACAAACTGTTGACTGGTGGTGGTCCACCGCCGCCAAGGAAGCCAGACAACGCTGAAGATATAAGTTCGTGGCTCCCAAACGAATTCATTATAGATACAAACGAGTTTGATTCAGACCAAATAAATCAGGTAATTTCATGTTTAGCTTTCCCATGAATGTTAGTTAATATTCCTAGTTGAAGCTGAAAGCTAGAGTAGTTAGAAAGCTGTTTAATATTCCCTAACCTAAACAAATTATTTTATTAAATATTTTTTATTTGTTATAAATATATTTATTTTATTATTTTTAAAACACCTTCAACAAATCTGCTCATATTCTTTGGACTGATCGCATGATGCAATTTTAAAACAAAAAATTATTATTATTATTTTATTAGAAATTGTAAGCATTGCTGTCATGAGGGAACCACTTTTATTTTTCTCAAAGTTTTCTAACTGTGAATTTTGAAAATCGGTGCAGTAGTTTTTGAGTTTATCACAAACAGACAGACAGATGGGGCGGAGGACTTTGTATTATAATATGTAGTGGAGAAATAATAAATAATTATGTGTGGACAATATCACATAACACCATGACAATGCAAAGTTGATAGTGTGTTATTGCACCACAGCCTTCGGGCTCACATAGCTCTAATATGCTCATATCTATAAAATATTGTATGCCACATAAACATCCCACATAATATTTCATCACCACACATAATAATATGTGCTATTTTTATTTCAGCCTTTTATTTCATTTTTATTTCATGAAATGGAGTGTCGGAAGGAGCTTCATGAAGCCCAAATTAAAAATGAAGAGAAGAAAGGGAGAATATTGGACCTAAAAGAAATTTTAGTGCAAAAGAAAATTGTTATGAGAAAATAATAAATTACTTGAAAAATATATTGTATTTTTACTATATATATCACTTATTATGTTATATCTTACATAATTATGTAATTTAAACTATTATTTGCTAATTCCTTTACAAACAAACATCAATCAAAATTCAAACTCCACATCAAACATCAATAGAAATCAGTCAGTCGGTCAGCTGTTTTAAGTCGGCCATCTTGAATTGTTCCCTTATTAGAGGCTTATAGTAGGGTCCTTGCTTCAATAACTTTATGAAACACTTATTAAGCGGTTTGCTGCTATTGAACGTTTATGAATAACACTTTTTGGTAAATTTCTTATAACAAGCTAATAAGCCTTCTATAACTTTTTATGAATAAGGCCGTTGATGTATACGCAGGTCGATGTGCCCCTTTCGTACGGAGTGATCAGAGTGCAACAGCCGCCATGTCTGAACGCTTTGCACGTGTATTGGGACCCCACAAAGGACGTTGGAGTTTATGTTAAGGTAAGTAATTAAGCTATCCCTGAATAGTTTTTCATGTCGCTTGTAAAGCTGATTTTTAATACATTGATCCAAAGATAATTGATTGGTCTCGTTGCGCTCGACTAGATAGAGCTCTATACAAAAGCAATAGCTCCGAAAATGTGGCAACTTTTTATTGTAGTGTGTGTAAAAAATCGTCACTTTTTACTCAGTTTTATTATATTTTTACACAGTTTCACTACGCAAACTGGTATTTTATTATGCCTAAAATTTAATAAAACATTCGGCACGTACACATCGCAGACAGTTTGCAGTGTGACTGGCTCGGGTACGCCGAATTCGGCGTACTATTTTATGCCACATTTTACAAGTTCGACGGCGGTATCTAGTCGAGCGCAGCGAGACCAATCATTTATCTATAACATTGATCCAATAGTTGTTGGATTCTTCCATAATTCCTCACGAAAAATTTTGTCGCAAGACTTTTGAGTTAACTTTTTGGGCTTTTTCGTGGGTCGCGACATATAAAAGGTTCAAAAACGATGCTTTAGAAAGTAAAACAGTACATTGAATAAAGTTACAAAGAGATGCGGTTTTAAGCACTAACGTACAACTGGTTCCGTGGTGTAGTGGTTATCACATCTGCTTTACACGCAGAAGGCCGCCAGTTCGATCCTGGCCGGAATCAATCGTGTCCGCTTTTTTTAACTAGTGCATACTAATTTAATTTAACTAAACAGTAGAGAAAATTAATTTTTAATATTATATTTTTAAAAATATAAGATTTAAAATTATTTAAAAAAGTTTAAAAATATCTACTTTATTATTTTTATGCATCTTAAATTAATATATTTAATTTATTTTTATTTTAATATTTGACGTTGTATTCTGTTTTTTTTTTGTTTGTATGTAACTAATTTTGTGATTTTTTCATTTTTTTATTTCGAATTATTAATGTTGAATTATTGCACACTGGACTTAGATGTTGATATGATTAGACTGTTAAGTGTGCTGATTTAAATAAATACTAATAATAAATTTGTAAGTGTAGGTGTTGTATGTATGTTTGTATGTTCCTCCATAACTCTCAATGGCTGTTTTAAATAATAAAATCTGTAAGTGTAGGTATTGTATGTATGAATGTATGTTCCTCCATAATTCTCAAACGAATTAACAGATTTTCATGAAACTTTGTAGATAAACATTCATACGTACGGGACACAGAATAGGCTATTTTTTTCACGCGGGCGAAGTCGCGAACGCCAGCTAGTAAATAAATAAATATAAATATATTCACACATTCCACACAGCACCATCTAGTTTCAAAGTAAGCAACTTAATGCTTGTATTATGGATACCAGACAGTTGATATACTACATACAATACTTTTTTTTTAAATACATACATATTATAAATACAAAACATCCATAACTCAGGTACAAAGGTAAAATGTTAACACATGATAAACATTTGCCCCTAGCGGGATTCGAACCCGCGACCGCTTGGTTAACAGCTAGGGTTACTAGCCACTAGACCAAACGTGTCATCAAAAAATATTTTATTTTTCCTTGTGAACAGGTGAATTGTATATCAACCGAGTTCACGGCCAAGAAACATGGCGGCGAGAAGGGAGTGCCCTTCCGTATTCAAGTAGAAACATACTTTGGGAGCGACGAGCGTACCCGTCTCCATGCTGCTGCTTGCCAGATCAAGGTAATCAATGGATTCGGGGATTCCCGGAAAGGCTTACTCGGTTTTTCCCCCCAAGTCCGTGGATGTATTCTTTCAGTGACTTAGCACGTCAATGTCAGTACTTAGGTCCAAAAACCTCGTTTAGAATTAATGTTATTTTTTTAGCTTAACATCAGTTTATATAATGAAACCTTGTAAGTAAGAAAATAAGTTGTCACTTACAAGTTGTCAACTTATTTTCTTACATATTAAGCATTGAAATTTCTTGTCGCTATCGTATCGCTTTTTTTTTTTTTTTTCAGTAACAAATAACAAAGAGTAAAACAGTGACGGTAAGAAGTAAAAAAGTTATTAGTTACAAAAAGGTTCAGTATTTGCTGACATAATATGCCAGCACTGATCTTCTGATCCACTGAATGAATCTAAACGAATGAATACCTCTTTTTGAAACGTCACAGAGCACTTTACACTCGACTTAAGTCGACATAAAATAGCAGACGCTAACAAAACTTGTCTCTCGCAGGTGTTCAAGCTGAAGGGGGCCGACCGCAAACACAAGCAGGACCGCGAGAAGGTGATGCGTCGCTCCAGGTCTGACCTGGACAAGTATCAGCCGGGATGCGAGGCGACAGTTCTCACCACAGTTAGTACGCCTTTTTTAACGCCCGACGCTAAATCGGGGTGTCATATATTTGACATGTGTGCATCCGTTGAAGCGTAGCTTCGAAACCCATGGTACGATTTTGATCCGGTTTTATTTTTAGTTGCAAACTGATATGATCGGATTGTTCTTAGGTATAATTTATGAAGATATTATGTTCAAGCGTTTGAGACCATCAACCCATTTCTAAATGTGAAAGTTAGTGAAACAAAGGGATTTCACTAACTTCCACAGGTTCGATTGATATACTGTTACTTCGATGATATTCCCATGACATTGTAACCTTGACATGACATTGCTGCAGCATCAAGTAGTCTGTGCGGTATACCCCAACTCCTGAGTTACTTTCAGCAGATATAGCCGTGTTTGGGCTCAATAGAAAGTCGAAGGTTTACCTATACTATACTATAGCTTGTTTCTTTTTAATAATAACGTCTATTTTTTTTTACAACAGTTGTCAAATGACGCCTTAATGCCGCCACCAACAATGCTCACTTCGTCTCCGCCATACTCACCGGAACTGTGGTAAGTTTATGTTTAATTTATTTATATTTTTTCAACCACTAGGTACTACCTACCGTTGCCAGACGGTGCGCTCGTGTTATGACTCAAGCTCGTGTTATGACTCAAGGAACGCTGTGTGAACGTTGCGTGGCAGGTGAGCATGTTATGTCGCGCAAGGAAGCGGCGGAAAGGCAGCGGGAAGAGGATTCCCTCTCCCAGCCAATCCTCCTCCGGTGGAGGATTGGCTGGGAGAGGGAATCGGGCGCGGGCGGCTGGCCTATGGTCGCGGCCTTCAACCATGACCGCGATCCGTGCAGTGGTCTTGGGGGAGACTAAGGTCCCCCGAGTAGGCCGGCGCGTACCTCCACTCTCGGGTACGCCGAGGTTCCGACAGGGAGCGTACCCCTCCCCGCGCAAGATAGTCCTGGCGGGGGGCACCGAGGTCGTGTAATAACGTCCCCGCGACGAAAGAAAGAAAGTCGTTGGGTTTTAGTCGGCAAAAAAGATAATTGTTGACTGGCTCAAAAACAAAACATATGAACAAACAGAAAATCTATTAACAACAATAACATAAGCTAGTACACGGCCACACTTGTTTACACCTATGTTGCACTGTTTGTATGTGTGCATGTATGGATGTATGCATGTATGTATGTATGAGTGTATGTATGTATGTATGTATGTATATATGTATGTATGTATGTATGTATGTGTGTATGTTATTTTAATAGTATACATGTTTATGTTTATGTTTGTTTATTTTTTGGTATATATGTTATTTACTTTATAAATAGAATATTTTTTGTGATAACTGTCAGAAGATTTAAATACGATTTAATACATGTAGAAAACACAGTTATATTTTTTAGTTATATTTCGATTTATATTTTTTAACTTATTTTTATTGTTCTTTTTGTCTTATGTTCATAATTTTAGTGGTTACAACTTGTTTCACAACTCCAGAGGGTATTTCTAACTTTCATACTTATATTACCTAATGTGAGATTTTGTATATTTTTATTTGTAAGGTTTTAAATTACCCGCTAATTTATGAGTTCGAAAATAGCTTGAAATGTGTCTTAAAATGTCTTAAAATGTCACTGGAAGTAACTAGCGTCTAAGATACAGGCTCGGCCTAGTTTAGACGCTAGTACCCAACCTAATTAAATATTCAAAATGGTACTAAATTCACATGTCTATGAATATGTAAATTGATAAATGAAATGAAATAAATTATTATTATTATTATTATTATTATTATTATTAATAAAAAGCCTCCTTCCACTTGGATCCACAGCTTGGCTCCACACGTGGATCTGCGGATACCTTTATCTCCTCTTAAATCTACCGTTGAGGGGATTCAATAATAAACATAATTTTATATGCCACTTCGATCCAAAAATGATGATATTTTTCTATGCCACTTGAATCCACAATCCGCGAACTGTGGATAGAAGAGGAAAAAGAAGTATCCATGGATCCACACGTGGATTTAAGAGGAGATAAAGATATCCACGGATCCAAATGTGGAGTCCAGCTGTGGATCCAAGTGGAAGGAGGCGGTAGGAATCCGGCACAACCCCGCAGTATCCCGTACACTGTCGGGTATCCAAAAGGATTTCCCAACGTTAAAAAATAAATAAATAAGGAACGCTGTGTGACCTGCTACTTTTATCGACATTGGCTTTTTTTTTCTCGTGCGACGTCGACAGTGGATGCTTGCTATCATATTAAACTCGGTTGCCTATCATAATTTAATATAAATAATATACTTTTTTATATTTGTACTGGTTTAAACGAGCTCTGTACATCGTAACCAAGGCAAGAATCTTTTTAAAAATAGTCATAACAGCCTAGTCAAACTTTTATTAGAACCTTGCTATTCCTGCCTGAATAGCAAGTAGGCGTGTTTTTGGCATCAATAATTATAGCTTGATAAAAACTAGTAAATAATTTTAATCGCTCTGTAACCAAGGCAAGAAACTTTTTTAAAACAGTCATAACAGACTAGCTAGCGTTTGAAGCGCAAGCGGATTTGATCGGTTTATCGTAAATTGATATTGTGCCTGTACACAATTGGCTATGAGAAATAACGGATCAAGTGTTGAACTACTTACATTAATTTGTAATGCAGGCCTCCGTAACAAGATCACTTTAGTTAGACGTTGACCCATTACATTCACACCCTAAAATAAGAACGATAAATTGTTACAATTGGACGTTATTTGAATTGACATGCAGCTTCTAGAGACGGCAAATTGTTTATTGCGGGAATAGTGGGCGGGAAAAGTCGAACATGGCACGATTTATGTAGCATATTTTTTCTTTATAAATAGTTAGTGCTGTATTCAGTCACTGCCCACTCGGTGGATAGCTCAGTCGAGCCTTCTTCTGTAAATAGATAGTCAGTACTGTATTTGTTTATAGCCCATTTGCTGGATGGATAGGTTGGTTGAGCCTTCTATAAATACTTAGTCAAAGTAATGATTGATGATTGATTGAGCTTGGTTTTGAGCCTTCTATAAATCGTCAAAATACTGTATTTCTATTCAGTGGAAGGCGAGGTTGATTGAGCCTTCTTCTATTGATAGTCAAAGTGCTGCCAAACCAGTGCCAAAGGCTCGGTTGAGTTCTTTCTATAAACAGTTAAAAAGCTGTATATAATCATAGCCCTATATATAATGTAGGCGGAAAGCTTGATTAAGTCTTCTTCTATAAACAGTCTATTTTCAATTAGCCTTTACAACCTGTCCAACACACTTTTTTTGTAGAAATTTACCCTGAGACCGCGTGATCCGACTGCTCCGTCCGATTGATCGGACGACGTGGACTCTTTTCCTGTTGCTCCGATTGATCGCACGATGTGGTATTCATACAAGAATAGTGTATGATAGGTTGCGTGTGCAAATGTATTTCAACTACCAGCAATAATTGCATAGTGACCTATCCATGACTCTGTGTGTCTGTCTGTATATAGCGTGTCACACGCGACATCATTCAAAATAATTGCAATCCCAATAATTTTCCCACATTGCGTGAAAAGTTGTTTAGTATACTTACCAAGATATCTAAGATTTTTTTAAATGAATGTAAACGTGTAATAATTAATTAGTTATGGTAGTCAATATACATCGTCTTATTCATTGCTGAAGGTCGTCCTCGCTCTGAAATGCCTTGGTGGCATCGACCATCAGCTGTTTCCATTCCACCCTGTCCTCAGCCTTTCTCATAGCCTTCGCAACTGTAAGGCATGTAAGAGCCACAAGTCACAACTTGTCCATCGGCTAGGAGACCTACTACCTACCTACCTACCTCTTGCCATCCACTCTTCCAACCATCACCAGCTTCTCCAAGTTTTCTGGTTCTCCGCTGGCTATGTGCCCTAAGTAATTGAGAACACTTTGATAACATGTGGTGGATAGTTATCGTAATAATCAATTATTTAAAACATCCAATAGAGTTACGGAAGTAAGTAACCGAGTTTAGACGAAAAGGTGATGGAGGTATATAAGTGCTTATAAAGAGGTGTCATTACATTATAAGCGATCGCCTCTTCCGTGTCCCGAGGGACAGGTACCTATGATTGTGCATACAATTCAAACAACCGGTACATTCAAAATTATTCCGGTCCATTTCATCATCGCGTCTATATTTAGACTGTGTCGAATGGTGTCGAATTGGTTTATTGCGTCTCCGACAATGTAACCCGTTTGGGCCGGTTCATTTCGTGTCTCGTTATTACTGTTTATAAGTATTATACTCGTACCGTCACTCGAGTTCTGTTGACATACGGTTGACTCTTGTAATTTGGTAGATACTAGCTGAGCCTCGCGGCTTCGACTGTCTTGAAATTTTAATAGCATAAAAACCTAGGTGGATAAAAATGCATTGTTTACAATTTAAATTTTAGGCATAATAAAATACCAGTTTGCGTACATGTGAAACTGTGTAAAAATATAATAAAACTGGGTAAAAACTGAGTAAAAAGTGACGATTTTTTACACACACTACAATAAAAAGTTGCCCCATTTTCGGAGCTATTGCTTTTGTATAGCGCTCTATCTAGTCAAGCACAGCGAGACCAATCAATTATCTTTGTAAAATACCTACCTTATTTACACTACATGCTTACAGATTTTAATATACTGAGTTTCTTAATGCAATGAATGAATGAAAATGAAAAATGCACAAGTAATTCCTTTACGAAATGGTTTGTCCGTGTTATTATACTCATGTACATTTATGGTTCTTTGAATAACTACAGTCGTGTGTTATAGCGCTCAGCTGAGCGGTACAACCTATTTAGATTGACTCGGGCTTTATGCAACAGTGTCGTTGACCCTTTTTCCCGTTTACACGGACTGTTTCAAATTTTTATGTTATATTATATTATGTAGGATGTATCATCCAATGGAATTTATAGGTATTTTATTTACTCCCATGACCATGACCATAAATAACGTGTTGAGAATGTTAATTTAAATCTTGCTTAAATAAATAAACATTACATAATTATATCGATCGACCACAGAATAATATTATAATAAGTATGTAATGCAAACAAGGATTTTTTAATAATATAACAGGATTGATGACTTCAAAAAATTACTTTAAAAAAATTAACTGTATTACCAATAGTTAGAGTATATTTTTCATTGCGCCTTACACATGGGCTAAACCGAGAAAAAAAGAGATAGCCAAACTAAGGCCTTGTGTCCCTTTCTTTCATCTTGCCAGACTACAAAAATGTATTTCATTAAAAACTTAAATTCAAAAATCTTAAATCAAACACTAATGTATATTAATTGTAGTTCAATTATTTTAATAGTTTTTAAATGAAATTATTATAATAACATTAATTTTGTGATATATTACTAAATTACAAAAGATAATATTTATAGTTTCAGTACTATTTTTTATTTTATTTTCTACTGGCATCCCTATGAAATGTCATGGCGGTGTTTTTAAATAGCAGTTTACATATTGTTTTTTTAAAATCGTTCATAAAAATTAAATTTAAAGTTGAAATTGTGAAAGAGTGTTGCGTGTAATCTTGTCCGAGCGAATACTATGGTGGTTGCAATATATATTTTCACAGGTAAGCTAAAAATAACATAATAATAAATCTACCAACTATGTTAACCATGAATTTGTAACGTTGGTGGATATGGTTATGTACAATTATGTTAATCTAGTAAATCTAGTTGGTCCGGCAAACTTCGTGCCGCCTCAGAAACAAAACTCGTACCATTTGTATAGAAAAAAAATTCGAAAAAGTCATTTTCCATTTTGTACAAACAAATTATTGTTTTCGCAATTTACTTTACTTTCCTATATTTACTACATATTTATTGTAATTTACTTTACTATATTTAAAGCTGAAATATCAAATACCACTCATCGTTAATATACCTAACCAGGACGCTCAGTACACCGACCTAGTAAAATGTTGGTGAAAGGTCCTCGGAACGTATCAGGGATAGAAAAGTAGGGTTTGCACAATGTACTTTTTTGGAGTTTTCAAAGCGGGATATCTCCAAGACCGTCGGGGATAGATGGGCAGTGTCTTTAGCGAATAACCATCGATACATTTCTCAGTAATCGTCCATTGCTTATGTGTTTATTTATTTATGTTTATATTAAAAGAAACTACTACTACCTATATATTAGTATTTTTTTGTATAAATATCAAAAAATAAATAGAACATTTAAATTTGTCTTATACAACAAAAATCTTATGGTCACCCTATTAGAAAGGGACACACGGCTCCTCTTCTATATATCCTACTTGGCCCGCTTTTTAGCCGCAAGTAATAAATCCTTATTAATATATTAATTCCATGAATGCAAAAGACCTACATAGCAAATTGACATTATATTATTATCTGTCTGTTTGCTTGGATTCAAATATTTTAATCTTCTTTCAACACTGTTCGAAAACTTAATTTAAAATTGTGTAAATTCCAGACCGTGTTGTGTAAACTGTTATATAAAAACACTATGTCAATGTTTAAACGAGTGCACTGGTCTCTCATACTAGAAAAAAAAACATTGTTTATTTAAATAAAATCATAACAGAAAAAATATCCGCTCAACATTTTGTGGCAGAAACCAGAGTGAACAACGACGCTGATTTTCCGCCGATGCCTTATTACAGTTTGATACATTTACATACCTATTAATTTAGAAATTCAAATTCCTAATAATATACATAAGATAAACAAAATAAAATAATATATATATATATTTCTATAAAAAAGATAATATCGATATTCATATTCATAGGTGCGAATTTCCCCTTTATCTAATAAAAAATAAAATAGATACCTGCCCTGCACGTATGTAATCTTATCGGTTGCAATATTAAATTTAGCCTGATTTTAGAGAGAAGACAATAAGCCGCATAGATTTTATATTGGTCTATGACAAGCCGCAATGATTTTGTATTGGTCTCGCTCACTACGCTCCACTAGATAGAGGACTATACAACAACGACAGCTCCGTAAATGCGGCCGTTTTTTATTCTAGTGTGTGTAAGCAACATTTGTCAGTTGACATTGTGAACTAGTGTGCGTGAAGAATTGTGTTACCAGCTGCTAACTGTTACCCGAGTTAATGGGAAAAATATTTTATGCTGTGGTCTATTAGTTAATTAAGTTATAAATATAGCTCAGAAAATACTTAAAAATGAACAATAAATTAAAACGGAATGTATAAATATATTTATATATAGAAAAATGGAAAATATGTATTATATCAATGATTAAGCCTCATTTTTAATAGTTTTTTTTTATTTACATGTAATATTTACAAGTTATTATTAAAAATAAGGGTTGACAAGGGTTGGCTTTAGAATCGTGTGGGAAGATTTTAGGGTATTTGAAGGTTAAATTAGTTAGAAATGGATGTTAATTTCATAAAAATATAGTTTTTATGGAAAGGAAATCAGTCTACAATTAATTTAATAAGATTTTAGAACATAACCTAAAATTGTTTACAATACAAAGAAATATGTACATACCAGTAATATAGAAGGCTTATAAAGTGTTTGGAAGTGAGATTATTTAACAATAGATGTTAGTTTTATAAAAATAATGTTTTTATGGTGAGGAAATTCATTGACAATTAATGTTATATAGATTTTAAAACATGACCTCAAATTGTTTGTATAGTACATCAATATTTACATACATTTTGTAGGTACAAGACATTTGTACTGGATGGAAACAAATAGGTTAGGTTCCGTAATGTTTATGACTCTGTGGCTCATTGGCTTTGTGGTCGAAGATTAAACTTGAAGTAAACACGTATGTAAAAAGTAGATAGTAAATTAAATAAATGAAAACAGTTTTAAACAGTGAAAATTTATGTGTTGTACTGAATATGTGTGTTGTAGTAATGTTTTTAAGTGATGCTGATGCTGATAGTTGCAACAAACCTGGTATGTACCTACATATTTATTTGTATTGTAAACAATTTTAGGTTATGTTCTAAAATATTATTAAATTAATTGTAGACTCATTTCCTTTCCATAAAAACTATATTTTTATAAAATTAACATCCGTTTCTAACTAATTTAACCTTTAAATACGCTAAAGTCTTCCCACACGATTCTAAATAATTCCCAATAACTAGGTTAGATAAATGAAATATGTTATATAATAAAATAAAATAAAAACAATAAATTCACATTATAAAAATCTCAACCATGGGGAAATTGATTCTTGTATACGCGGCAACACTGAATGGCGTTTTGGGTTCATATTATTTTATGTTGAAATTTCGAAATTATACGATACTTACTGATGGTATGTGATCCCAGTGTTCTTCTTATTTTTTGTGGTATTATTTTTACACAGTTTCACTACGCACCCCGGCATTTTAGTTTGAATTATGCCCAAAATTTAATAAAACATTCGGCATCTACACATGACAGACAGCTTGCAGTGTGACTGGGTGGTGACTAGCTCCGGTACGCCAAATTTGGCGTAGCATTTTTTTCTCGTTTGACAATTACGACTGCTTTGTCTTGTCGAGTGAAGCGAGACCAATTTTTAGTCTATGACAAGCCGCTTATAAGTTTTGTTTTGTTTATATTCAGTGCAACTAGTGCGAGTATTATTGTCATAGGTCGTCTCTCTTTCCCGCGTGCCTTGAGTTGAGTTGCCTCGCTAATTTGACTAGTGATGGGCGTTTGTTACTTAGGAATTGATCGCCGACAGGTTGTTATTTAAGATTTATTGCGTTTATTGTTTGTAAAATTTTTAAATAGTAAGAAAAACAGTTACTTCAAATAAGTGTGAAAAAAAAGTTACTTCAAAAAAAATGTGATATTTTTTTAATATTTCCCTAGGTTCCACACATCTAAATAAAACATATACATATTGACTTTCTCATTTGAATCATTTCATATCAGAAAAAGATTAATTTTCCGTTGTATTAATTATGACGTGATTTTGAGGTAATTTTTTTGGGTACTAAATTGTTCTATATACATACTAAATATTCTGTTATATTATTATTATAAATGGTAAGAAATATCAAAACCATTATATAAAATACCTATTAAAAATGCGAAAATTACTCAGTTTGTATGTTTGTTACGCTTTTACGCCTTAGCTACTCAACCGATCACCGTGAAATTTTGCGTAGGTACACTTTGCAGGTTCATTCTTTTCATTCCGAATAAAAGTAATGTTCCCGAAATCTATCGAAAAAGTATCCTAGTAAGGATAAAATGTCATAAAATTGAAAAAAAAAACCTCTAATCTAATCACATAAAATGCTAGGAACTTGTCTTCTCAAGGATGATATTGTAAAAATGAAATAAAAAAATTGTGTGTCAGCTCCGACACACGACTGGAGTTTACTCCGTACGAACGATTATAAAATTTAAATTTTTACAATTCGAATACGATGAAAGAAAAACATTGTTCTTTTTTAAAATAATATTTAAAAAAATATCTGAATATCTTTAAAATTTTCAAAAAAATTAAACGTAACTATAACGCATTCGTGTGACAATTTTGATTTTACTATGATTTTTACTCCCATAAATTTTCAAGGAATATCAAGAATATATTAAGGAGTAAACTCCAAAATTAAAAAAAGATAAAATATTATAATAAGAATAAAAATGTAATAACCGTAACGTACACAACAAACGTGTTACATCACTACTGCGACGATTTGACGCACCAACGCGAGCCGGCCGCGGCCCCCGCGAACCGATTCATACCGGTTTTTAATAATCCAATCGAGAGACGCGCTTGCACTCGCGACCAATAGCGGAGGCCGGAGGCCGCTCGTCCCACACCCACACAGCACAGTTCTAGGCGCTCCTTCATCCGTCGCGTGTCGTTTTATTTATTTTCTCTTTTGTTTTGCCGTTGATAGAATTGCAGGCAGTATTTACAGTCTGTATTTTCATTTTTCTTGTAAAACCGTACAAAACCGGTTGAATCTGTGCGCGTCCTGACCGCCATAGAATCGTGTCGTGATTGTTTCGTGTTAAAATTCGCATTCACATTGAAACGTTGTGGTGAACAATAATGTTGGACAAGTGAAAGAGTTTGCCAAGGCAGCGCGGTGTTTCTTTTTTTTAACTCTTGTGTCGTTTTAAAACTCTTAACAAATGGTTGTTGGTGTTGAGACGTCGCATGCACCAGCTATGGTTGTTGCCGGTGTGAAATTTGTGAAAACGGAAGATCGTATCGGTCGCGGCGCGTTCATTTTCTTCAATCTGACGCGTCAGGATTACAGCTGACGAGTATTATGCTCGTGCTCGAGCAAAGACTGAGTGCGAGGCACGCCGGGCGCGGTGGTGTAGTGTTGCGAGCAAGACTCGTGCACGGAATCGAGACTAGCGGATGGCGAATGAAGTTCTCGATACTCAGAGCCGAGGTGGAAATTGACGCTGAACCGGAAACGTATAGGGTACTCGCGAGACGCTTGAAGGCTGCTAATGTCCACGTCAAACCGGCCCGAAGATGCACAGAGTAAATATACTTAAATATAGCACAATATAAATATCCAGTTGATACTGCTTTTCGTCGACTCTTAGCTGTCTGCCGCCGACGAAAGTATTCGGTGAAAGTATGACCCAGCAGATGTAGCTATCTATAATCCTAATAGCTAATAATATTATTTCTAACTAGGGACTCTTTATCCTGGCTTATGCATTTTTATAACCTTCCTCGTTTATCCCTATCAAACCATTTAAACCGTATCAAAGCCAATAAAAATTGAGATATTATGATTATTATTCTTCTCGTGATGCCTCTCCAACTAGTGAAGGTTGGCGATCAACCTGAAACAGTCTTCGTTGCCATCTGTTCTTCAGAATAGCTCAACTGCGTTAGCTATCTCAGTTCACTCTACGAATTCCCTCCGCCACAACTTCTTCCTTCACCCAATTTTTCTTTTTCCGTAACTAGGTTCTATAAATATACCTTTGAAAAAATTTATAATCTTATCGAGTTCTGACAATAAAATGGATTATATTTAAGTATAAAAATTAATCTATCATTCAAAAACTATGTTTTTGTATACCTACATAATTTAATGAGTACCTACTTGGTAGCCATTGTATAATTTTAATAGCCAGTACAATATTTATTTAAAATGTGGTAACTTTAATAATAGGTATATTATTGCTAATGGTCGTGGTTATTTATATGCCCCTTTAAGGTCTGCGCCAGCCCTGTGTCTGGGCACCATCCTAGTTCGCACTGCTTTCCAGTGACTTTACCGTCATAATCTTACGATAAGATTATTGCTTAATGATTTTATCAATTTAAATTTAATAAGAATTAAGAAGTTTTTTCCTAAACCTCGACCGTTTCTATTGTTTCAGTGTTGCTCCAAAGACAAGCCCTATTGGGATCACGAAACCAGTTTTGCAGCAACCTGGTAAGTTATTTACCTATATATATGTACTTAATGGATGTATATTAATGCAATAATTAATTTAGGAGTGAAAACTTTCTACCAGTTTGTAAGGAGAATTGAGCAGAGGGGTATTTTAGCAGTAAATTCAACAAAACCAACACCGTCACGGCTACGGCCACGGTGGTTGGTATTTGTTAGTAGCTGTTCCACTAACAAATACCAAACTAAAGGGTTTAAAGGGGGAAAATAGGAGTCTTGTATGAAAAGTTTAGTTCCTCTTGAGGAACGAAACGATAGCGCGTCGAAAAATGAACCATTTTAACTTTTTTTATTGTTTTCATTACAAATGAGTTATTTGTTTTATTTTTTTTTCAGCTATTCTCGCCTCATCGAATCAGATGAAACCATTATATTGTCAAGAGTGAGTTATATATTTTTTCTTAATTAATTTCTAGATAATTTCGATTGAATATATTGGTAGGGGAGCCCACCTATTGGATTTAGAAGATTGGATGGTGGGAAGAAAAAAGGTTATGATGTTTTTCTTTTCAGCGGTGGGCTAAGGGTCTACATGCGTTCAAAATTTTATAAACGCTATATTAAAAAAATCCTCCATTATAATCGTCAGATTAAGAATCAGCATGATCAAGAATTCAACAGTCTGTATGAAAATCTGACTTATTACAAAATTGCAATCACCGAAATCTATTTTCCATTTTCAAAAAGCTGCCACGAGCTTGCGTTACATCCGAATCGTCTGTAAATGTGTCTGTATTAAAGCATAGTTTGGGTTTACTTCAATGAAAATGTGACGCGCTCGAGTTTTATTTAAATTTTTACCCCAACCTCCACCAACCCCACTAACCAAAACAGCAGATTAATACATATCCCTTATAGGAGACACGTGGGGAATTTACATTGGCAATATATCGAGTAAATACCAAAATCTCTCGGGCTCCTCTACTATATGGAAGAATATCAAGTATGCTTTGAGGCATATTAAACATAAAGTGATTTTAAATTATTGTTCTTGCAGTGATAGTGAGATGAAAGTGAACTCATCTCCTTGCCATTCTCCCGGCGCCATCTTGCCCGATCTGCCACATCCAGCCGAGGATCCTGAAAAGGTATTATACCAATGAATGATGTACCCTTCAAGTCCTTGAAGAGTTTAAAAATTTAAACTAAATTTGTAATGTGATTGGATTATTCCCAGTTGTTCCGTTGAACTAATAAGGCTTTGTTCCCAATTAATACAATTGGGTATTTGACAATATTAAAAATATACTACAAATTGTGGTCATCCTATCAGAAAATAACGTAAGAAAGCATAATTATCTCAATTTATTTTAAGCTAAATTATGTATGTTTTTTGCAAATTATATGAAAATTTCACTTCAAAAAAATATACTTTGAAATTTTATCTTGGCGCCGTAGCACCCTGTGAGTGGTTGCAACTCTGATGACGTCATACGTTAGTAAACATATCAGACATAGAGTAAGAAATAGTGTTTATTCACTTGATATTAGTTATCTGTGTCATCATTCAGTTCTGTTGTGTGACGTCACACGTATCAAAGGCCAGCGCCATTACAGAAACAGCGTTTTTGGCGCGGTTTCGGAAATTTAAATTTTAACATTTATTTTTTATTAATAATCCAGTAGATATCCCGGTAATATCAATGTAGTGTGCTTATTTTGTAATAAGGAATAATTTAAAACTATTTACCGGATCATTATTAACTTAATGAAATAGTAATATTTTTTATTCCCATTAGTTCCGTTAATGTAATAAAAGTGACAAGTGTAATAAAGTTTTTTTCTTCAGAACTGTGGTCTGTCGAAGGAGGCCAGCGCAACGGAGACCCAAGCTTGGCTGTCGAGAAATCGCTTCGCCCAGCACGCGCCCACTTTCACCAATTTCTCTGGCGCCGATTTGCTCAGGTATTTATTTGTGTTTTTTATTTTCATCATCTAAATTTGTCAGCTATCATCTTGATGTCTTTTGTGTTGTGTTTCAGTGAGTGGGTAAAAGATGCCAGAGCCCCATTACCCTGTCCCTTATCTTTATACAAACTATGTGTTATATGTATATATATGCGACTGTAGCCACCTATTCTGTCAACATTGACAATAAAAAAAAATATTTTACAAATTACAACATACGAACAAACATATTAGTTTATAATACATAGGTATTTGTATAGATGTGAGTAGTACTTATTTTTCTTTTTTCTTTCAGGTTGTCCCGCGATGACATTATACAGATTTGCGGACTAGCCGACGGCATAAGACTATACAACGCGTTGCATGCCAAGTGAGTATTGAATAGTATAAATAAATCAAAATAAGCAGATTACATATAGCCATGTCTGTTTTTATAGTTATTAGCTTTGTATTTTTAGACTAAGCAAACGGTTTTGATTCATGTTTCTATACGGATTTTACGTACGAACGTTTTACAATTCTCTAATAATGAATTTTGTCCCTTAGGCGTATCGAGCCCCGTCTGACTGTTTACGTGTGCCCTAACGGCAGTAACATATACAGCGCCCTCTATCTGCACACGTGTGCAGCTAACGAGCTCCAGCACAAGCTCAAGGCGCTGCTTCAAGCTACGACAGTCGCCAATGGGTCGCCAACTCAGCACAAGGTAAAACTGATATTTATCTGGTTACCTTAACCTAAAATAACGGTATTTGTCCTATTGAAAGCGCACTTGGAGCATCTGTGGTGTTGCTTGTGTTTTAGGCAACGGTGGCCACCCACCATCAAGTGGACAGTCAGCCTGTCTGACGACCTTAAATTAAAAAAGATTCATGGCCATCTTAACTTTGGAAGCTACCGCACGAAACAGTGAGGGAAACACTAAAATTCTTCAGCTTCCAGGATTCTCTCTCCTGCCTCTATATTTTCCCATGCATCACTAGTTGAAGAATCCTTTGCATCACTAGTTGAAGAATCCCTTGCATCACTAGTTGAAGAATCCCTTGCATCACTAGTTGAAGAATCCCTCGCATCATTAGTTGAAGAACCCTTTGCTTCACTAGTTGAAGAATCCCTTGCATCACTAGTTGAAGAATCCCTTGCATCACTAGTTGAAGGATACGGTATCTTTCTGCAATATTGAAGAATACTGCAGCGTTCATCGTGACTGTATCGATGGTTTTTCTTCGTTGCAGGAGTGTTCAACAATACTAGTTTCGGGCCCGGGCGGGGCTCGTGTCCGTCTGACGGACGAGCTGGTGAGGAATCTGCCTGACAATTCCACATACACGCTGGACCGGCTGGACGATCACACCGCCCTACTCCACACTACGAAACACCAGCACTAGACAGACCTCCAGGTGTTTAGCCTCTAAGACCTAATCTTGTAGGTGTTGAAAACTAGGATTTTATTGTAGCCATTTTAGACTACATGAATTTCAAGGGCCTAAAGAGAACCCTCAGTCAAAAGTTGTGCTGCGACTATGGTGGGTAGAGGTAAAGAGGAGCGACTCTATGTATTAAAAAGTGGTAAGAAGGACCAACTGCATTCAATTGGCGCTGATACAATAGTCTGTCATCCAATTATGCTTACAATGTCCTCGGTGGGTAAAGGTGGAAACTAACTACGGGACCATATGTGCCATATTATGTCCAATTGTGCACGGTGTTCACGTCCCACTAGTCCACATTTCCAGCGGACTTCCGAACGCTCAAGGACTTACTCGTCCGCGACTTACGTCCGCTAGTTTGCCTTAGTCAGTTGCACAAAGCTTCTTTAAAATTGGCATTATCTAACGAGTCCTTATCCCAAATCGGACATTAACTATAAAGACGTTTCACAAAACGATTGACGGCCCCTTTAAAGGCGCTAATGTCGCTTTGTGCAACGCTTTTTCTCTTAAACATAAAGATAAGGTCTTGTTTGACACTTCTTTAGTTAAATTTTAATGGAGCATTAAAGTTGACGTCAATGTAGCTTTGTGCAACACTTTAATGATTGCTTAGGTTTTAAAGGCGACTTTATAATTTAAAGAACGTTTCTGCAACTGGCTGTTAGTGTATTTGTACTGTCCTGTCAAATACTGTCAGTCGGACGGACGCGTCCGATAGTTTGTTTCCACCGTTTGATTTTTATATAGTCTGTGGCTGAGCCGTGACGTCACTGTTGTCAGACGTCATGACATTAATGTACAGCTAAACTTTTGATGTTCTGTCTAGTGTTTTTTTATTAATGCATTATTGCATTCATTCGTATATTACAGTTGATATTATAATGTTATATTATGTTTTAAATTTACGTGGTGGGTTTATTTTAATGAGAATTACATAAAATGTTTAATTCCATATGTAATATGCAATCTATTGCAAATATGTCTGGTTTGAACATTACTGTCTGTCTGCTTGTCTGTTTTTTTTTTGTATTATATTGAAATGAAAAAAATGCGAGTATGTCAAATGACACAGTATAGTTTTTAGTACTCGCTACAAGATCAAAGAATATATTATTTTGTTTACCATTTTCTTTTTTAATTATAGAAAGAATCAAATACTGAATGTATGATAATTATTAATTGTTTAGTTTTTACGAGACAAAGTTAGATTTTTAAATGTTATATAAAATAAATGTTGCCATGTTTGTCGTTTTTAGTTAAATATTAATTTAATAAATTTTAAATGTATAGTGCGTTTTCTATAATATGTTTAATTTTAATTGTGTACAACACGCTTTTTTTAACAATAAATAGTTGTGGACATGTAAACATGTCTTGCGGTAATATTTTTATTGAAATAAAATTAGATTCGTTTATTATGAAGCGGCAGAAGGAGATATTGTTTCGTTTTGTTTTTATCTTTTATACGTGTGTAGGCGGTAGGGTTGTTGCGGATGCGGATTTAAAGAGATTCACATCCGCTAACTAAAGCGGATGCGGATTTCAATGTCGGTTTTTCAATGTCACATTTGCTAAAGCAGATGCCGATTTGAATGTCACATTTACTAAAGTAGATGCGGATTTCAATGTCACATTTGCTGAAGCAGATGCGGATTACAATGTCGGTTTTTCAATGTCACATTTGCTAAAGTAGATGCGGATTTCAATGTCACATTTGCTGAAGCAGATGCGGATTTCAATGTCGGTTTTTTAATGTCACATTTGCTAAAGCAGAAGCGGATTTCAATGTCGGTTTTTTTCAATGCCGAAATAAATATTTAGCCTCATATTCGCATCCGCAAAAGATTCGCATTGTTATTGATTGATATTGATACGTCTAAATTGATGCGGAAGTTCCGCATTTGTGCGCAATGCGAGTGTCTTAAAACAACAACAACTCTCGGTGGGGCAGCTTCCATATTAAATGTCATTTAGATTTATTTTATTGAAACGGATGTTATTATTTTATTGTTTTAAAGTAACGTAGAGCATATTATGTTAAGTTGTATATTATAGAGATTTTACCATTAGTTATTAGTAAGACTTTTTTTTTAAGTCAATTATATGTCTATCTAGTGTGATTTTTTTTTCTAAAAGTGTATGAAATATTATGATTTCACTTTTGTTAAAGAAAAGGTCGAATGATAAAATTCATAATTATATGTAATATATAAAAATGGCGAATTTAGTTTATTGGTAGGCTAAATAGCTTTTGTGTTTTAATAAACTACAGATGTAAGTCGACGATGGTCATTTTAAGGGAATATTATGAATTATGATTGTATAGTAAAGAAATTATATTTTCTTTTAAAATGAAATATCGAAAGACTATAATAAATGTTAGATAAGGGGGGCGGAGGGTTGTCAGACAAGGTATTTTTTATTTATTTAAGAGATCACTTGAAAATGGGAGCTCACAAGTATTGGAACAAATGAAATTAGTTTCTAAAATGTCCAGAATTTGGTGACATTTAAAATTGGGTTGTATAATCTATAATGGTTTTTCTAAAATATTGGAAGGATGCATAGAATAATGTGCAAGTCGCAAAATGTGCACAAGTGCTAGTCGCAGAACGTGCACATCGTAAAAAGTGCAGGAACCTATCAATTCATAGCATCATGTGACAAAAAAATATATCAAATACAATCTTCTTAAGGAATTATGAATTTTATCATTGGGCCATTAGCCAAATTTGTCTATTGTGAATAATAGTCACCAGATGTCGCTGGTGAAAATTTTCAATCGAATCAAATATATTTATTGGCGTGCGTGCGCCATTCACACTAAGTTAAAAAAAAAGTTTAAAACTCGACAATCGGAAAATAAAGTGAAAATTAACTAGTGTTTTAAACAAAAAACGTAGTTAAAAAAAACAAAAAGTTAATTTAGAAAATAACAGTCCATCTCTAAATTCCAAAAACCAACTGTAGTGTCACTGTCACATGTATTTTTTTATTAGTTTTTGATTTTTATAAACAGTTTTCAATGAGCTACGTGTTCTTGTATCTATTATATTTTGAGATAAAAAAGATACCAGAGATCGGCATAGATTGTGAGATTAGTTGTCCCGATCTTCATAAGTCTTGTTTGTTTACTACTTAAGATAAGTACAGTAGTGTTACAGTAGTACAACCAAGAAGTACTACTGGAGTCCTTACACTGGAGTAAGGAGTACAAGTGACACTCTTTAGAGATGGTAGTAGACACACTATAGGCACAGCATACTTATTTCCTACAGTACAACGCCTTTGATGTTGGGCGATACCGCCGCCTGTGTAGGTATTTAAAAATTACGGAAGGGTTGACACAAATTAAGTAATAAAAAATGCGCTTAAGTACCTTTCTACATCGTGCGGAAATTGATGAAAGCTCAGTTCTTTATTTATGCGAGATAAAGATTTGCACGCACTTACAGCACATGCCGTATGCACCATTTTGATTTATATAATAAATTAAAATCTGAAAGACGCTATAGCCCTGGAATATTTATCCCAAGCTACTAAGAACGACGAAGTATGCAGCTGGGGCACGTCCCACTCGCGCCTCACCCCTCACGCCCCGCACGATTGCCCCGTCTAGACGTCTCCGTCGGCCTACTGTACGAAATAAGTATGCTGTGCTATAGGTGTGCATTGTTTTCAAGGAGTCAGTTTTTTAGAGGCAATAAGTGTATTTATTTGATTGAAGTATATTTCTTTTCATCCCTAAATGAAAAATAAATTAAGGTGTGCCTTTGAAAGTGCCTAAAGAAAGAGTCAGCGCTGCTGTTGCATAACGGAGTATTATGAATAAAATGTGTAATATTTTTTAGATATTGATAAATATTTCTCGTTAGCTATATGTGAGATAAAAATGTATGTTAGTGTATGTAATGTTTTAGTTAATAAATAAATATTTATATATATACATACTAATGTGTTTAATTGCTTTGGATTCGTAACTATTTCTCTCAAACTAGCTGTTTTTCTCGATTTTTTAAAATATTTTTTATTTTCTATAGCTATGGATAATTCAATCGAAACACGAGCAGTACTCGAGGCTCTGCAGCTATGTTTAGACATTAGTGAGAATATGTGGATTTCTGCTTTGGATTTGTCTGTTAACACAGAATTAATAAGCATGCATTAGCATGACAATGGTTCTACTTCTATTTATTACAATAACTAAATATTTGAAGACCCGAGCTTTGGATTCGACGGAGCTATTTTGGAAAACTCGAAGAAAAATTGTTTATTTGAATTGACTGACTAGTCTCTGATTTTTGAATATCTGTAGAAATCCTAGAAATGATGCCTCCCTCCACTTGGCTCCCACGTCAAAAAATATCTTTGGATCCCATGGGATCCTAGACGTGGGAGCCAAGTGGAGGGAGGCGTCTAGGATCGCATGGGATCCTAAAATATTTTTTTTTGTATTTTGGCTCCCATGGGATCTTAAAGTATTTTTTTATTTCTCTTGGCTCCCAAAGGATATTTAATTATTTATAGTCATTGAATCCCATTTCATTTTAATGATAACAGATGTAATTTAAATTAATTAATAACTTAAGATAACTCATTTTAATTTGAATGTTGCATTTTTTTAAATTGCTATTTTTACAAATGACTGGCAAAATCATGGCATAAAATCTGATGGAGCCAAGACATTAAAAGAGAAGAAGTCTAAATATATTGAAAATAAAACCGCACTTTTCTGTAATATTTTTATTTCATTAAAAAATAGCTAAACGTCACAAGCAATAAATAACAATTATTAAACAACTACCCACATGACTCGTTTACACTTGAGAATTCTTAATGCAATAAACATGTTTCATCATTTTCCATACAACTTCTAAAGTCAACCAAGGTTAGGAAATACGCGGAACTGCTGAACCCTTCTTCGTTCGGCTTTCTCAGGAAAATATTTTTTAAATTCAACAACGTTACTTATTACAAACAGTTGTTAAGGATAAGGGTCATCTCTTACCGGAACATCGTGATGCTAAGTTCTTTCTGTCTTTGTTAGAAATCCTACTAAAATTTTAAATGCGACGAAAGTATGTGAGAATGAATGGATTTATTTGTACTCTCAAAATCAAAATAATTTATTTGCTGAATATGGTTATTCACATGGTTATCATTCACTTTATGGATAACGCAACCGTTATAGACACATTAACCTTTAAATTCAAAGCGATATGTCATTTTAAAGCCTAAAAATGTCTATAACGGTTGCTTTATGGATCCAACTTATCCATAAAGTGAATGATACCGGGGGATTATCTGGATGAAATTTTCCATACAGATAGTTTATTACCTGAATTAATATATAGGACAAAATGTTTCCCAAGGGATCATCTAAAAGTATATAAGGATCCATTTGGGAACATCTCCACTGATTTCACAAACATTTGGACAGATGAGTTTAAAATAGATTTAGCAAAGATAACTGAGGCAATTTTGAATAGAAAAAAAGCGTGAGCTTCATTCGCGTTCATACTCGATATTTTATTAAAAAAAAAACTGCTTAAAAACACAGTAACTAAGCTATAATAACAAAAAAAAATGGTTACATAATGATTCTTTTTTTAATATATTATTATAAGTATTTATATGTTTTTGTAATTCAGCGTTTTTTAATAAAAATCCAACCCCACTAAAAAAATCTTCAGAAATTGCTTTACCGAAATCAAACAAATATTTTTTCATCTGCTTGTCTGTGCGTTTGTGCACGCTAATCTCAAAAACGGCTTAACCGATTTGAATGCGGTTTTCACCGATGCATTAATTATGTAACTGAATTAAACTTTTAGGATACATTTTATCCTGGAAAAAATTTTAGATTCCTGTCCTGTGGGTTTTTTTAAAAAAATGGAACTACAGCTAGTAGCAGTAGTAGAGGAAAGGTACTTAAGCACATTTTATATTACTTAATTTGTGTCAACCCTTCCGTAATTTTTAAATACCTACACAGGCGGCATTATCGCCCAACATCAAAGGCGTCGGCCTACTGTAGGAAATAAGTATGCTGTGGTATTTAGTATCTACATAAAAAATAGAAAAAAAAAGCTGAATTATTAAAAACATATATATATTTTATGACTAGAAAGCATGATTTGAGTATGCAAAGATCAAGATTGGCATTTTACTAAAAGGGATTATACACAAAATTAAAAATTAACAATAAATAAACTTCTTAAATTAAGTAATTCGCCATTAATATATTTTTTTTTTGGAAATAAATTAATGAATAAACAGAGGGTGTATATCAGTTAAAATAATTTAATGAAGTTCATTTAAGTAAAATAATTGAAATAATATTATCTATTATATTTTTTCGATAAAAATAGTAAATTACGATATATTACACGAAATGTTTTTTTTTTTTAAATTACAAACTCGGTTTCCAGCTTTTTAAGTCTTGAGTCACTTGGATGTTTTCACCTGAATTTAAAAATATTCAAAACTAATTTTTCTCTTCAAAAATTCACTTCAATAATTCATTCATAATTTTTGAAAAAAAAAAAAAAAATAGCACTTGCATTACACATTACACCATTCACGTGAACGTCCTTCACCTAAATTTCAAAATATTCAAAACTAAATTTTCTCTTCGAAAATTTCACTTCAATAATAAAATTCATACATGATTTTTGAAAAATAAAATGAAAACTATATTAAAAAAAAAACTACCTATACATAGTTATTTTATTAAATAAATTAACATTTCCTAACATGCCTGCAATTAGAATTGTATTTGAAAAAATTTTGGCAGTGGTCACCAAAAAACCGTTTACCTAAAAAATTTTTAACTATTTTTTTTTTAAATTGTTCTAAAAATCTCCCAACAAGCGGGCTATTGTTAAAATTACTAAAATGTAAAAAAAAAATGTTTATATTTCACTTCGAAAATGTAACATCGTAATCAAAGATAATTGATTGGTCTCGCTGCGCTCGACTAGATAGAGCGCTATACAAAAGCGATAGCTCCGTGAATGCGGCAACTTTTTATTGTAGTGTGTGTAAAAAATCGTCACTTTTTACTCAGTTTTATTATATTTTTACACAGTTTCACTACACAACCTGGTATTTTATTATGCCTAAAATTTAATAAAACATTCGGCACGTACACATCACAGACAGTTTGCAGTGTGGTTTTAACAATAAATAGTTGTGGACATGTAAACATGTTTGCGGTAATATTTTTATGGAAATAAAATTAGATTCGTTTATTATGAAGCGGCAGAAGGAGATATTGTTTCGTTTTGTTTTTATCTTTTATACGTGTGTAGGCGGTAGGGTTGTTGCGGATGCGGATTTTTAGAGTTTCACATTTAAAGCGGATGCGGATTTCAATGTCACATTTTTTAAAGCAGATGCGGATTTCATTGTCACATTTGCTAAAGCAGATGTGGATTTCAATGTCACATTTGTTAAAGCAGATGCGGATTTCAATGTCACATTTGCTGAAGCAGATGCGGATTTCAATGTCACATTTGCTAAAGCAGATGTGGATTTCAATGTCACATTTGCTAAAGCAGATGTGGATTTCAATGTCACATTTGTTAAAGCAGATGCGGATTTCAATGTCACATTTGCTAAAGCAGATGTGGATTTCAATGTCACATTTGCTAAAGCAGATGCGGATTTCAATGTCACATTTACTAAAGCAGATGCGGATTTCAATGTCACATTTGCTAAAGCAGATGTGGATTTCAATGTCACATTTGTTAAAGCAGATGCGGATTTCAATGTCACATTTGCTAAAGCAGATGTGGATTTCAATGTCACATTTGCTAAAGCAGATGCGGATTTCAATGTCACATTTACTAAAGCAGATGCGGATTTCAATGTCACATTTGCTAAAGCAGATGTGGATTTCAATGTCACATTTGTTAAAGCAGATGCGGATTTCAATGTCGGTTTTTCAATGCCGAAATAAATGTTTAGCTTCATATCCGCATCCGCAAAAGATTTGCATTGATTGATTAATATTGAAGAGATTCGTCTAAATGGATGCGGAAGTTCCGCATTTGTGCGCCGCAATGCGAGTGTCTTATAACAACAACAACCCTCGGTGGGCAGCTTCCATATTAAATGTCATTTGTATTTAGATTTTATTTTATTGAAACGGATGTTATTCTTTTATTGTTTTAAAGTAAAGTAGAGCGTATGTTAAGTTGTATATTATAGAGATTTTACCATTAGTTATTAGTAAGATTTTTTTAAAATCAATTATAATGTCTAGATAGACATTATAATTGATTGAAATTATTCAGCGTATTATTTTATGCCGCATTTTACAAGTACGACGGGGGTATCTAGTCGAGCGCAGCGAGACCAATCATTCATCTATGATCGTAATAATTCCGCGTAAGTATCAAAATCTAAAACCATTCACCGAGAAAGGAAAACCTTCCTTCTTCACTATTCCCTTATATAATGAACGACGCAGAATAAGGAACACTTTGTTACAGCCAATGGTAATTTCTTATTGCGTGTGCTCGAAAAACAACCGACCGTTTAGAAAAAAAAATCGTTGCGACTAATAATCGCTGCGGATAAAAAACGTTGCGACTTTAATAAAGTTTGTAATTGACGTTTTTAATGCGACACGACGTGGTAAATGATTCAAAATGCATATAATATATGTAGCAAAAGAGCATTATGTTTAATTGTAAAATTTTATTTTTTTATTTTTTTTAATGTTAAGGTCGTCAGACAGGCTGACGGTCCACTAATGATGGTAAGTGGCTACCGTCTCCTATAACACAAGCAACGCCACAAGCATGTGCTGCAATGATTATTATTTATTCATTTATATTTACCCAAACACATCAGCACATATGCTGTTTTTTCTTCACTGTTGTTGTTCTTTGTCAGCAGATTTTATAGTCACCGAGAATATTAAATCAGTCTAACTAAAATAAAATAACGACATTATTTACTACAAATAAAATAACGATTAAAAATCGCAACGACTAATAGTCGCACGTTTGTTCAACCCGAAAAATTAAAAAAACATTTCACACATTCCGAATTGAGGCTTACCGAGCCTTTATATTAATAAAGTGGTGTACACACTTGAGAGTCTCTATAACGTCGCAAATGGACAAAGCGTCAAAAAAACGCAACGATTAAAAATCGCTTGTTGGTTGTCTTCTTTTTTTTTTTGTAATTTGACTATCGCTTCGAGGCTTTCAGTCTTCTTTCTTCTCTGGGGATTTCGGAGCCCCCTCCGCGGGGGAGGGGGGACGATCCGGCTCTCCTTCTAAACCTGTCAATTTGAGAAAGAGTCTCATCAGAATCGGCACAGCAAAAAAATTATCCATTTACTCTCTGATCGCGCATAATTATGTTGATAATTATGTCGCAGTTTTTCTTGTAATAGAACCACGCTGTAAAACATCGTTTTTATCCATTACTATAGCTGTCGCACGCGACTTCGTCCGCGTAAAATATAGAGTAACATATATATTTTCTACTAGCTGATGGTCGCGACTTCGTCCGCGTGGAATAGTTATTTTGGGAATCATTTGGGTATCTCGAAAGGTTTTCGCAGCGCACGCAAAGGAAGCCCTCAAAGATGAATCATTTTCCCCGATTTTTTCACATTTTCGACTGTTTCTTTCCTCATATTAGTCGCAACGTGATGTTATATAGCCTAAAGCCTTCCTCGATAAATGATCTATCCAACACTAAAAGAATTTTTCAATTCGAACCAGTAGTTCCTGAGATTAGCGCGTTCAAACAAACAAACAAACAAACTCTTCAGCTTTATAATATTAGTATAGATATAATATTATATTATTAAAATATAGAGTAACATATATATATTTTAATATAATATTATATTATATTATTAATAATATATTATTATATGTTACTCTATATTTTAAAAAACTCGCTCATAACATAAGCTATCGAACCCAACAGTGAAAGAATTTTTCAAATCGGTCCACTAGTTTCGGAGCCTATTCAATGCAAACAAACAAACAAACAAATCTTTCCTCTTTATTTAATATTAGTATAGATAAATGTGAAAGTAACTCTGTATGTCTGTCTGTTACCTTTTCACGCCTAAACTACTCGACCGATCGTCATGAAATTTTGCATACACGTCGTCAGGGATACGGGAAAAGACATGGAGTACCTTTCATCCAGAAAAAAATTACTAGTGTACACTAGTTTCTAAAGATCTGAAAATATAATATTTAAAAAAAAGAATAAATGGGATAGGGAAATGGCCCGAAATTGGCTCTGGCATCTCTTACTCGTACACCAAAACACAATAGCACACGTGCTGTTATTTCACGATTGTCTTCTGCAAGGGGATGGTTACTGCCGCCGGACGGCCACTTACCATTGTTTACTGTCGACGATTTCTTTTCATTGTCACTTTCGCTTCCCGAACTGCAAGGCGACGACTCGTCTTCATCTTTAATTAAGAAAAATTAGAGTATTTAGGTATCTTATCTAATAACTTCAAAAGATCAATTTTTGTAATGTCGCAGGATATTCAAGAGAAATCGGATTTTCGCAATAATCCTAGCTTAGTACGACTGTAAAGGACCGGATAATAGGAAAATAACAACAGGACTGTTGCAAAAATCCCAATTTATTTAGGCCTATTAGAAAATGGAACGCTGATTGGCTCATGGTGTATGGCTTCTCTGCTCTGGTTGGTCAATCGGCGCATCCGTCAGTAAGTAACGATCACTCCGGCCAATCATCTTGCAAGCAGTTTTATGTAAGTCACATGTCATAAGACATGTGGCTAACATAAAACTGCTCGGATTTTTGCAACGATGCTGAAAGTACTTTGGATGATTGCAAAATTTATTTTGTATTTTCCTATTATGCGGTCCTTTTTTATTATTATTATTGCAAAAATCCAATTTCTGCGACATAATACGGGGCGGGCATTAGGGGAGGTGCGGCGGGTAGTGTATGCGCGCCGGGTAATTATAGTCAACTTGCAAGAGACGTCTCGGGGCGGGCATGAGGGGAGGTGCGGCGGGTCGCTGTTTGCGCGTCGGGTAATTGTAGTTACCTTGCAAGATACGTCTCGGGGCGGGCATGAGGGGAGGTGCGGCGGGTCGCTGCTTGCGCGCCGGGTAATTATAGTTACCTTGCAAGAGACGTCTCGGAGCGGGCATGAGGGGAGGTGCGGCGGGCCGCTGTATTCACGGCGCTAGGTAATTATAGTTACCTTGCAAGAGACGTCTCGGAGCGGGCAAAGCGCGGGCGGGCATGAGGGGAGGTGCGGCGGGTCGCTGTTTGCGCGCCGGGTTCAAGTGGCCGCAGTACGCGCACACGTAGCACACGTAATCGTACTCCTCCGCCATCGACATGCCTGTAACGTACAATAAGGCCTTTGTTATTTCCCATCACTTGACTATTACATGCATGTTTTTACAATATAGTTTCACACATTATTTTGTACTATGTTTACACAATTTAAAATATCTATTGTTTGTTCATTTGATTTCATTGATAAGCTGAATCAATATTTGGAGTGACACTTGGGGTTGGGGTGTTTACGAGTTTATACACTATTGCCAATAGATAAGTTAAATCGTGCTAACGTTTCGTTCTTCATCCTACTTATTTACCTGCAAATGTTTTTGTTTTATTATTTACAATTGATATCTTACGCATTCGCTTGTCTTTTATTCTGATCTTTTCACCTAATAACAATCGTAGACAGTTTGAAAGTAAAAGTTATAAGAAACGACTACACGGGGCTACAAAAAATATGCATTTTCAAAATTTAGTAAATCGAAAGCTATGTTTTTTATTTGGCTCAATTTTTTTTATATTAATAAATGTACTTCCACATATTCTTAAAAGATCATGAAATTTCAAGTAAGATAAAATTGTCTTGTCATAACTTAACAGAGCACTGACACGTGTAGTGTACACTGTACAGTACACCAACTAAATGTATGTATAGAATAAAAAAACAAAGCGATTGTGTATAGAAAAATTTTAGTCTCTGATCAAAATCAAGTTACAATAACTTACCGTTATGCGAAAAACATTCCGAACAGATGAGCGCCATCCGTTGGCTCGGTCCGTCCTTGAGCAAAAAGTCGACCACTTTATCCAACGCAGTCCGGTCCTTGGGCAGGAGCGGATGTGGAAGCTGGTCGGACTGGAAATACACAAATTTACTTCAAACATCAAACCATTATGACCCTTATCATGGTCAAAAACCCTAATAGAGTCTCTAGCTAGACGGTCAAAATTGCTTGACAAGCACCCTTGACGAGACATGCAGCATAAATAAATATCTTCACATATTCTAGACAGCACCATCTAGTTCCAAAGTAAGCAACTTAATGCTTGTATTATGGATACCACAGTTGATATATCAACTACATAGTAATGTAAAGTAATGTATGTAGTATACTACATACATTACTTTATTTTTGTAAATACATACATATTATAAATACAAAACATCCATGACTCAGGCACAAAGGTAAAATGTTAACACATAAACATTTGCGCCTAGCGGGATTCGAACCCGCGACCGTTTGGTTAACAGCTAGGGTTACTAGCCACTAGACTCTAGACCAAACGTGTCGTCATACTTGTCAAGCATCCGCATTCATTTTAACCTCAGTCAGTGACCCAGTGTAAACTGAATGTGTCGCTTGACAAGCATGCATCTAAACGATCAAGCGTGCTTGACGAGCATTGCAAAAAATACAATTTTTCATCGAGCATTATCAATCATGCAGTTTGCTTGTCAAGCACATCAGGCTCCGTACTAAACGGTCAAAAATGCTTGACGAGCACGCGAATTTTAAGCGCTTGTCAAGCAACTTTGACCGTCTAGGGACAGCGTAAGGCCTTTTGCACGTACATTACAACTGTAGATGTAAATATGGACGACTCAAAGATAATTGATTGGTCTCGCTGCGCTCGACTAGATAGAGCGCTATACAAACTTTTTATTTTAGTGTGTGTAAAACATTATCACTTTTTACACAGTTTTATTATATTTTTACACAGTTTCACTACGCAAACTGGCATTTTATTATGCTCAAAATTTAATAAAACATTCAGCACGAACACATCACAGACAGTTTGCAGTGTGACTGTCTCGGGTACGCCGAATTTGGCGTAGTATTTTTTGCCGCATTTTACAAGTGCAACGGCGGTATCTAGTTGAGCGCAGCGAGACCAATCATTCATCTATGTGGACGACTGTTGCCTTCCATTAGGTGAATGCCAATATAAAGAAGAAGTTTTTTTATTTACCCTGAGCCGTGGCCCCTTGTAAACAATGGAAGAACTGTTCAGAGGTGACGCGTTCTTGTTTGGCGAAGCGGCTGTCAGTGCCAGTTGTCTCTGTCTCAACTGGCCCGGTGTTGCTATTGTTAAAAAATATAATAAGTATATAAACCTTCAATATTATAATATTCAATATAATATATTCAGACAAGTAATTAAGGTTCTTGATAGTAAGTAGGAAGCAATGTGGGTATTGATATGAAAGCTGGTAGGTACACTTAGCTACTTTTTATAATACTACTTATAACTCCAAAAACCTCTGGCTTCTCTTTAAAATACTGCTTATAATTCAGAAATTTTAGGTAGGTATTTTTTATAATACTACTTATAACTCCACAACATGTTTCAAAATTCTGAGTAAATGTCCGGGGTAAGAGTGTCATACTAAATGTTTTCAGGGGTGAGAAACCTTTTAATTAATTGAGACAAAATAAAAAAAAAATGCATCTAATTCTTTTATTGAAAAAACTAATTACATAATGGCACTTTTTCTTTGGCAGTGTGGAAATAAAATATTTTATTTTATACTATTTTTTATTATTATATAAGTACTAAAAATAAAATTCTATTTTTATATTCTATTACAGACTTTACATCTTTAGACTTTTTTGCATCAAAATTTGTTTTTTCGTCTTGTATACACTTAAAACTAGGTAAAAAAGTATAGAGTGTGGGTACATTATATTATTAAAATATAAAAAAACACTTTGGCGTGTATATAGGCAACTTGCGCCAAAGTATTATAAATATAAAATATATATATTAATAATTCTATAAATACACCCATGAAAAGTATTCTCTCTTTATCTGTCAATAATTGTATTTTTATAAAAATATTTTATATATTTTTTTAAACTAACAAGTAAATGCTCTTAGACCTAATATATGTTTATAAATGCTGCTTAATTATGTATTGTAAGCCAATATTACTAGTTTGAACCTATGGAATGTTTCCTATTAGCATGGAATGTTCCTATGGTAAAAAAATCAATAATAAAACTCCAAAAGATATTATGATTGTCAAAAGATAATTTAAAAACTATTTGACCCCACATAATGGCTTCTACATGTGATATTTCCATTACTTCCTTTACTTGAGAAGAATAAAGTAAAACTTGCTTCTTTAGAAACACATTTTCGTGTAAATTTCACTTTTGGTTGGTCTGAGTTCGTTTACTTTTTAAACCATTTCCAGTTATTCCGTTTCGTTAGTTATTTATTTGTAAGTTTCTTTAACAGCCAATTTAACCGTAAGCTACTCCTTCTTAAAATTTTACTCCTTTTTTTCTTAAACTTGATAATATTCCAGTCTTCGAGATTTTTAATTTCAAAATCATTTGTAGTTAGTATTCTTCTTTTTCACAATCGTTTCAAAATCATCTAAAACACTTCTTTCAGCTTCGTACAAGACATCTTTAAAGTACTATTCAATATGCTTCGACCAACTTTGGTTTTGGGTATGATGACAAGGCAGTTTTTCTGAGATAGTTTCCCACCATGTTACTGCAAGTATGATAACACATATCTATACTGATATTATAAAGATAAATTATTTGTATTTTTAGTTGTAATGGATAAACTCAAAAACTAGTGGACCAATTTTAAAAATTCTTTCACCTATAGAAAACTACATTATCAGCGAGTAACATAGGTCATATTTTATAAGGTTACGCGAACGAAGTCGCGTGCAACGGCTAGTTATCTACATTAAAACTTAAATATTATAAAATATTTGACAGCCCTGAACTGGGGTAAGATGACCAAATGGCCCTCTTACCTCGGATGACACTCTTACCCCTCTTGAATAAAACTATGATTTTAATTATAAATTAATGAAACCTTACTACCTATGGGAATATTACAGAAAACAACGAACTAACATGGAAAATAAACAATGAATATTTGCCTCATTAACAGAGTAATCTGGAATAAGTACTTTAAACCTTACAAAAACACTTTTAAAAATTAGCTATGAGCTTCTCAATTTTCTCAATTCTCAATTTCAACTAAATGAATCGCTTTCTGATTCAATATGATGCGTATTAGACAGACATGGTGTTTTTTATGGTGGGACTAATGTGACTGCTATTTTTTTCGTTGACCCTTTTGCCCCGTTGTTACTTTTACCCCCACTGATCTTACTTAAACCGCTTTTTTTCTAGAAAAATAATGCAATTTTAATATTATTATTTTTCGTTTTTTCCGTGTTTCCGAGCTTATATAATCTAAATCTTTGAGTGATTAGGCTAAGGCTCATAAAGCCTATGTGTGAGCTCGCTCCATCATAGGCCTTATGATGCTGGCCAAGAGCAAACCCATTATTAAAAAAATAATAATCGCAATTTGTAAGCTCGAAAAATAAAGTGCTTTATCACCCTAAGATTGAACATTGTTTGTATGTTGTAGAATGATAAGGTCTGTTTTCCTTTGAAAATTCAAAGTCACAATTTCTATTGTCATCTTTATTAGCGATGACAAATTATGTCAATCAGTAACCAATACCTATTTTAAATCTAAGCCTTAGCAAATTTTGAAATGAATGGAATTTGTAATCGAAACTGATAAAGCACTTTTCTTGTCTGCTTTACAATATTCACAATATTTCGTGAATACGAATATTCCGTACCTCTATTTGCATGCTTCATTTTTCATTATTTTTGTCGCTAGTTTAACAAAATTCACTATGAACTAGACCAAATCCAACACAGACATGTAATTTGCAATGTGAACTCAACGGGAAAAGTATTAAGGACTATAATAGCTAGAATGTACTAACTTAGTTTCAGACGGGGGAAGTTAAAAAAAGCATAGGACCATATTAAAGCAATTTTATATAAGTGTTAGTTACAATTTCTACCTGGGGGAGCGCTAGGTGAATTACCGGGAACATTTTGTGTTGGCACGAAGGGCTTCAACGCTCTCATTTGACTCTCCGGGTTGCCATATTTGTCTAATATCTCCTTCGCGACCTGAAATTCGCGACAATGACCATTTCAGGTGACTTATATTCACTTCCCTTCGCCAATTGGGATACTCAAAAGCGACTAGTGGGATAAGCAAGTATCGAGTTTGAGTCTCCGCTGTGGAGGGTAGATGTAAATTTCGACTCATAATATGACAATCAAACTGAAAAGATTGTTCCCCAACCATAAAATAAGGTAGAATATCTCCTATATGTCTATCTTTGTCTAATTAACTCGTCAATTCTGCACTAGCGCCATCTTATTTTACTGGTAAACTGGAAACAATTTTTAATACAGAGTCGGTTTCCTCCGTACCTCTACCCTCCATAGCAAAAATTAACAAAAATATAAATATTTATGTTTATTTTCTTCTCATAAATTTAATAATGATATTTAAGTAGTTCAATAAAGCTAATATAATATAATATTGAAAGGTTCAATAGCATTTTTTAACATAAGGCGTCGCAGAGGGACACACTTTATTTGTATGAAAAACACCTCCCTTACCGTTTTTGTATACTATGTCACAATCATTTTATAGAAAATAATAATAATATGAAAAGACATAACTTAAAAAGATAAAAAACATCAATATACTATGTTATGTAGTTAGAAATTACAACTTTTGGCCATTTTCAGTCGTGTTGAATTCGTACTTTGAATTTCGTGAGATACTCACACCTACTGGATAGTAGGAATGAGTATATAGTGTTGTATCTAATGAGTACCATAATATGCGAAGAACCTAAAAGTATATAAGAACCTGTCAGTTTTACCCATACTTATGTAAAATTCTTCTTATACAAACTGCCCGAGCTCAGTTTTTTACCTTTAAAAAACAAAACAAATGACGACTAGGTAGGTGTGAGCTTACCTTGTAAGTTTCAGTATTCATGACTTCCTCCAAGATCTTCTTTTTATCATCCCTCAGCCTGTTCAATTGAATTCTATTTTTACTTATAGTCCAATTGTAGTACCAGGATATTGTCGATCGGAGAAATATCACGCTGAAAACAAAGATAATAAATGCATTTATTAACTCCACACAACACAATCACAACCATAGATAAAAGATTGGTCTCGCTGCGCTCGACTAGATACCGCCGTCGTACCTACTTGTAAAATGCGGCATAAAATAGTACGCCGAATTCGGCGTACCCGAGCCAGTCACACTGCAAACTGTCTGTGATGTGTACGTGCCGAATGTTTTATTAAATTTTAGGCATAATAAAATACCAGTTTGCGTACATACTGAAACTGTATAAAAATATAATAAAACTGGGTAAAAAGTGATAAAAAGTGACGATTTTTTACAAACACTACAGTAAAAAGTTGCCACATTTTCGGAGCTATTGCTTTTGTACAGCGCTCTATCTTGTAGAGCGCAACGAGAACAATCAATTATCTTTGCAGACAATGTTAACCTAATTGTTACATACATAATGGCAATGGTTGTAACTGCCATTATGTACTGAAAAAAAAAAATGTTTCATCTAATTTATTTATTTACAAGCTCAGTAATAGTTTAACATTCTTTACGCACTGAACGAAGCACTCAGTAAGCCAATGAGGAAGTCTCATACAAATTCAATTTCATCATTCTGTTACCAAAAGTGGAGAAATAAATATCAACATGCAGTATACAACCTTCTTAGTGTTGCTTGTTTTGTATTAGGCCACTGTATCCACCTACAACCACCAAGTTGACCTGTCTGCCAACTTTACAAAAAAAAAATCGAACGGAATGTCTACTCATAGAACGGGCAGTACTAAAAGTGGAGAAATATACACTAAAATACATTATACAGCCCTCTTAATGTTGCTTGTTATAGTTATAGGCGACTGTAGCCACCTACGACCACCAAGTTGACCTGTCTGCCAACTTTCAACATAAAAATCGAACGGAATGTCTACTCACAGAACGGGCAGTACCAAAAGTGGAGAAATATTCATCAACCAATGCACCCAATATTCACTTTTTCCAGCATACATAAAGTAATATAATATTGCTACGAGCACATATAGGCCCACAGAATACGCCATTATATAGCCAATGATTCTCTTGCGAATCTTCTCCTTGTTCTGTCCATCTTCCTCTATTCTTCTGATTTTCGTTTCTAGTGTTTCTAGGACTTCTGTTGTCGTCTTCTTTCGCTGCAATTGAAAACATCTATACTATATTATTTATAATGTTATAAATGTGAACAGAAGACTCTGTATGTCTGTTACCTTTTCACGCCCTAAATACTCAACCGATCATCATGAAATTTTGCAAACACGTTGTCAGGGATACAAGAAAGGACATAGTGTACCTTTCATCCCGAAAAAGTGCTTTTAAATCATCTATACTAATATTATAAAGCTGAAGTTTGTTTGTTTGTTTGTTTATTTGAACGCGCTAATCTCAGGAACTACTGGTTCGAATTGAAAAATTCTTTTTGTTATTGATAGATCATTTATCGAGGAAGGCTTTAGGCTATATAACATCACATTGCGACTAATAGGAACGAAGTAACAGTAAAAAATGTGGAAAAAACGGGGAAAATTATTCATCTTTGAGGGCTTCCGTTGCGTGCGCTGCGAAAACCGTTCGAGATACCCAAATGATACCCAAAATAACTATTCTACGCGGACGAAGTCGCGTGCACCAGCTAGTAATGTTATAAATGTGAACAGAAGACTCTGTCTGTCTGTTACCTTTTCACGCCCTAACTACTCAACCGATCATCATGAAATTTTGCAAACACATTGTCAGGGGATACAAGAAAGGACATAGCATAGTGTACCTTTCATCCCGAAAAAGTACTGTTCCAAGGGATCGTCTAAAATAAAAAAGTAACGCATGGAAAAAAGGTTATAGCAACAAGAACTCAAACTTTAAATATATATTTTATATTTCTGGCGACTTCGTTTGCATTGAAAAATAAAAAAACATACTTATATTATGATAATATATTTATAATACCAGTACTTATGGATTTGTAGAAAAAAACCGTACGAAGCCAAGGTTGGCCCTCTAGCACTGTATAAATAAATATTTATACCCTTATTTTTTTAAATATAATACCAACAAATTTTATAACAATCTAGATGGCGGGTTTACCCATATCATATTGTTAGTAATGCCACAGCATACTTATATCCTACAGTAGGCCGACGCCTTTGATGTTGGGCGATACCGCCGTCTGTGTAGGTATTTAAAAATTACGGAAAGGTTGACACAAATTAAGATTACTTAAATAAAATGTGATTAAGTACCTTTCTTCATCGTGCAGAAATTGATGAAAGCTTAGTTCTTTATTTATGCGAGATAAAGATTTGCACGCACTTACAGCACATGCCGTATGCATCATTTTGATTTATATAATAAATTAAAATCTGAAAGACGCGATAGCCCTGGAATATTTATCCCAAGCCACTAAGAACGACGAAGTATGCAGCTTGGGCACGTCCCACTCGCGCCTCACCCCTCACGCCCCGCACGATTGCCCTGTCTAGACGTCTCCGTCGGCCTACTGTATGAAATAAGTATGCTGTGGTAATGCTTTCATTGTTGAAACTATTTTTAGTTTGCTTTGTTCAATATACTCAATAAAGTGAAAGGAGTGAGGCGCCTCATTAAGGCTACATTTATCGAGCTAGCCGCCATAGAAACTTAGACTAGCTCTTTTAAAAGACTACAAAGCCGAATGACGTTTTGAGAATTGAGAAAGTAACCGCGACAAGCAGAGCGTGACTCAATACTATGGAGTACCCATTTTATGTTAGCAAAATTAGACTCAAACAGCGCACTTAGGTTTCTTATATCTTCAATACGAATTCTAGATATATAAATCTAAAGGTGTCTATTTGTAAACCTAGTTAATTTTTTTTAGTTGAAAGAAGAATGGTGTTTTCAAAATTTCAATTGGATTTTGATGAGCCTATTGCTAGACATTCCCGGCGGAGTCAACTTTGGATATGTTCTTTTCAAAATTGACTTTGATTTGGATTTGGAAAGCATTGTCAGGGCACACAGAGTTTCCAGGTAATTTGAACAACCCATCTGGCGGCAGTAACCACCCCCTTACAGAAGACTATCGTGAAATAAATATAAATATATTCACACATTTCACACAGCACCATCTAGTTTCATAGTAAGCAACTTAATGCTTGTATTTGAATACCAGACAGTTGATATACTACATACTTACATTACTTTTTTTTGTAAATACATACATATTATAAATACAAAACATCCATGATACGGGTACAAAGGTAAATGTTAACACATAAACATTTGCCCCTAGCGGGATTCGAATCCGCGACAGCTTGGATAACAGCTAGGGTTAATAACCACTAGACCAAACATGTCGTCAAAAATAACAGCATATGTGCTTTTGTATTTCGGTTGCTTGTGTTTATAAGCGACTGTAGCCACCTACCATCAAGTGGACCTGTCTGTCGACATTATCATAACAAATAATTTGTTTTGTTTAAAAAATAAATATAAATAAAGTACATATATTATAATCAATAATTATTCCTATTATTACGTTATTATTTCAAAGTTCATTATTTTGAGTAGTGCCCAACGGAAAAACAACGATAAGTAGTCAATTACTCATTGTGCTGTATACAGATACTTAGTTGTTTGTTACATAGTTATCTTTTTCTTAGAAATTTGAAAAATTTACAGAGGTTTTCGTACCCCAACTGTAAAACGTGTTAAAGCTCGAGTGTGCTTCGAAATATAAGCTTAGTAAAATTTCTTATCAAAGTTAGTAAATATCAAACTATGATTCACATTCTGACAAAAAAAATTAAAAATTTAAAGTTCCTTTACATTTATAATATGGATTGTACAATAATAAGCATTATTGTACAGTAATAAGCATTATTGTACTATCCATTTTGACCGATTCCACGAATGCGTTGACCTTTGAATATTCTAGAATTGGAACAATCAACATTGTTTTAATGTAAATGTGTACATAGTGTTCACGTTTTAAACAACATAAGTACTTTAGTTTTAAATATTTATTGTTATTAGTTCAAAACTACTCAGATTTGTATAGAGAATAATCATGTGCTCTAGATTATGAAAAAAAATTTTTTTTTTATTATTAAATACTAATATAATTAAGAAGAACAGTAGTTTTAATTAAACTACTAATTCTCGAATTACTATTTTTATACTTTCTCTTCTCTCAAGTATAAAAATGAATACTAATTTCTGCTTAATACTAATTTAAAGTTTAACTTGAATAAGTTATAAAAAAAACTTCACTTATTAACAATAATATAAAAGGCGATGTGTGTATGTATTGTATAGACTCCAAAACCGCTGAACCGATTTTGATGAAACTTTCAGACAATCTTCAGATTAGTCCAGCGGGTGTTCCTGTGAAGTTTGGTAGCGATTGGACGAGGACAAAGTCGCAGGCATATACTAGTTAAGTAAAAAGTAATATTGTAAAATGTGGGAATAAAAGCTTTCTTTATTTATTCATTCTCGAATGGGATTCAGACCAATCTATACATCACTTGCTCAAGTTCTCAATTACTTTGGACAAATAGACTGCCAGGAACCAGATAATTTGGAGAAGCCTATCTCATAGACCAGGCCTCAAAGTTATGAGGAAGGCAGATTACAGGGTTGAGTGGAAACAGCTGGTGGTTGATGTCACCAAGCTATTTCAGAGTGTACAAAATGTTAAGCAGTGAACAAATTTTTTGTACTTATATCTAAAAAGGAGAAATGAAGTATAACATTCTAATCACTATGTGTGACCTATTTACGGAGTTCTTGAATATATAAAGCTAGGCATCTAAGTATTTTTCTAGACTAGATCCTAACTAGAAACATTAGGTAACTATAAAAATTAATATTTTCTGCATTCATAGGTCAAGAACGTACATTTGACTTAACGCCAGGAAAATATTACACATTGTAACAGTTTTGGATCAGTTACAAATAGAACTTTCATTTGGATGTATGAAAAAAATAACGGAAAAAGATACTTACGCGAAATCGCGATATTATGAGTCCCATTGTTCTTTCTCAAGCTTCGTGCGGCGAAGTTAATTTATTAATTAGTTTAGTGCAGCTTCGTTAATACGGTTTTGCAATCTAAAAATAAGTTTGGCATAACATAAATCTACGGTGACGATTACAATATAACCTGTAATGCCGATACGTGGGCGTTCTGTTGAAATGCAATGTGAATTCTAATTGAACGCCCATCGGCTGTATTTAATTATTTTCTATATATAAAATTAATTAAATTGCAGATATTAATACATAACCGCTTCCAAAGGTCTTATTATATTACTTTATGATACTTTATTTGTACGTACGTACAGACGTATAGTAATAAATATCTGTCATTGATTGACATAACCATGTTTTATGATAAGTAAAGTTGTCAAATATTTAAATTTGTTAGATACATTCATTCAGTCAATTGTTGACAACAGGCCAACGACAACGAGTTGTCAAAACGAGAGAGGCGTTCTAATAATATAATTATAGTATAAATATAGTCTGCGCCACCAAAAATGTTTAGCCAGCCACCAAGTTAACCAAGTATGAATTAGAATTGGCTAGGCTAAGGTGCCTAGTTATGCCTAACACACTTAAAATTAATTCTTAATTAGAATTGTTTTAGTTAGGCTGGAGTGCACCATCTTACTTTAACAATAACAAATGCCGGAACTTCAGTTAAAATAACGGTTAGGCCGAAAATGAGTTGCACCAGTTAACAAATAATCATAACTGGTGAACTGGTGCGACTCATTTTCGGCTTAAAACTCATTTTCGGCCGAAAATGAGTGCGAATTAACTGAAGTTGCGACGTTTGTTATTGTTAAAGTAAGATGTTGCAACCCAACCTTAGTAGCGTAGTTAAATTCAACATTACATTCTATGATAGGCCATCTAGACAATAAACATAGTATACTTATTCTATTCTCTCCCTCTACGTATCTAGGCTATCAAAATTGCTGTCAAATGCCAAGGTCGATTGACATTGACAACCAAACAAAAGGACAATAGTAGACTATGGTCCAGCCAGGTCAGTCCATCAGTGAACGAGTGATGTGATGTGGATATGAATGAATGACAAATAAAAATATAATTTATGACAAGTTTGAGAAGAGAAATTGGTTATTATTTACTTTTCCGTCATTACTTTATCAATATTATCAATTCATGATAAGTGTGCATGTTAACTTCTACTTAATTCATTTGAATATCAACCACGCCTCTCTCTATAAGTGTAAGGCATCTTTTACACGATAACTGTACAGATTGGTACATATACAATTATTATTTAATAATCCAAAATCGTTGATGTTAAATAAATGTACAAAGTTTAATAGATAAGTGCTACATATTGTGTTTATATCTATTTTTAATTTTTATGTAAGTAAAGTATCCTTTTTTGGAAAAGTTTAAAAGGTCTTTTAAGCTGTAAAAAGTTAAATAACATGTGAGAAATGTCTACGTTAAATCGCTTTACTACAAAGATATCCACGGGATTACGAAGTAAGTATTTTTTGCATGTTTTAAGTTAATAGGTACCGATATCAGTTTTATAACCCAATGACCTAATTACTAACAATTATTTTAATTGCTCACAGTGTTGCCAAAGTTCCTTATTTGAAATTTAATTTTTTTTATTCAAAAATGTTTAAGTATATTTGTACTAATATTATAAAGAGGAAAGATTTGTTTGTTTGTTTGAATTGAATAGGCTCCGAAACTACTGGACCAATTTGAAAATTTTTTTCACTGTTGGGAAGCTACAATGTCAGGGAATAGGCTATATATACATATTATAAAGTTACGCGGACAAAATCGCGTGCAACAGCTAGTATTTCATATACTTATCGACGGTAAAGTGCCAATACTTAATTTTATTTCAATGATTGTAGCTATATTCACATAAATTTTCTTCAAGGTTAATTACCTCTTAACATTTAAACTTAGCTTAATTTATTTTACAATAAGTATCTACTATTATTAATTTGTATGGTAGAATAAAATTACACTCATTATGCTGTTAATTATTTTACTTGACACTGTATTGTAAGTAAGTATATAAATGGTGGTGTCCGGTAAAATTAAAATTGTTACATATTTATTATTTTGTTAATGACAAAAAGATGGAAAGTATATCAAGTTTCTCCTCGGGATTGTCTTCATCTTGGCAATTTTTTTCCCGAAACTGTGGTAAAATATGTAATGACCATTTAAAATGCAAGGGAATAAATCATAGTTATTATTTTTAAATTTGACACAATTGTAATTTCACTATAAAAAGAGTAACTAGTTGCTGGAAGATTTCTTTCGCCTTTTCTACTCTTCTAGAATGCCACTTTGTATCAGAACAATAGTAGTTTTTCGACTTCAAAATAACAAGATTGCTTATCTTGTTATTCTATTTATGAGAAATGAATTAAAATAAAGTTCAAGGAAAGTAGGGAAAAAATTATAATACTTGTATACAACAATGGAAGGCAAAAAAGATGTCTCTCTCTACCTGAATCAATAGACACAACTTTACAAGATCAAGACTGTAATGTACTGTATCAAAATGTAAAGATACTTTCTTTACATTTTTTTTTAAGTACCTACAACATTTTAAATTTTATTTATTTTAGAAAAAAAGTTTAATGGAATTTGAGACTTTTATTGAGAGATTAGACATGGCAATTCAATTGTACATTTTTAAAGAAAACAGTACAAGAGAATGTTTTTAACAAAACAATTTTAGTTTATAATATTACTAGACTAGCTGGTGCCCGCGACTTCGTCCGCGTTGAAAAAGCAATATATCGCCTGACATCGTTATTGCTATTATACTTAGCCAGGAGTTAGTTTCCTTAATTTTAGATAATCCCTCGGGAGCAGTACTTTTTTTCTGGGCGGAAGGTACCCTATGTCCTTTCTGGTGTCCCAGACAACGTGTATGCAAAATTTCATGGTGATCGGTTCACTAGTTTTTGCGTGAAAGATTTACAAACATCCATACATACATCCATACAAACTTTCGCATTTATAATATTAGTACGGATTAGTACGGAAGTACGGATTAGTTATATAGTTCTCTTTCTTTAATTTCTATTCAAGATTAGAAAGTTCTAATTAAAGCATGCAAAGATGCAAACTTGAGATAACATTAAAAATGTTGTTAATTTTTTTCCAATATAGTTTATTTATTTTCAAATAGGTAAACACATTAACACGAGCAAATTATAGTGACGAGTATATGATATCTACTATAAGGTCATAACAATGTTTATCTTATATAAGTTTATTTCCTGTTTAAATAATGCATAATCATTGCAATTGATACAATAAGTACTCAATTATAAGTTTGTTATTGATTATTTACAATCATTATTGATTGGTTTATCTTATAAATAATACAACATTTATATATATATTCTAATACTACTTACAAATGTAAAACGGAATTTGTTTGTTTGACTTACTAAACTTTTATCTGCTTTTATTTTATTAAAGAAACAAGCGAAAATAACATGTTTTCGCTTCTCTGACGAAAATGACGAAAATTATATTTTATCTACACAATACTAAAGCCCGTCACACTTAGCTATAATACATATAATTATAAATTATAGCAAGGCATATTACAATATATTTTCTATACAAATATTAGAGTGACCACACACACAGCTATAATATATATTTCTATGATGTCAACAACATATACTGTAATATGTATTATAGCAAGGCTTCAAATGTAATTAATTGTGATAACAAAAAATATAATAATGTATGTTTCTATATTCTATATTTTCTATATATGTTTCTATATAATATTGGTTCAAGAAGGATTTTAACTAAACAATATCTAATTTTGTTTATCTAAATATTATTTGTGCGTAACACAGACATTTATTGTTTTCAGATTTAAGAAATAAGAATGAAGTGTGCGAGAGGTCTCCTATTATATTCAGAAGGAAAATATCATCGAAGGCTAATCATGGTCAATCTAAGTTCAAAATGGAGAAATGCCTAATAGTGTCCAAAGTGACGAGATATGAATACGAAAGGTAAGTGTTAGAATTGTTTACTTATACATCTTTGACGGCTTCTAGAATTTATATAAGTACATACTAAGTATTATTGTTATTTGAATGAAAATTTATAAAATTATCTAAGGCAAGGTCGGAGAGATAAGATATTGTAAATTTAATTCAGTAAACAAATTTTTGGGGTGTTTGTTTTCAAAGGATTCTTCGATTGCCAAAAATACCTGTTTATAGAGTGACTTCAATAAATTTTATTTATATATAGATTAGATTAGATAGATTTTAAAATAAGGTCACTGTAGTTTCTCCTCTGACATCTCCTCTAAACCAGCCAACGGATATTAATACGGTTTTCACTAATGAAATGAGAGATAAACAATAAAGCGCAAACCTTAATTAAATGCGTCTTTATGCGCGTTGAAAGAATAACTTAAGAAATTTTTTGTTAGAAAAGGTTACTCACTTTACTTTTTTTACTTACTTAATGAATTCCTTAATGATGAACTGCAAGCGATGCTAGCTATATCTTATATATAGAAATATAGCATAAAAATAAATAAAAATAAAATAAAAAACACAGTAATAATTAAATTATCTAGAGGAATTGTTAATAATTTGCACACCGCTTGTCGGTTGAATATGTGGACATCATTTATTTAAAATTACAACAACTTTGTATACTATATTTAGGAAATAAATTGATTTGAATTTGAATCTTTATTGCTGAGTTGACGACAGTGGCGCCACCACATTTTTTTATAATTTCTAATGATCCCTCGGCAATAGTTCTTCTTTCTGGATGAAAGGTACCCTATATCCTTTTCTGAATCCCTAACAAAGTGTATGCAAAATATCACGATGACCGGTTGAGTATTAAAGGCGTGAAAAGTTAACAATAGACAGACAGAGTTACTTACACATTTATAGAATAGAATAGAATAAAATAAAATTTTATTTGCTACAAAGAACATTGGTACATAAAAAAAACTTAAAAGACACACACAAACGTCCCCTGCAACAAACCGGCTCCAACTCAGCATAATTCAGGTTTTAGAAACCTGCGTTCCGTTAGAGCCGATGGTAATATTAAGTAGTATGGATATCCTCAAATCAAAAGGCATCCGAACATGATACGGTGGCACATCTTTTCCCCACACGATGGACAAAAATAAATCTGCACATTTTCTATTATAAATATTCATTGGTGTCAAGTGAAATATTATTATGTGGTTGACGTCAATAATATCTGGTAAAAAGTTATTTGAAATAAACACATGACGTATGTAGTTTATTAGACTCTATTTATAATAACAGTCAGAAAATATGTATTTCTATTGGACGACTATCGCATTTGATCCAAGGTTCCAAGGTTTGGAACTCCCTGCCGGCGTATGTATTTCCGAGCTCATATAACCCTAATCTCTTCGAAGTTCGAGCGAATAGGCATCTTCTGGGTGAGCTCGCTCCATCATAGGCCTCTTGCTATAAAAAAAAAAGTTATTACTAAAAATCAAAGATAATTGATTGGTCTCGCTGCGCTCGACTAGATAGAGCGCTATACAAAAGCAATAGCTCCGAAAATGTGGCAACTTTTTATTATAGTGTGTGTAAAAAATCGTCACTTTTTATCATTTTTTACCCAGTTTTATTATATTTTTTACACAGTTTCACTACGCAAACTGGTATTTTATTATGCCTAAAATTTAATAAAACATTCAGCACGTACACATCACAGACAGTTTGCAGTGTGACTGGGTCGGGTACGTCGAATTCGGCGTACTATTTTATGCCGCATTTTACTAGTACGGCGGCGGTATCTAGTCGAGCGGAGCAAGACCAAGATTTATCTGACTAAAAATATTCGCTTCGCGGCTTCGCATAGGTTTAATTTTGCATGACAGCGGATGGTGGAGCGTGGGCGAGGGTGGCTGTATCAAGCAAGTATTTACTCGCGCGTATATTTATTTATTTTTAAAATTTTCCGATCTTATATGATTTCAATTTTCCAATCTGGCATCCACAGTCCCCCCCACCAGTAACTACAGTAAATTTAGATGTATCATGTATTGTGAAAAACATATAAAAAAAAGTTTATCTACCTATAATACAAGCAATAAATGCACACGATAAGATAATATAAGACGAATCGGTTTCTACACAATCAAATCAATCTTGAGATTTTTGATAACTACATACCTATATGTATGTGAACACTTTAATATTGGGACCACAAACAAAATAATAATGTCAATTGTATGTCAAAACATAAACTTTTCCTGCAAAAAATAAAAACGAAAAAAAGCCTATATTAATTACCATGGATTAATAAAATTTAAAGAAGTATGTAATGCGATACTTTGTCTCCACTAGACTTTTTTATAGAGGCTATCTATTCCTTTTTAGTTTCTTGAAATAAAATATTTATAACTTTTTCCAGACACAGTAATGAAAATCTGTCCGAGAAAGAATTGGAAAGGTTATTGAGGAAGCGCGGTTCAGACTTGGACGCCATGATGCAACATCATAAGGAGCAAAAAAAATTTGAAGAACGTGTTGCGAATACGTTTAGAGAAATGGGAATCCAAGTAGAAATGGCCAACAGGTAGGTAATTAAAGGGAATATTATTATTTAAAATCAACCTTAATAGGCATTCTACACGATCGGAACCAACCACCAACAGAGGTCACTTTGGTTGAGTTGATGTAAAAATCAACCGTGTAGACGTTGGTTGATTTATTATTTGGTTGGTCAACAAAGTGACCTTCCAACCACCTTGATCGTGAGCGCAGCTCTCACAACCAAGAACAAACAGAGGACATTGAGTCGAGTTTGTGGCGAATTAATGGCCGTACCATTTCTAAAGTGTTCTCGTCCATTCTCAGATAATTACAAAAGTCATCGGAGTCGAGTATTTTTAAAATGTTTAAATGACCCAATGTTTTTCTCTTTTAAGCCACTGTTTCATCAATTTTCTTGTCTTTTTTTGTTTTTCTTGATCACATACCCTTAAAAGGGTTAATGCTACTCCGATTTTTTGATCTTTTGAAAGACAAGGTGCCATATTAGAGACGTATGGTCGCACTTTCGGTATACACTGACACGTTGAGTCAACGACCCGATCGTGTAGAAACGAATCAATTTTGGTTGACCCAACCAAGGTGACCTCTGTTGGTAGTTGGTTCCGATCGTGTAGAATACGACATTGACCTCTCTTCGCGTTCGTTCAACTGAATGATACCCTTTTAATATCATACCACCGAATGAATCTGAACGAATGAATACCTCTTTTTGAAACGTCACAGATCACTTTTCAATCAACATCAGTCGACATAAATAGCAGACGCTAACAATATTTTAAGATATTTAAGCCTACAAGAGCCAACAGCTTTGAATGAAATGTTCAATGTTTCCAGATTAACTTATAAGGAGGATTTAATAGAGTGGTGTGACGTAGTAGTGCCTTGCGGTGGCGATGGCACCTTCTTGTTGGCCGCTTCAAGAGTCACAGATAACACGTAAGTTGAATACACCTCATTACTTTCAACAAGTCCTGTTTGTCTATGGCATGTGTTTTTTTTTAATGGAGGGTAGAGGTAAAGAGGACCGAGGACTCTATATTATTAAAAAGTGGTCCCAGAATTAAGATGGCGCTAGTGTAGCATTGTCGGGTAAATCAAGACAAAGGCAGATAGAAGATATGCTACACTAGCGCCACTTTGGCCAGTTTTAGAACCCTTATTTTATTGCTGGAGAGGATCATTTTTTAAGTTTATGGATACCTAGTTTAATGGGGTTTTTGTGACGAGCCCGTTAGAGGTTTTGCCGTATGAGTTCATGGTTAGGGTGTTTGCCTAAATGTTTTATTCCAGGGTACCCGGGTTCGAATCCCCGCAGGGTCGACTTTGGAAATGAACTTTTCAAAGTTGACTCTGACGCTAAAACTCAGCTACAGTTAAGGACAGGAAATTTTGTCATGAGTTCTAATGCGAGTTAAATTTTTTTTTTTTTTTTTCAGAAAACCTGTAATAGGTTTCAATAGTGCACCGCACAAGTCTGTGGGGCGCTTGTGTCTGCCCACTTGGTGCTCCAACGACGTCAGAGGAGCCCTCCAAGCCTTGAAAGAGGTATGCCAAAGCATTCAACTGTTTAATAATACTAGCCGGTGCCCGCGACTTCGTCCGCGTTGTGAAACGAAAAATCTGACATGTTTTAACGCTGTGAAGACAGTGGCGGACATTTAAAAAATAATAATTTTTAAACGATTCCTCACGAGTTAATATTTTTCTGGTATAAAAATTGTTCTACTACCATCAAGGACCGTTCTACTACCGTCAGCCTGTCTGTCGTAACCATCAATGTACTACAACTAGTACTACAATAGAAAAACGAATATCACACAGATAAATTTTATTAAACCTCTAAACGAACATTTCAGGGCAAATTCAAATGGATGCGTCGTTCAAGGATACGCACTACCATCACAGGGGAATCGAAGTTGTTAGACACGATAACGCCAATCGATCTTCACACTTTGCACTACAGGAGGTAATCTATTTATTGTTTACTAGCTGGTGGTCGCGACTTCGTCCGCGTGGAATAGTTATTTTGGGAATCATTTGGGTATCTCGAAAGGTTTTCGCAGCGCACGCAACGGAAGCCCTCAAAGATGAATAATTTGCCCCGTTTTTTTTTTCACATTTTCGACTGTTTCTTCGCTCCTATTAGTCGCGACGTGATGTTATATAGCCTAAAGCCTTCCTCGGTAAATGATCTATCCAACACAAAAATAATTTTTCAATTCGAACCAGTAGTTCCTGAGATTAGCGCGTTCAAACAAACAAACAAACAAACTCTTCAGCTTTATAATTGTTGATGACGGTCACCTGTAGGGTTTTTATATATTTATAGGTTTTTATAGATAATGTAAGATATAAAATAATGTATATATAGATATATAGAATATAGAATGTAAGCTACCTGTTTACCTGGTTTTAATAATAAATGAAGGTGGGCCGAGATTGCGGGTGGCTATCGTTTTTAACTTTTTAACCCACGTGCTACCGCGCAATACATACGGTCAAACCGAGCCGCTCGTATATCTCAGACATCGACGTACTTATTGAATAATTTCTTTTATTTCGCAAACCGCGGCTACTTACGTCACCAACAATAATATTAGTATAGATCAAATTTATCACAGCCATAGTACCGACCACTGCTATATATTAGTCCATAATTTGATAAATTGATACAGTGGCCTCCCGTTTACAGATAGTATAGATTTAAAAACCCAATAAACAGAGTTGCTAACAATTTTTACATTAAAAAGTGACCCAATAAGAAATCCAATATACACAGTTGCTAACAATTTTTGCGGTAAAAAGAAACCCAATATACACAGTTACTAACAATTTTTGCGTTAAAAAGTGACCCAATAAGGAACCCAATATACACAGTTGCTAACAATGTTTGCGTTAAAAAGTGACCTAATATGAAACCCAATATACACAGTTGCTAACAATTTTTGCGTTAAAAAGTGACCCAATATGAAACCCAATATACACAGTTGCTAACAATTTTTGCGTTAAAAGCGACCCAATAAGTGTCCTAAGTCTTTTTTGTGTCGACTCGTCAACAGGTACCCGATAGTGTCACAGCAGCACGACACACCCGAACTGGTGTCGGAAACCAACGGCGAGCCCAGGGACTCGTGCACGAAAGTGTTGCCATCCAAAGTGTTGCCATATTTAGCGCTCAATGAGGTAATTTTGTTTTTTGAATTTTTGGATAAAAAAAATTCAGTCGTAACAGGACGCCTGGCAGATGTGAAACATAGAAAATGTTTTTTTAAAAAATCTTTACATAGTAAAGTCGCTTTTAAACTATGCAACGGATTTTATTTTGATATTGATCTTTTTGAGTGTAATAATATTGTCAATATGTAATTTAAATTTAAATTAATATTTTTTATGTTAAGGTCGGCAGGCAGGCTGACGATCCACTTGATGGCTGGTGGCTACCGTCGCCTGTGACACAAGCAACGCCACAGGTGTTGCAATACTGCATGACCGTTGTATGAGCAGCAGAACGTGCCTTATATGTCTGTCTCGCTCTGACCCACACAGGTGTTCATAGGAGAGAGTGTGACGTCACGCGTGTCCCTCCTCCGCGTGAAAGTGGACAACGGCGATTGGACGCACACGAAAAGTTCCGGCATTTGCGTCACAACAGGCACCGGCAGTACATCGTGGCATTTTAGGTAGGCATTTCTATTGGTGCGCTCAGAATACTGAACAAGCTCCAATTAAAAGGTATAAAATAATAATCGATATTCTATTGAGATAATCCCAATAAAAGCTTATTGGGATTATTATTGGGACTCAGATGAGCTATTCAATTGAGATCATCCAAATGAGTCATTCTATTGAGATCATCCCAATGATCCATAAGATCATCCCAATAAGCTTGGACTCTGATGAGCCATTCTTTTCAGATCATCCCAATTAGCCAATCTATTTAGATCATCCCAAATGAGCCATTCTATTGAGATCCTCCCAATGAGTCATTCTATTGAGAACATCCCAATGAGCCATTCTATTGAGATCATCCCAATAAGCTTGGACTCTAATGAGCCACACTATTGAGATCATCCCAATAAGATTGGGCTCGGGTGAGTCATTGTATTGAGACTGGGGATTGCATAAAGAAAATGTGACATTTCAGCATTAACTGTCTCCGCACCCACTCGGTGCAGGAACTGATGAAGATCTTAGCCGAAGAGTACTCTGTGAAAGTGGACACGTCTCTGGAGAACGCGAGGGAAGTCGCCGAAAGATATAACCAGAGGCTCATGTTTCCACCAGGTAACGACATAATATCGATTTCACCTTAGATTAATAATTGGTCTCGCTGCGCTCGACTAGATATCGCCGTCGTACTTGTAAAATCCGGCAACAAATACTGGCAACAAAGTACGCCGAATTCGGCGTACCCGTCACACTGCAAACCACCGCAAACTATCTGTAATGTGTATGTGCCGAATGTTTTATTAAATTTTGGGCATAATAAAATGCCAGTTTGCGTAGTGAAACTGTGTAAAAAGTGATAAAAAGTGACTAATTTTTACACACACTACAATAAAAGTTGCCGCATTCACGGAGCTATTGTTTTATATAGCGCTCTATCTAGTCGAGCGCAGCGAGACTAATCATTAATTTATGGATTTCACATTGACAACGAACGAACAATGAAGTGCGTGTTAACTATTTGATTTGTTAAAAATATAGATATATATATATATATATATATATATATATATATATATATATAGATATGGTCCCTCAAAACCCTAAAAAAACAAAGAGTATGTTAAAGTCTGCAGACAGTGGTTACTGCCGCCAGACGGGCCGCCCAAATGATGTCATGTCACTCGTCTCTTGGACCATATAATGTGACCACCGCGTCCTTTCTCTTTTATCGATTTTTGTCACCCATCTCTTGGACCACGATGTGACCGACCGCGTCCTTTTTCTTTTATCGATTTTGAACCTTACCCCTGTTCAATTACGACAGAGGATACCCAGTTGGCTTACTCGGTCCGCGAGTACATAACGTTCGAGGAGTGGCCGGCGCCCAAGGGGCTGCGGGTTCGCTCGCGCGCCAACTGCATGCGCCTGCGCAGCCACTGCATAGACGCCGGTAAGTTTGTGCGATTTTTGTCACTTTTCATAAGAACACTTAAAAACATAACAAACATGTTCAATCAGTCAACTATTTATGTGTTTATTCAATCAGTGTTCAATCAGTCTACTACAACTATGGATTTTGCATAACAAAATATGTCAAAGTGGCACATGAAAAGTACGCCTAAAACTGAATCATGGCGGATCGAGTCAATGGTGAAAAGTAGTAACGACCAAGTTCTACTATGTGAAATCCACAGTGTAAGATTGATGGTTCGTTTTCTTGTTATGAGGCTCAGCTCAGTGACTCAGGGGTCACGGGTTCGAAGCCCGGCAGGGTCTTTAATTTAATTTACTTATACACCATCATTACATTTCAGCCAGTTGTTCCGTAAAAAAATAAATGCATATTCAAAAATCACCAAGTTTAGGATAAGTCTGCAAAGTTTTAGTACGTTTCAAAAAAAAAAAAAACAAACCCTATCATCAAACATGATTGGTCTCGCTGCGCTCGACTAGATAGAGCGCTATACAAAAGCAATAGCTCCGATAATGTGGCAATTATTGTAGTGTGTGTAAAAAATCGTCACTTTTTATCACTTTTTAATAAAATGATAAAAAGGACTTTTTTTTAATAAAGTGATAAAAATAAACTGGATAAAAAGTTTTTATCCAGTTTTAAAATATTTTTACACAGATTAACTACGCAAACTGGTATTTTATTATGCCTAAAATTTAATAAAACATTCGGCACGTACACATCACAGACAGTTTGCAGTGTGACTGGCTCGGGTACGCCGAATTCGGCGTACTATTTTATGCCGCATTTTACAAGTACGACTGCGGTATCTAATCGAGCGCAGCGAGACCAATCATTTATCTATGCATATCATATTTCGAAAACACCTCTAATATGTATAAATTTGTTTTTCAGGCCTCGTGATAGATGGCAGTGTATCATTTCCGTTCAACGATGGATGCGAAGCTCTTTTGGAGATTCATCCGGAAGACGCCCTGATGACTGTCCACATGGACGATGAGCTGCCATATTGAATATGTGGACAATATGACCTGTCTCGTGGGACATTAAAATTACAAAATGTCCGCTGACGTGTTCCGTTGACGGGACAATTTTAATTGAAAATTCCCATTGGCCCCAATGAACGGAGCGGAACATGTCAATTGTCGATTATAGTTTGAAATCTATTGTAAGTTTTTTTTGCCATGTTTGTATAAAGTCACTTGACTCGTGGTTTGGCTTGGGTTGGGGCCAATGTGAAATGAAAATTCCCATTCTCCCCGTCGATTGGTTGGAAGTTTAGTTTATATAATAATATTTGTAGTTTAAAACTGTGATCGTTAAGGTGGCGTATATTTTTTTTACAAAGGAAGATTTAGGCCAAGAAATTGGTCGATCTTAGATTAACAATTAGTCTCGACTAGATACCGCGCTATCTAGTCGATATATACTTTGGCAAAATATTAACATTTTTTTTGTCATGGTAGAAAAATCGTCTTTAAAAAAATATATTAAATGAATACTTACCTATCATTTTTTAAATCGACTGATATTGCTTTGAGATTTTCTTTATTAGTTATATTTTAGGCAATCTGCTTTTTTTTATACAAGTGAGGAAAAAAATGATAATATAAAAAATCTAAATAAATATAATTTAAAATGACTGGATTATTAGTAAAAATAATGATTTGTGAAAAATTGTTTTTTAAAAGATGAAATAATGAAAAATACGATTATAACAGATGAATGAAATTATAATATCGACTGAGATTATTTATGAATATTTTGCGTTTTATATTAATTATTTTTATTTTATATAAGGAAAAGCAGCGTATTTAAATGATAAATAATTTGTCTATACGTATACATTTTTAAACGTTAACATGAGAGTTACTAACATATAAATGCATTTACATAATACATTCGTCAAAAATGTCTTATTTATGAATGTTTGTAGATATATAATATTTGAAGCTGAAATTGCCCGCACAGTCTTAAAATATTTTATACTTTTTTAATTTACTAATTTATCATTTTTACTATTTACTAATCGGAATAATGTGGATTATTCCCGTTAGCCACTATTTTATTCCAATTTCATTCCTCATTCCAAATTACCTTTTAACGACGCTAACAGTTTCCTCGCAATGTGTTTGCTTTTCTTATTCTTATACCGCGTTTACATTAAGCACATATCCACGGCAATGAGCAAGGACATGGGAATGAAATGGGCAACGCGAGTATGTAAACATGTTGCTTCCCTTGCCGTTGCTGTTGCCGTTGCCGTTGCCGCTCGCGTTGCCCGACTATCCCTCAATTGGCGGTTTTTCAATTGGAAAGAAATGTGAAGCGGCAATGTAAACAGAAATGAGTGTTCATTGCCCTTGACCACAGCATACTTATTTCCTACAGTAGGCCGACGCCTTTGATGTTGGGCGATACCGCCGCCTGTGTAGGTATTTAAAAATTACGGAAGGGTTGACACAAATTAAGTAATATAAAATGTGCTTAAGTACCTTTCTTCATCGTGCAGAAATTGATGAAAGCTTAGTTCTTTATTTATGCCAGATAAAGATTTGCACGCACTTACAGCACGTGCCGTATGCACAATTTTGATTTATATAATAAATTAAAATCTGAAAGACGCGATAGCCCTAGAATATTTATCCCAAGCTACTAAGAACGACGAAGTATGCAGCTTGGGCACGTCCCACTCGCGCCTCACCCCTCACGCCCCGCACGATTGCCCTGTCTAGACGTCTCCGTCGGCCTACTGTACGAAATAAGTATGCTGTGCCTTGACGTTGCCACAGCAGTGTTTAGGGAAATAAATACAGCAACGCGAGCGGCAATAATGGCAATATGTAAACGGGGTATTAAAATTACAATGAAAATCGGTTACAGTGACATTCAAGTGTACACAAAAATCAACCATAATAAATGGATAGTTATTTATTATGCAATATTAATAAGTTATATTATAGGGATTCGGCAGGAATCTTGCCATTTAGTACTTGTAACCGGTCTGTCGTTATAACCGAAGTCGTTATATCCGGTTTCTACTGTATAATAATAAATTTATTGGCAACCGAATGGAAATCGAGAAAATGTTTTATTTTAATATTCTCCTTGTCCCCATTGTGTCCACCAATATCAACAAATGGTGGCCAATGGGAATATAAAAAGGTAACATCGTCTCGTCGCATTTTAATGGCGAAGTCTTCCCATTTTGAATAAAATTATTTTTTACACCTACATTATGTTATAAGTTTGCATATGGTTATACATCTCAAATGTAATTCAATATATTTAAATAGGGTAACAATATAAACAAATTTTAAATGATTTTGTGTTTCATTTATTTTTAACTAGCGACGCGACCCCGATTTCGCACGGATGTTATTTTTTATATGCAAAAAAAAACCATCGAAGTACTACAACTATGGATTTTGCGTGACAAATGATAAAGTGACACATAAAAAGTACGCCTAAAACGGAATCATGGCGGATCTAATTTCTATTTTTTTTAATCATTTATTTGCTTCATTGTTTAATTATTTTAATTCGAAATACTAAGTTTTATTATTTAAAAAAGCAGAAGACTATAAAAAATACCAAAAAGGGTCAAATACCAGGATAAAAAAAATTAAAGACTGTTTTTTTTTTTTATGTCAGTATATTTGTTAAAAATTCGTACATTGAAATCACTCGATATGGTTCCAGAACCCCATTGTAAATATGAAAAAAAATAATTAAAAATACACTAACAATGGAGTAATTATGAAACGCATATCAAAATTCGTTGTTACATACAAAAAATATAAGCGAAGCGATCTTTAATTTAAAAATAATAAAAGTCAAAAAATTATAGCACCGTAGTTGGACGGACTTAATCATACAATATGGCATTCTTTATAAATTTCAAAAGGAATAAATCTAGCAACATATATATCTAGTTCTCAAAACATACCCAGAAAGGTCTGAAGATACAGACATTTACAAAAAGTGCCAAAAAAACGCACGGGTATTTTTCGAACATAATGTTGCTAGATAAAAAAAATAAACAAGGTGACAGTGACAGAAACATACATGGATAAGAAACTCCCGCCACCATAAAGAAAAAAAAATTAATCATAAAAACCCAAAAAAACCATAGACAGTAAGGCTTAAAAGGGATTTCATAATTTTCACAACAGAAGCCAAATATGCGAGGTTACCAAAAGATGATGTTAAAGAAATATTTTATTATGGAAATTTAATAAGTCAGCTTCTGCTATGAAATAATTACATAAATTAAAAACTAAGCAATTAATATAAACGCTGTAGAATTTTTTCATTTTACACCTCAAAAGCAGTAATCATAGATAAATGATTGGTCTCGCTGCGCTCGACTAGATACCGCCGTCGTACTTGTAAAATGCGGCATAAAATAGTACGCCGAATTCGGCGTACCCGAGCCAATCACACTGCAAACTGTCTGTGATATGTACGTGCCGAATGTTTTATTTAATTTTAGGCATAATAAAATACCAGTTTGCGTAGTGAAACTGTGTAAAAATATAATAAAACTGGATAAAAAGTGACGATTTTTTACACACAATACAATAAAAAGTTGCCACATTTTCGGAGCTATTGCTTTTGTATAGCACTCTATCTAGTTGGCAGTAATAAAAATCTAAAGAAAAATTAAACTCATAAGTCACAGAGTAAAAAATTAAATTGTTTGAGGTGTAAAGTGAGTATTTCTTTGGACAGCGTTGATCCAACTTTTTACATAGTATTGTATTACGTCATTCGAGGCAACCTTTCAGACAAATTTCTTATTTAGAAAATTAACCTAAGTTACATAAAAATATTGCAGTAGTCGGACGAGGACGGATATTATATTCTATCACAAATATTAATTACAGATTATAATGTATATTATAAGTAATTAATTAAAGCCATTGATTTTTCGAGACTTTCACTAAATGGTGAAATGAGGGCTAAATCTCTAAAGGATTATAGAAATGGAATGAACCTCCTTGGAAATATCAATGAAATACTGACTGAACTTGGTAAAGCCACAGACCATAAAAGATACATACACTATATTAAAGATACACAGAGTATAATTTTCAATACATATGATCATTACTCGAAATTAAGTATATAGGGTAGTCTCGAAAAATCAATAGATATTTCCATGTAGCATGTAAACTTGTAACTTAAAATACAAATTAAGCTTAAACTAAAATTGACTGAATCGTTGTGATGTTTGAACACAACATTAAGTAAGTAACATATTTTTATAAAATTAAAAGAAAAATCGATCATTGGACCACAGTCCATTTTTTGGAAAATTGTGGTCAAACCAAATCATAAGAAAATTTCTTGTACATAATTTTATTGACTTGTTGAATTCGTTGTTTTTAAAAGCACTTCTTAAAAAAATTAAGGCACCAAATTACTCTTAAAAATGGCGCTGATTGCATCTATTATTATTATTATAGAAAATTTAACATTTAGATATGTAATGAATTTTAAAAGTGAATTTTGATTTTAGAAGAATCATCTTTTAGAATTGAAAGATGGCGAAAGATGGCATTTCAACGCCATCTTTCGCCATTTTTCAACAACACATGTGTAAAAATCAATTGACAAAAGACGTTCCAGTATTTGAACTCAAAAAATATTACCCACTCAAAAACTCGGGTATTACTCAAAAAAATCTCAAAAGAACAAAAATGTCTAACTACCCACGCCTGTCTTAAATTTCACTCTAGTGCATTTTGGATAATTCATTTGAGCTGTGAACTATGCTAAGTTATTTTTTCATTAAATTGAAATAACTAACTGGTGTGTGAGTAGCCAGTGTTAGTGTATGGACCGCTATACAAGGAGCTGCCGGTCCTCGAATAAGTCTTCGGATTCCTGCGTCTCGCTAATATGAAAACTATGGCGGCTATCACGCAGATCATTAGAATCACTCCGGCTATGCAAATGCCGATCGCGAAGTTCCTTTGCGATATGCATATTTCGTCTTCTTTCTGGAAATTTAAATTTTTTTTGTTGAGTTTTCATAGAAAAAAAATTATAGCAAAAAACAAAATATATCAAAATTTCGCAACGTAAAAATTTCTTGGTAACATAGATGAATGATTAGTCTCGCTGCGCTTGACTAGATACCGTCGTCGTACTTGTAAAATGCGGCATAAAATAGTATGTCGCCGAATTCGGCGTACCCGATCCAGTCACACTGCAAACTGTCTGTGATGTGTACGTGCCGAATGTTTTATTAAATTTTGAGCATAATAAAATGCCAGTTTGCGTAGTGAAATTGTGTAAAAATATAATAAAACTGTGTAAAAAGTGATAATGTTTTACACACACTAAAATAAAAAGTTTGTATAGAGCTCTATCTAGTCGAGCGCAGCGAGACCAATCAATTATCTTTGAGTCGTCGTCGTCTAGGTATATTAAAACAATAAAAACCTTAATCTTATTTAATATTAAATCCTAATAATAATAATATGATATTTATTATATTATGAATAAATAATTAATTATAATTAATAATTAATTATTATTCGCAGTGGCAAGCTGTCTGTGATTAAATTTTGGGCATAATAAAATGCCAGTTTGCGTAGTGAAATTGTGTAAAAATATAATAAAACTGTGTAAAAAGTGATAAAAAGTGACGATTTTTTACACACACTACAATAAAAAGTTGCCACATTTTCGAAGCTATTGCTTTTGTATAGCGCTTTATCTAGTCGAGCGCAGCGAGACCAATCAATTATCTTTGCTATCCATATATTTTGAAATTAATAATCTATCCAATAATCTATTAATATTTCCAAATCTAAAGCTTACCCTTTCAGTGACAACATCATCGTTTTCGGGCGAGTCGGCTTCGTTGACGTACAATCCGGAGAATACCTCCACAGTTGCAGGAGAGCCTTCCTCTGCTTGCCGACGCATGCGCGCCTTGTGAGAACATGGCTCCTGGAGTATAAACATAATATGTGTTGCTATTAAAATTCCCGTTGTGTGATTATATTGATCTCTCTAAGTACATATTGTTTTAATAAAATGCTATCTTTTAGTAACACAAATAAAGTTGCAAGTGTTCTACAGATCTTGATAGTGTAAGATTATGTTGTGGGTCTTGATATGAATTAAACAAGATTCTGAACTCCTGTGTTATTTATTCAACATAACCTTAACAAATGTTACTTATTAATTACGTGATCTCTAATAATAATACCAGGCAAGCCGGCCGATAGCGTGCGTTCTTATCAACGCTTACAATGCGACTCGGTGGTCCGACGGGGCTGCGCTTGCCTGTACTGAATATGCTGATGCGCACAAATTGTCTATGTATGACGCTACAATAGTTTTAAAAAAACTGAGAATCAGTAATTAATTCTGTAAAAATATCAAAAGCAAGCGAGATTCGTTTTGTTATAAAAAATGTAAAAAAAAATCAGCAGTTTTTTAGGGTTTATAAGCCCGCGGTATGAAAATTTATGGAAGTAAAATCAAAATTGTCACACGGAAATTGCATTACATTATTCTATGTTTATTTCGAATATTTTTCTGAAGTTTCAGAATATTGCGCCATCTCTGAAACTAGAACATGTTACGTAAAAATACAGATGGCGCTGATATTTATTTGTTTTTAAATTATATTTCTTTTATTTTATTAATTGTAAGAATTGTAAGAAACATTGGTCAATTCAATGCACAGTTGTGAAAATTTTAGAAAATTAAAAACAAAAGTAACCATTCCGATAATTATAAATAATCATGTAGGTAATTACTGTATTATCTACAACCATTTATAACTCTAATATTCGCCTATACATAAAAAATAATAATATATAAATAGCCTTCTCTCTCGAGAACTTCTTAATTAAAACCTTCGGCGACAGCTTCGGCTTCGGCCGAGTTTTGGGCCGAAGGTGGTTTTGTGGTCGAAGGTGACCGAAGCCGAAGAGAGCCGGTTAGAGACTAATAATAAATAAATAAATAAATAAGCCTTTTTATTACTTATTTAATATGAAGTGATACATTTTTATATTATAACAACTTTACTATTTCATTCATTAGTTATTTAGCAGGTTAGTACCTATTTCTTTTAAAAAAAATAATAATTTATATGTTAGTAAATGTTATTCTTCTGTTATGATCTAATTAGTAAGATAACATAAAATAAACAACAATAATAACATAAAATAATATAAAAAAAGCACTTACACAATCAGTGGGATGTTTCAAGTCGCAGAGTTTGACCTCGCACGTATAATAAACGCTAGCTGTGTACGGGAACTTATGCGCCGGGAATGAGACTCTCGCTTCTTGTCTTTCGCTCGTGTACTGGAACATGCCCATTATTTCACCGTCTAACGGACATCTGAAACCATGACAAGAATCGCCATTACATACAATGTATTCCACATTGGGTTTCATAGATGAATGATTGGTCTCGCTGCGCACGACTAGATACCCCCGTCGTACTTGTAAATAGTACGCTGAATTCGGCGTACCCGAGCCATTCACACTGCAAACTGTCTGTGATGTGTACGTGCCGAATATTTTATTAAATTTTAGGCATAATAAAATACCAGTTTGCGTAGTGAAACTGTGTAAAAATATAATAAAACTGGGTAAAAGGTGATAAAAAGTGACGGTTTTTTACACACACTACAATAAAAAGTTGCCACATTTTCGGAGATATTGCTTTTGTATAGCGCTCTATCTAGTCGAGCGCAGTGAGACCAATCCATTATCTTTGTTCCTGACAGTATTTGCTCAAGTACAAGTAATAGTACTAACCCATCATCAGCGATGAGACTCTGTTCGGCCCAGCCAAGGCCATCGCGTACCGAACACTCCGAAACTAGCAAACCGAACTGCTTCTGTTTCTCTAACGACACGACCAGAGTCAGGGTATCGCCTATCTTCACATTAGACGCCACCTGGAAACATAACGTTATGAAGACACGTTTGGTCTAGTGGCTAGTAACCCTAGCTGTTAACCAAACGGTCGTGGGTTCGAATCCCGCTAGGGGCAAATGTTTATGTGTTAACATTTTACCTTTGTACCTAAGTCATGGATGTTTGTATTTATAATATGTATGTATTTACAAAAAAAAGTAATCTATGTAGTATGTCAACTGTCTGGTATCCATAATACAAGCATTAGTTGGTTATTGTGGAACTAGATGGTGCTGCGTGGAATGTGTGATTGATTGATTGATTGATTAATTTATTTATTTATGGACATAAAAATAAAAGAAAACCTATTATAGACAAAGATGCATATATACCTGTTTGTCTTCTGGGTCACCCTTGTAAATTCTCATTGTAACAGACGGCAACAACCCCGAGTCTTCGTCATATTCCTCGCTGTAAATCAAATATGTTACAACAATTAAAAAAAAAATAGTTTTACGTAAAGCAGACAAGAAAAGTGCTTTATCAGTTTCGATTACAAATTCCATTAATTTCAAAATTCGCTAAGGCTTAGATTTGAAATAGGTATTGATTACTGATTGACATAATTTGTCATCGCTAATAAGGATAGCAATAGAAATTGTCACTTTGAATATTCAAAGGAAAACAGACCTTATCATTCTACAACATCCAAACAATGTTCAATCTTAGGGTGATAAAGCACTTTATTTGTCGAGTTTACATTAATAAAAGAGGAATTGATGTCAAAAGTTACTTTTTTCCATTACATTAAAATATTTGAAAGTTGAAAGATAAAGGTTGGGTTGTATACTTAAAAATATGTTCTTTAAACGTTCTTTAATTTTTAAATTCATTAAATATTTGTATTATGTCGGTATGTATTCCTTTCCATATTTTATATAATATGTAAAGTTATGTAAATTTTTTACACCTAACAATAAAAATCACAAAATGTGTACCTTACGCCATTAACTTCCCAACCATACGGATTTTATTAAGGTTTTCACCACGTTTTCACTAATGAGAAGAGATCTATGCATATAAAATTGCACTGTGCCAAGTCACTGTATTTAATAATAAATAGATCTCCTATAAAGTTGACAGTCATGAAATACTGCTTAAAAAAAACTAAACATGAAAATAAAAATGAAACTATAATTAATAATTAATAGTGACGTTACCTGTTATCGAGATCATCCAAAGAGTTAGTCAGGCGGTCAGCATGAGGTCTATAAAGGTGGAAATGCGCTAAGTCGCGACGCCTGTATCGACATTTGACTCGATAACCGCGCCCCTGTCCCGTCACTAGCTTCAAATGGGGCTGCACTATTATATTGTTGTAGTACTCAACAGTTCCGTCATCCTGAAAAGAAAAAATCTTACTATAAACTTTTAGAAATATCATCTTGGCCGTAAACCTTCACTTGCTGAACATTGATTGACGACACGTTTGGTCTAGTGGCTAGTAACCCTAGCTGTTAACCAAGCGGTCGCGGGTTCGAATCCCGCTAGGGGCAAATGTTTAAAATGTTGTCACATTTACCTTTGTACCCGAGTCATGGATGTTTTGTATTTATAATATGTATGTATTTACAAAAAAAAAAAACGTATTGTATACGTAGTATATTAACTGTCTGGTATCCATAATACAAGCATTAAGTTGCTTACTTTGAAACTATGTAGGTGGTGCTGTGTGGAATGTGTGAATATATTTATATATATGTTTATTTAGGCCTCCCCCAATTAAAGCAGCCTGGATCCACCGTCGACCCGCGGTCCTTATGAAGTTACTAGACTACTCGCCTAGATTTAACTCGCTCGTACCGCCGTCTTATCATGTTTGATTTTATCTATAATTTTACTCGCTCACTATAGGTGATTTTGTACAGTCGAACTAAAAAAACTAAATAAATATTCAGATCGTTTGTCCACCTTGTCCACCACGCTGCCATCGACTCTACCACTTTGAAGTGCCGGAATGTAGTGGAGGCTATTTTAACAGCGTGTTAAAAATACTTATTTTTACCTTCTAACAAAATACCAGAAACTCACATCTTGCAACACTCAGTTTGGGGACTATTCTGACTACGGTTGTAACAAATTGAAAGCAAAGACTATAAGTAAGTATATTGGGAGTACTTGAAAGCTGTCCTTTCAATGCTACTTTGCCAAGATATCTGTCGAGCGTCGAAAAGGGGGTCGCCTATATCTAGTCTTATATTTTTAATTTTACAACACGGAGGAAGTCGCAGGTACCAGCTAGATAGGTTAAATAAAGCCAGTTATAATAAAATGGAGGTATAGAAACTCCACGGTCAATTTGAAATTCATATCGTTACCGCAGACGTTACGTTCGATTTCCGAAACTCGTGCATGGGGTGTCTCGAATGGCGGACGTGACGTCACGTCCTTTGTTCCAGTCAGGTGGCAACCGCGGGTCACAGAATAAAAAAATGAGGCATTATTTCAAAAATGGAAGCCAGTAGCAGCAGGTGTTTGTAATTGGAGTTATATGGATTATTTCATTTCGTCCCCGAGGGTTGGTCCCCGCCTACACTATAGTGTCTTTCGTCCTCATTTATAGATGGTATAATTTATATCTACTATTGAATTTACAAAATATATTTTGTATTAATATAGAAATAAGATTTGAATAAAAAAAAGTATCAATAAGATTTGTATTTTTTTTGTAATGAATAAACTCGAAAAATACTGTGCTCATAGATAAATGATTGGTCTCGCTGCGCTCGACTAGATACCGCCGTCGTACTTGTAAAATGCGGCATAAAATAGTACGCCGATTTCGGCGTACCCGAGCCAGTCACACTGCGAACTGTCAGTGATGTGTACGTGTCGAATGTTTTATAAAATTTTGGGCATAATACAATACCAGTTTGCGTAGTGAAACTTTGTAAAAATATAATAAAACTGGGTAAAAAGTGATAAAAAGTGACGATTTTTTACACACACTACAATAAAAAGTTGCCACATTTTCGGAGCTATTGCTTTTGTATAGCCAGTGTATAGCGCTCTATCTAGTCGAGCGCAGTGAGACCAAACAATTATCTTTGACTTAAAGACTATATAAGTATAATTGGGAGTACTTTGACTGTGATATTAGAATCTTAGCAAGCTAACAATTCATTTATTAAAAAGCTTTTAACTTCGAACGCTTATAATATCATCAAGTAAGGCATAAAAACAGGTCCAGTAAAGTCCAATATTGTTCTAAAGTCGAACAAGTTATATGTAACGTTTGGAGAAAGACAAGTGACCTTTATAGGAACGGCCTTGCTCCGACTTGTGGCTTGTGGCCGAAACGAGAGGCGCGGCCATGTTTTTAATATGGTGTAAGGCAGTATCGACAGATCCAATTCCATAGTGTCTTAACTCACCATTATATATGATATTCTAAACGTTCTGCAATTGTTTTACCACAATACCACAGCATACTTGGAAATAAGTATGCTGTGACAATACCATATGGTGTGCCAGTAATATTTAAGAATAGGCATCAAAGACTATATTAAGTATAATTGGGAGTAATGATAGGCATCATATATATTATGTCAGTGCATTAATTAATTTAAAAATAGAACGTGCAATGACATTACTATTAATGTCAACTTTTTATTTAATTAAATAAAAATAACTTAAAATTAAACAACTTAATTAAAAAACTTCCATTTACTTGTTGCAAATAATAACTGCATTTAATAAAAAAAATCAATTACTTAAATGAAAATTAGAAATTGATTTCAACAAGAGATTAAACGTCTTACATTAGACGTCTAAACTAGAAATTTATAAAAATAGATGAAAAATATACATAAATATTATATAACATAACTATATATTTTATATACTATACTATACTACACTACAACTTATTGATCTGTCGGCTTATCTCGGTAAGTTTCGTTCTATTCGTCTACATATACCTACATATACTTCATTCCTAATTCTTATATTATATCGCTACTCCCAATTATACTTATATATAATAGTCTTTGTATATCGCAGTGTAACCCCGAGCATAAACCTCTCTTTTGCTTTTTGAGCGACGTTGAGCTTTTCTTAGTATAATACTCAATTGATATAATATCAATTTATTGCTAGAAAGGTACGCTTTCGCTTCACAAAGAAGCTTAAAGCTCAAGGCGGCCGAGGTATTTTTATTGCAACAGTAAAGTCTGATAATAAAACCTCAACACAAGACTCATCAAAACAAGTTTTCGAGTGCATATGGCAGGATATCGATTTACTCGAGTCTGAAGGTTGCTCGCCGTATAAAGTAGTCTGACGTCATCTGCGTCGGCGCTTCACTATACAGTATGTATATTATTACTAGCTGGTGCTCGCGACTTCGTCCGCGTGGAAAAGTTATTTTGGGAATCATTTGGGTTTCTCGAACGGTTTTCGCAGTGCACGCAACGGAAGCCCTCAAAGATGAATAATTTTCCCCGTTTTTTTCACATTTTCGACTGTTTCTTCGCTCCTATTAGTCGCAACGTGATGTTATATAGCCTAAAAAGCCTTCCTCGATATATGACCTATCCAACACAAAAAGAAATTTTCAATTCGAACCAGTAGTTCCTGAGATTAGCGCGTTCAAACAAACAAACAAACTCTTCAGCTTTATTATATTAGTGTAGATATTATTTTCTTTATATTATCGGTATAACGAAGGTATACAATACAAAATACAAAAAAAATACAATACCTACAAAATATTTTATTATCTTTCATCGTAAGCCTAGGTAAAAATTAGGTGAAAGGGCCATTCTTAAGTATTAAGTATAAAAATACTTACTTGTGTCAGGAGAGTCTCTTCCATCATCGCACTTAAAACTTAGGCAAAATTAGTTTATTTTGCAAAATTAAGTATTAAAAAAAAAACACTATGATGTCATTAGTATAAGTATTTTATGCTCTATTTTTACTGATTTTTTTTAATGTCTTATAAAAAAATAACAAAAAAATCGCTTGAGATTATATTATGTTACACGTCCAACTCGTTACATCGTCGACGTTTATCGTGCGTACTGAATAATTTACTAAATGTGATTTTTGGTATACTGTTATTTCATTGGTATTTTCATGACATGATCACAGCATACTTATTTCGTACAGTAGGCCGACGGAGACGTCTAGACACGGCAATCGTGCGGGGCGTGAGGGGTGAGGCGCGAGTGGGACGTGCCCAAGCTGCATACTTCGTCGTTCTTAGTAGCTTGGGATAAATATTCTAGGGCTATCGCGTCTTTCAGATTTTAACTTATTATATAAATCAAAATAGTGCATACGGCATGTGCTGTAAGTGCGTGCAAATGTTTATCTCGCATAAATAAAGAACTAAGCTTTCATCAATTTCCGCACGATGAAGAAAGGTACTTAAGCACATTTTATATTACTGAATTTGTGTCAACCCTTCCGTAATTTTTAAATACTTACACCGGCGGCGATATCGCCCAACATCAAAGGCGTCGGCCTACTGTAGGAAATAAGTATGCTGTGGTAATACCCTGACCTTATGCTGCAGCATGAAGTAGTCTGCGAGAGACTCAACTCTTCAGCAACTTACAGCAGAAATAGCGTCAAGCGTGTTTGGGCTCAATAGAAAGTGGGAAGAAATAAATTTTTAATTATGATATCCTTACACTTACAGTTGAAGTGATATGGAGTTTTTTGTAACGAAAACATAGTAACATACCTATAGCGTGTTTGGGCTCAATAGAAAGTCCGGGGTTAGTTTATAATTTAAATTGTCCCCTGCATTAACATCAGCCTGTATTTTTAATGCCTACTGTATGAGCTCATATTGTGAGAGACGTTTTTATTGCTGTTTTTAATGTTCTCGTCTACTCTACTGTTCTTATTTTGTTTTATTTTAATCTTGTATTTCTAGCCTTTTTTATATTAATAGTCTCTATTGAAAACAAATTAGGATTGTGTTAAATAAATAACTTCAAAGTAAGTATTTTTTTATATTTTTAGAATTGATAGAATCTATACATAGAAAATTTATATTTCTTAATAGAATTATTTTTGTTTAGTAGCATACCTAAGAGCATTAAATAATAGTTAAAAGTAATACTTAATATTAAAAAATAATATTAAATTTTTTAATGCCTATTTTATTATTTAATAGAATGTAATTTTAGAAACATTAACGTAAAAAAAAATAGAAAAAAAAAAACATAATAAAATAGTTAGAAGGGAAAACTTCTTTGGTGATCAAATTATGGCAAGCAAACGATATCAGAGATAGAAAGAAAGAGATATTTTAAATGATTAATAGTAAGTAACTTTTGTAGTTAACTTAAGTTAAGTAACTTAACTTTTGCAGAACCTTCGTGACCTTCGTGTGTAAGTTCATCTACGGAACTCCTGGGGCCCTTTTTTTTTACGTTGGGAAATCCTCTTGGATACCCGGCAGTGAAGGGGACACTGCAGGGTTATGCCGGATTCCTACCGGCTAAAACCCAACGACTTTCTATCTGTCGCGGCCGTTGATGGGCGGAGTCGTGGGGACGTTATAACACGACTTTGGTGCCCCGCCACGGCTATCCACGCAGGGAGGCCTATGCTCCCTGTCAGATCCTCGGCGTACCCGAAAGTGGAGGAACGCCGGCCTACTCGGGGACCTTACGACGGGCGGCAGTCTCCCCCAATACTACCGCCCAGGTCCCGGTAACTCCTGGGGCCCTAGCCAAGAGCATACCAATGCAAACGTTTCGATGCGTTCTGACGAATAGAAGCGAAATAAAGCCCGGTGATTGGTCAAAAATTTATGTGGGCGTTACAACAACCAATCACCGGGCTTTATTTCGTTTCTATTCGTCAGAACGCAACTAACCGTTTGCATTGGTATGCGTTTGCAGGCCCCTGGAGTTTAGACAAATATGGCATTCGGTCTAGAGTAAACCCTCCCTGCATAGCTCGTTGAGAGACGTTGAGCTTCCTTACAAGCCACATTTTAGCGCCATAAATGTCACCTCTAGCAACAAATGTTCCATGTTTAGTCCAAACCCCAGAACCACTTACGAAACTTAACCAAAAACGTTTCTTTATGAATCTCATTAAGTTTTGACATTTCAGAAAAGGCAGATTCTGCAAAGTTGCGTTAGAATTTTATGACATAAGTTGTGCAAAACTCTATTTAGACGCCCACATCAAAATAATATGCAATAAAAATATTTATGTTAGTAGACGACCGTAACATTCAACTATCGATTGACATGCCCGTCAAATCTTTATATAAAAATGATAAAAAATAATAACAATGTAATACTCGCATCAAAGATAATTGATTAGTCTCGCTGCGCTCGACTAGATAGAGCGCTATACAAAAGCGATAGCTCCGTGAATGCGGCAACTTTTTATTGTAGTGTGTGTAAAAAATCGTAACTTTTTATCACTTTTTACCCAGTTTTATTATATTTTTACACAGTTTCACTACACAAACTGGTATATTATTATGCCTAAAATTTAATAAAACATTCGGCACGTACACATCACAGACAGTTTGCAGTGTGACTGGCTCGGGTACGCCGAATTCGGCATACTTTTTTATGCCGCATTTTACAAGTACGACGGCGGTATCTAGTCGAGCGCAGCGAGACCAATCATTTATCTATGATTACTGCTTTTGAGGTGTAAAATGAAAAAATTCTACAGCGTTTATATTATTAATTAAAAAGAATAAATATTTTATTTCCATAATAAAATATTTCTTTAACATCATCTTTTGGTAACCTCGCATATTTGGCTTCTGTTGTGAATATGACTCGCATGTTTTTTTCTACAAAAACCAAGATTTCCTCTTAACTACATATACAAAAAAAAATAACAAAAGGCGACAATTCCTCATACTTAAATCATATTGTGCTTCTAACAAAAGGTGGCCCTAAATAAACATCTACATCTCAACGTCATGTTGACAATTAAAAAAAAATGTAAGTATAAAAAAAAAGGTTGGTAAAGAAGCTCGTGTTGATTAAATACTCTTTGTCACGGTTTTGGGTCGAGAAATGTTACAATAAAGACATCCTTTACAGAGGGATTTCGGTTATAAAAAAGTTTTATGAATGATAGAGCACTTAAAATACTGTTGACTTGACTTGATTTCATCCGCATCACTACATAGTATAAAACAATGTCGTTTCCCGCTGTCTGTCTGTCTGTCCCTATGTATGCTTTAAAACTACGCAACGTATTTTAATGCGGTTTTCACTAATGGATAATAGAGTGGTTCTCGAGGGAGGTTTTAGTATATAATTTATAAAGTTAGGCGGGCGAAGTAGTAAGTATTAAATAACCATTTAATTAAATATGAAGGAGACATCTGGTGATATTTTTAGGAACAAACAAGGTTGCAGAAAAGAGGCTTACTTACGTAATGTTTTAATTTAGATTAACAGATGTCTCTGACGCGAGATATTTTTATATTTATCCTTACTAATACAACGTTACAAAGTTACGCGGGCGAAGTCGCGGGCAGCAGCTAGTAACTCTATAAAATATAGCCTATGTTAATCGCTGATAATGTAGCTGTATACAGGTGAAATTTTTTTTTTTAAATAGTTCTAGTGAAAAACGAGTGAGAAGTTCTAGTTCTACTTGAGAAGAATTATTATTTTATGTCCATTCTTTCGATTGGCATCATAAAAATACGAGTGATTTTTTTTTTCACATTTAAGTCGGTTCGATTCCCAGACGACACAAGTTATTTTTAGAAAATCTTTGAATGCAGTATTACTAACTTATAAAAATAACATAAAGACTTCTTTCAGCAAAATATTCTATCTACAATATTTAAGGTACCTACTTTCCCTTCTTGTCGCATAGTCTTTGGGACGTCCTGTATAGTCTATGACTTGCCTATAAGAAGGGTTATGTATGGATTCAGTTAGGTGTAGAACTGTTGATTCCTGGCACGTATTTCCTTGCGTCTCGTTACGTAACTCGTCATGTCTTAAGTTAGCTTACACAATTTTACTTAACTACGAGTACTATCAAATTCAACTTAAGTGACTGTTTCTGAAAGGTTCAGTAAGGTTATATCACCTATATGATATTGTTTTTTTTTTTCTTTTATTCTATTATACTTTATACTAGCTACTTATTTCTATTATACTAGCTGGTGCCCGCGATTTTGTCCGCGTTGAATAGAAAAGAAAATATACGCCTGGTATCGTTATCGCTGTGACGACGGTGGCGCCGCCAAGCGACAATGGCGCCCAATTCTTTTAAAAAATACTTATAAATAATTTAAACCTATTAAGCCTTTGGTAGCCGTCTACCAAATGTGGCCAAAATGCTGGCGGCATTGTCCCATTGAATGCATTATACTATTATACTAAATAAGATAGAAGGCACACTTAATAATTATCGTTCTAAAATCATCCAAATAAAAATAAAAATAAACTTACATTATCGACGGACATTGTGTTGCAGCCTCTCAGAGGCAACGTGTACTGAAGGTCGCCTCTGGCCGATACATATTCTTTGAGACATGAAGAGTTACTGCCCAGACCGGCTGGGTAGACGATGCCGTTGAACGTGTCATAATATACACTGCGAAGAAAAGAGATGGAGATAGTCTGTGTGTTTTTAATTACATTGTCTGAAGCTTACAAAAAATTAAGACGTGTTTAGTTTTGCCAGGATGTCCCAATAGCTGGTGCCCGCGAGTTCGTACGGTGTACTTAGTTCGATTTTTGAAAAACCTACAGGACATTAACATTTCTCCAGGATAAAAAGTATCCCAAATGTTAATCTAGTTAATAAACTATCTGTGTGGTAATAAATAAAAGACTCAAAAAAGCAGCGTAGCTTTGTAGCTAGTCATAGCCAAGTTTTGACGTTTTTGAGATAAAATTCAGGTTTGGACGGAAACAAAAACTGAAATTAATTTTATATTTACTATAGAACTATAGTAGGGACAAAATATCGCAGCAGGCGCGGCAATAAAACGTGTGAGTAGAGCGAAGAACAGGCGCGCTCCCTTTACTCTTATAGGCTTTATGAGAACGTGGCATTTTTATAGCTACTGTTGGGGACCCCGACCAATTCATCGAAACTTTTGCCTGCACGTGCACATTACTATGCAAAAAATAATTTATGACTCGAACTGCAGCTAGATTTTGTCCCTACTATAGAATGAATACTATACCTGTCATATTGTTGTGTTTGTGACGAGGCGAGAGAGATGGTGACATGCATGCTGTCCCGCTCGCACGCGACCGCTAGAGAGTCAAGAGGCGCCAAGGAGCCAGGCCATGGGGTTGTGTCGATTTCTGTAGCTGATGCTATTGTCGTTGTTGCTAATTCTGTCAACAGATAAAAAATTCTAGTCTAAATACTTTTTAATGATAAAAGGCAGTATTGCTTGCCACAAGCAATACCAAGAAGATATAGTTTAGCTGTCAGCTGTCACTGTATGATAGGTGTCTGGCATCACATGTTTCTTCTTGGTATTGCTTTCAAAGAGTTCTCAATTACTTTGGACGCATAGCCCGCAGAGAACTAGAAAACTTAGAGAAGCTGGTGGTGGTTGGAAGAGTGGATGGCAAGACTCTATATTGATGGCAAGACTCTATATTGATGGCAAGTCTCCTAGCCTATGGACAGACCAAGTTGTGGCTCTTACAGGACAAGCCTTACAGTTGCAAAGGCTTAAGAGAAAGACTGAGGAGAGGGTTGAGAATGGAAAAAGCTGGTGGTCGATGCCACCAAGGCATTTCAGAGGGGGCACGGCCTTCAATAATAAAGAAACCGACTCTATCTTAATGCATTCCACAAGCAATACAAAGAAGATACAGTTTTAAAAGTTGATTTGTAAGTTATTGAAACAATGTCTGAATATAAGTGGAGTTCTTGGGCTGCGCGCGCGCAGGCCACGGGTCAACGACCACGGTCGTCCACCCGTTCGTCCGCCGGACAAAACGTTTGGGATACTGACGCCTCTTCAATAATAACACAAGTCACTATTACTGGCCGGTAAGACATTTTTGAATAGCGAACAAAATAAATAAATAAATCAATCAATCAATCAATCATTTATTTTATGAATACAAAATATACAATACTTATCAACGGCCCCCGGCTTCACACGGGTGCATTTGTTTTTGCAAATTATACACAACATTGCTAGTACCTCGCTCTTTCCATTAGTCAAACATTTATTCAAATTCAAAATATTTTATTCGAAATAGGATTAATTAACAAAATCGCTTTTCGACGTCAGAGAGTGGCACGTTCACTACCAAAGTGTGCATTCCTCTGTGGAGAAGAACGCCCAAAGAAGCTCCACAGAAATCGCATCTTTTATATTTTCTTTTCTACATAAACAAATATTACATTATATTAATTATAAATAAAGTACGTATATACTTTATATTATTCTTATGCATTATGCTGAGTTGGAGCAACCGTAGACCAGCCGATATGCCTTAGAATACAGGATCATTTTAATTTTAGTTTTAAAATGGCAATCGGACAAATTTAAAATATCATCTGGTATTTTATTATAGAAGCGAATACAGTATAAATTGTCTAAATTAAACATTGATCTAAACTATAGATGCGGCGTAGCAAGCAAAAAGCCCTGAAATCTGTGGTAGTATTAAAATCATACTTACGAACTTACTGAGAGATTGACACGCAATTCCAAATGAATATTGCTTTTGTAAAAAGAAACTAGTTAAAAGTCTTCTGTACTAACGCATCAATGTATACTGCACAACGATATTGATTAGCTTACGACTAGCGAGCGACTATGTGCGAATTCGTCCACTTCGGCTCGAGTGGACGAATTTTACTACTACCATTTTTTGTGGGCTACGCCGTGTCTATACTCCCAATTATACTTATATAGTCTTTGAAATTAAAGTCTAAAGTCTAAATTGCGGTTGCACTATTTTATTTTTATTTCTAGTGTTTACGCTGTGCACATCAGAAACCTTTCAGATATACTTAATGATTTATTTTTATAATATTTAACTTTAAATATTTATTAGAAGGAATTTTTTTTTCTTCCATTTACCTGTCGTCGGAGGTATTTGTTTGGACCGCGCTGTTGCCAGCAACGCCCCCACTAAGACTATCCGCCACATTTTCAGTCTGAAACAACAAAAGAGTAGGTACATTAAATTATATCCACATGAAATTTTGAAATCATTACTCTCATCTATCTATCTATCTATATATAAAATTCTTGTATCACAGTGTTTGTACTCAAACTCCACCGAAACAGCTTGGCGTATTATTATGATTTTTTTTGTATATACCTATTCGGTAGGTCTGAGAATAGGTCGTAAACTATTTTTATACCCCTAAGTGATAAGGGTGGCCCACCCCCCATTTTTTTTGGCAAAACAAAAAAGTAATTCAAATTGATACATTCCATTTTACTTCGCGGTATGATGGTTAGGTTACGGTTACGATTTTAACCTTAATAACCCAGGCCGGGTGACCAAAATAAAATATCAATGTGTGGAGTGGAACCTATCTCCTTTTCTGTATCCCTAACAACGTGTAGCGTTACAAACAAACAAACAAACTAACTAACTACCCTTTGCACTTATAAAAATGTGTGTATCGGCTGTAAAATTTAAATTCTCACAATTCGAACACGCTGAAAGAACATTGTTATACCATTTTTTTAAATAGGTAATATTGTATAGATGGCGCAATATATCTAGGATCTATGAAACTTCAGATATTCTAAAATATTCAAAAAATTTAACATAACTAACGCATAACGTAACGCATTCGTGTGACAATTCTGATTTTACTCCCATAAATTTTCATACCTCGAGCTTATATTATAAATTAACTTTACTAATAATATAAACTATTATAAATATACATACATATGAAAGGCCTGAACTTTCATATGTATGTATATTATATAACAATACCTAATTTTGTTTTTAAATATTCTGTTATATATTCTGTTCTGTTATAATATTCTGTTTTTAATAATATTATGATAATTAGAAACGTCCTTAACCGAACTAAAAACGGTACCTACATGTGTGGTAACCACACGACACCGTATAACTTCTGCGCAAATATTACTAAGCAAACCAAAGCCTACTTAGTGATTTGTCGGACACTTGTTCACACAGAATTGGTTCATTCGCAGACCGCAACCTAGTTTTGCAATCTCAACAATTACATTTCTACCTATGGTCTAACTAAAATGTTATCTATAGCATAGATAAATGATAGGTCTCGCTGCGCTCGACTAGATACCGCCGTCGTACTTGTAAAATGCGGCATAAAATAGTACGCCAAATTCGGCGTACCCGAGCCAGTCACACTGCAAACTGTGTGTGATGTGTACGTGCCGAATGTTTTATTAAATTTTAGGCATAATAAAATACCAGTTTGCGCAAGTGAAACTGTGTAAAAATATAATAAAACTGGGTAAAAAGTTATAAAAAGTGTCGATTTTTTACCCACACTACAATAAAAAGTTGCCACATTTTCGGAGCTATTGCTTTTGTATAGCGCTCTATCTAGTCGAGCGCAGCGAGACCAATCAATTATCTTTGTGAACCGATTTCGATAAAACTTTGCTAGGTGTAATTTGAATCCGGGCGAAGCCAGGAGCGTGTAGCTAGTAAATATATAAATATTATCAACAACTTCCGTTCAAATCTTTAATCAGAGTTGACCGCTTTAAACGAGGCGTTGTCCTTTCACTGTTGCAATAGTTACTTAACACAGACCAGTATGTACTTAACTGTTAAGGCTACTTTGGACAAAGAGTTTTTTTGCCCATTTAAGGCTATAGAGGTCCGTTAAATTGACTGTGTTAATAGATTTGGCAAGTAGATGCGAAAGAGAGTGAAAAACAGAAATATAAAAATAAATAATAATATAGGCTATATAAAAATTTAATCTATTTTATGTTAAATGTTATATGCTGTAAGGTTAGCTATTAAATAAATAAATAAAAAAATAAAAAAATCCCCGATAAACTTTGGAAATTAACTTTTCAATGGATACTGATGTTCTTCTGTAATCCCTGCACCAGATGGACTACTACAGTATATATCAGTATATATCAGTAATTTTTGTATTTTTTGTATGTTACAGCCAAACATAAATACTTTACATTACTACTTTCCAGATCCACAAACCAGTCAATTTGGAAAAGGTAATTTAGCCAAAGTTAGCCCTACCACGCCCTACCGTGAACCGAACTGCTTCATTTTGACGAACCTAAGTATTAGACGAGCGGTTAGGGTGCTAGCCTTAACGTTCTGTTCCAGAGTTCCCGAGTTCGATTTCTGGCAGGGTCAACTTTGGAAATGAACTTTTCAAAATTGCAGGCTCTGGTCTGAATTTGGAATGTAGTGGCAAGGCAGTCATTTGGGACCCCGTCTGGCGGCAGTAGCCATCCCCTTACAGAAGACCATGAAATGACAGAAAGTGACAGACAGTGTAAAATTAACAGAAAAAAAATCAATAATTGCTTGCAGAGTTGCCTATGTTTATGTCTAGTTTTCATTCTAAGTGATAGTTGTATTACCTATTGTTACATAACTGCGTTGTTCACAGCCTACAACTTTCTCTCATACAGGCACCTACTTCAGCTTATTGTTGTATCAGGCCTGACATTGTCACCTTTTGATTGCATTTAAGAGGATTCTCGTCACCACGGCTGTCTGAAGACTAAAGTCATATATTGTGCAGATGACGTATTGTGCCTCATCTCATGTAATCAAAATAATCAAAAAATATTAATTTATCAATTAGCTGTCTCCAAGAAAATCTTATGATCGTCAGTATAAATAAATAACAAGTAAAAGACACGTAACAGTTCTCTTATCTCTCCAACATTCAAAGACTGCGTATGAAGTATACACTTGCCAATTTATCTCTAAGTACTAAATAGGTATTCTTCATGGATATCTTGTACGACAGACGAAAGTAAGACCAAATGTTTGTTGGTTTGTTTCTTTAATTTTAGTTGGTTCGAGTCCCGGGCGAGTCAAGCGAGTTTTAGAAAACCTTTGAATGCAGTTTTGTTTCTTTTTAAAAATAAAGGAATGTCTTTATGTAGGTAGTTTCCCTCCAGGGCCCGACTTATTTTTCCACACTGTATATATAATATAAATATAACCATATAATTCATTTTGCTATGATTTGAATCCGTGTTTCTGTGGTATTTTCAATAAAGCGCATGTGTGAAGTCGTGGGTATAGCTAGTAAACTACGAGTAAATATGTTTAACAAAACAGTTTCTCGGATAATGACAAATCATATGCAGTATATATTACTCATTATTGCGTGTGGAATACATTAGCATTTATTATGTTAACACTGTATGTTTAGACAAATCGTGTTCCAAATTATCATTCAATACATGGCGGCCATATTTAGGTACGCAATTACGCTCATGGTCTACTCTAGATAATCATTTTATTTGTCATTTGTCTTTTTGATTAAATTACTTGGGATTTTAATAAAAATAATAATAACATATCGTGAAAGCCTAAAAAGAAAAGCTAAGTAAGTACAAAGACTTGGCTCATGGGGTGACGGACCATCATTGTCCTGTACCTTTACCATGAGTTCTAAGGACCGCACTCGCTAGCGAGCGCGTAAAATATTTATATGGAAAACTGTCCATTTGACATTGACAGTTGACAGTTTTTCATATATGTAAATGTTTTACGCTCTCGCTAGCGAGTGCGGTCATTGTAAACTCATGGTAAAGGTACTGATAGTCGAATTGGCAGACGGCCTAGGATGCCTACAAATTAGACGCTTGAAGAAGCGCCATTGAGGCACGATACACTTGCTTTAGTATTGTACTATCTCCCTAGTTCAGACTAGTGTAGCGCTAGTGGCGTAGCACGACAGTTGCTTCTAGAAATTGTATGAAGACGTAGTTGCGCCTCAGCAGCGCCACAGTAGCACTTCTTCGAGCGTCTAGTTTGAAAGCACCCTTATAGCGAAGAGTCTCGACTAACACCTCAAGTGTCTCTCGCTGGATAGCTGGGTTAAGGGACAGGAAAATTGGAAAAATAGTCCGGAAAAACGTAAACACCCAACTTTTATTTTTCCCATCCAAAGTACTATACATCAGCTGACAAAGACTAATAGTTTTTTACAGAACGACGCCAGTCGGTGTCAGTTAGTAGGTACAATATAATTTGTTTTTTTCCAAACTGGAATTATTGGACTATAACCAAAAACTTAACGGAGATTTCTTATTAAAAACTTACCTTCCGTTATTTTAATCCCATAACGGAACTGTGTGATACGTTGCGATGCGCTTTCGGGCCAGCTTTAGGTTTCTATATACTTAATTACTTAAGCTTGCTTGTTTTGTTTATTTTAAAATTGTTATTAACACAAGCAACGCCAGAGGTTAAAGATATATAAAATTGATTGGTCTCGCTGCGCTCGCCTAGATAGAGCGCTATACAAAAGCAATAGCTCCGAAAATGTGGCAACTTTTTATTGTAGTGTGTGTAAAAAATGTATGCGTCAGTCCAAAACTAACAGCGTCAAAAGTGAAACTTTTTATGTAATTCAAAAACTGTCAATAAGTGTACAAAAAAATACATTGCAGCAAAGAAAAATTGACTGGAAATTATAATAAAAATGATTTATAATAAAAATCAAGAAAAATCTACAGACTATCCCGAATTAATTACTATGGAAGTTTCACTTGTACGTATATGTATATAGTTTTATGTATATGTAAATAATAGTACGTACGAGTGAAACTTCCGTAGTAATTAATTCGGGATAGTCTGTAGATTTTTCTTGATTTTTATTATAAATCATTTTTATTATAATTTCCAGTCAATTTTTCTTTGCTGCAATGTATTTTTTTGTACACTTATTGACAGTTTTTGAATTACATAAAAAGTTTCACTTTTGACGCTGTTAGTTTTGGACTGACGCATACATTTTTTGTATCTTCATTGACAATAACTGAGAATAAAAACAATATTAAAAATTTTTTAATATGAAATAATTTAATAGACATATACATATATATATATATATATTACATATACATAAACATTCTACATTAAGAAAAGAACTATATAAGTAATTAATATGACTTATGTTAACGAGTTAACTCTCATGACAAAACGCTAGTGTCCCATAAAAAGTTTCACTTCAATAAACTCACCAATGTCATGATATCATTTGCCAAATCTCTTGCTAGATCATGAGATATGAAACAACTCAGTCCACTGAGTGCTAATCCTGCTTCATATTGATTCTGAGCATTTAAATCTTTCCTTATCATATTTGTAGTGAGCATAAGTAACTCTGAGTCTGCATGGAATGATTGACTAGCTGCTAAGTACCCGATTCTTTTGTAAGTGAATTTGTTTGAACTCATCACCTCAATAATATTGAATATAGCCCATGATATGTCATATCCTAACATTTGAAGCTAAAATAAATGTCAATTTAATTAATAATTACAACAGTTACACTTACAAATTCGATCTACTTAAGACCTAAGTACTTACGTATGTCAGCTTAGCGACAGCGTTAGCTTTCTTATGTTATGTTATCTTGTCGTAGTTCCACTTTAATTTCTTCCATACATTGTGCTATGTACTTGGCCTAAAATCGAATATTATATAAAAAAATATAACATTCAAAACTTATTTACATGTTTATTAAGTAAATAGTAACAATTTCTGATGTGTACCTACCTCGTTATCTTTATTATTCCTTATACCACGCACTAAATCGGTGAGATTTTTATCGAACATTCTTTCGAAGTTCCCCTTTACTTTCTTTAGTGCCATTTTATTGAATTATTTTCCATAAACATATAATTAAAAAATAAGGACGTTGAACACTTGAAGCATGACTGTATTATCTTAAAGAAGATAAGTTTTACACAACACTAAATTAAAAATAAAATTCAGGATTCGCCAGGCAGTCATAAAACCAAACTTTGTCATTTGTGATTTGTTAGTTAAACGTCAGACAGATGGATGACAGTAATGTCATCCATCTGTATATAGTATGATAAGATCATACTCTATAATCCGTAGCATATAGAGAATGAACTATGTCTGTGTAGTACTCATTTTTTCCATAATATTAATTAGTTGTTCTGTATTTATCCAATTTATCCGACACAGACTGTCAATGTCAACAGTGTCACTGTCAGTCAACATCAACAATTTTCTTTCCGCCTCTCTCACTCTGCTAGAGTGAGAGAGGCGGTAATAAGAAAGAGACAAGGAGTTTAACATCTGTGAGTTTAACAGTTTAACACTTAACAGTTTGTTAGCTCGACGAGTTCACTCTCATGACAAAAAGTTTCACTTCAATAGTGTCCCATAAAAAGTTTCACTTCAAAAATCGTCTATTTTTATCACTTTTTACCCAGTTTTATTAAATTTTTGTACATAGTTACACTACGCAAACTGGTATTCTATTATGCCTAAAATTTAATAAAACATTCGGCACGTACACATCACAGACAGTTTCCAGTATGACTGGCTCGGGTACGCCGAATTCGGCGTACTATTTTATGCCGCATTTTACAAGTACAACGGCGGTATCTAGTCGAGCGCAGCGAGACTAATCATTTATCTATGGCCAGAGGTGTTGCAAGCGCCTTATCGATCATAGTAGGATTAAGGATAAGTGATAAGGAGAAGATAGGGAAATGAGCTCTGGCTTACTCACTATCAAAATCAGAATAAATTTGAATCAGACCTATTGGAAGCAACGACGGATATAAAAATGCTCAAAATAAAAATAAATGCTGCGGCTTAAATGAACAACGCGAAGCTAAGTCTATTAGTTATCTATATACCTACAGTTTTTTTTTAGTTTATAATGTAAAAAAATACAAAAATACGGGGAAGTCACGTGCAACAGCTAGTGTTGCATTTTGTAACAGTTAACATTTTGTAATAATAAATTGTAGGTCTTTTAAATAAAGAAATAAATCGATAATCCGTACTAATATTATAAATGCGAAAGTTTCTATGGATGTTTGTAACTCTTTTACGCAAAAACTACTGAACCGATCACCATGAAATTTTGCATACACGTTGTCTGGGACACCAGAAAGGACATAGGGTCACCTTTCATCAAGAACGCGGACGAAGTCGCGGGCACCAGCTAGTATAACATGAAAGACGGCAGACATGTACTGCTCTAGTATGATTGTAATGCCCGCACTCCGCACTCACTAGTTAGACTGAGAGCTTAAATTAATACTTGTTTAATAATTAATCTTTACTTCCTTACTAATATTATAAATGTGAATGTACTAAGTACTAATATTATAAAAAATTGTATGTTTGTTTGTTTTTCTTACGCTTTCATGCAAAAACTACTGAACCGATCACCATGAAATTTTGCATACACGCGTGTCTGGGACACCAGAAAGAATATAGGGTACCTTTCATCCAGAATGCGGACGAAGTCTCGGGCACCAACTAGTACTTAATATGTCAATGTCAAATTGTCGATATTCCATATTAAAAGTTTTACGCTCTCACTAGCGAGTGCGGGCATTAAGTACTCATACTCTCATACTAGAGCCACTGATTATGACATAACAGCGGGGAATTCTCTTGCAAGTGATCGGGTCGGAGAGTTATCTGTAAGGAAAGTATGTCAGTCGATTGCATAAATAACGCGTTCCAACTGTGTCACTGTGTAAACTATGGGTTACTCATTATGTGCAGACGAAAAAGAATTGCAATTCTTTCAGAAATTAATAAGGCATACCCACTTGGAACATAAGGTTGCATTTCCTGTTAAATCATCCTGTTAATTATAATAGGGGAGCCCAGGAGAGGATTGTTGAGGTGTTGAATTTAATACTGGCTGGTTTTACTTATTAAGAAAATAAAATAGTTTAAATGAAAAAAAAAATGAATGAAAGATGATGAAAAATTTTCAGTCAAATTATGTCTTGATTATTGTGTAACATGTTGTGTGAAGTATTTTGATTTGATTTTAAAATAGAAATTTTGATTTAGAAATAGTTTATTACTTAATTGCTTTATCTTTTAACTCAAAAACTAATGGACCGATATTAAAAATTCTTTTAGCTATAGCAAGCTACATTATCGGCGTGTAACATAGGCTATATTTTATAAAGTTACGCGGACGAAGTCGCTTGCAACAGCTAGTTTAAAATAAAACTATATGTCGACGGATATGTAAATTTAAAATTACAAAAATTATGGACAGAATAAAATATAGTAAGTACTTAGTTAAACCTAAGTTGAGTATAAGTTTCTATTTTGAGCACTAAGTAATTACAAACCTGAGTAGAGGTTTTCGCTTATATGTTTATTAGCCAGCAGGAAACATAAATGTCGAGATGGTCAAGGTCCACGAAGCATGACATTGGAGACGGTACAGAAACGCATACCTACACTTAAAGAGTCATTTGTGCTTAGTAGGCAGACAGAGAACAGTTAAATTATATAGTGAATAAGGAATTTTACATATGGTTTCCATTAATTCTATTGTAATTTTTTTTATTAGCGATGGGTTTGCTCTTGGTCAGCATACAGCCGTGTAGCTGTCGTGGGCAGATCGTAAAGTATGAAATAAACAATTTTTCACCAAAAGTTAAAAATAGGTGCGACGAGAAGCGGAGCGAAGCAAAGCGAGGAGGAACGTGTTAGGTTTACATGGAAATAAATTTGGGGAGCCGAGCGAAGCGGAGCGGAGTTAGGCGTCCCTCTCAGTTTTAACAGAAATATGATCTGCACAGGAATATCATGATATGCCCAATACTACGATGTGCCGACGACATAGCGAAGATGAGGCCTATGATGGAGCGAGCTCACCCGGAAGACGCCAAACTTTGAAAAGATTTGGGTTATATGAGCTTGGAAGAGTTGTCATAATACTATGTCCTCCGCCTTCCACCCGACCGGTATCCGGGCGGTGGTCTTGGAGGAGACTGCCGCCCGACGTAAGGTCCTCCGAAATGGCCGGCGTACCTCCACTTCCGGGTACGCCGAGGTTCCGACAGGGAGCGTACCCATCCCCGCGCTGGATAGCCGTGGCGGGGGACCGATATCGTGTCATATAACGTCCACGCGACCCCGCCCATCAACGACCGCGCTAGAAACTCGTTCGGTCTTACTACAAAAACATTAAACACACTTTAATCAGGCTTTAAACACGTGTTAAAAAAAACCTTACTACAAAAGAGTGTCTAGTCTAGCATTGTTTAGGATTTAACAATGCTTGAGCATTATTTAAATTTAACCACCGCCATATGCTAGCTTAACGAGTGTCTATCTAGTTAACGGCCTCTCTTCCTCTGACGTATTGTGTCAAATTTCGTTTTGCGTATACTTAATAGTTAATATTAAAGATTTCTTTTGATTTTATAAATGAGTATGGATATTTTAAATTTAATTGACATGGAGGATATGGATTACATGGATAATTTTTGAGATAGAATACATCGTGAGAGAATTAATCCATTTGAATATATAACTTTGGTAACAAGATTATTTATTTAATAAAGGATGATCTACCATGTGATGCTAGAGGTGGATCCTCAAATAAAAATTTTATTTAACAATTTTAACAAATCAAACTTTACATTTGACCACATTTGACAATAACGTCAGTGTTAGTTACGTTCCATTATGCTCAATATTTTTTGGTATTACGAAATTTTATAAATAATTTAACGTATTTGTTGTAATTTATTACTTATTCCAATCTTATAATTTGCTGATATCATTAATATAGTCCGTAATAATAGCTTGTGAAAACCAAAATTCATCATTATACGCCTATCAGATCTGCGTAAAATGAAAACGACACGAATGCAGGGCGAGTGACTTAATGAATGTTTGCCAAGGTTGCCATAATTCAATAACATTCACGTACTTTAACACTGTCTAACGAAACAAGCGCTAAATAAGGTTTTGTGGTAGGGACATTTTAAACGCTCGCTGACCAATGCTTAAATGCTTAATGCTTGTCTAACTAAGCATGTATTTGAACAGTGCTTACTGAATCTTTTGTAGTAAGACCGATCGAGTTTTGGCCAGTACGAATCCGGCATCACCCCACAATGTCCCTTACGCTGACGGGTAAGGGACGGGTAAGGGTAAGGAACTTTGGATTTCCCAACGTTAAAAAAGATATAGGCACAGATTACATGACTACGGTACAGACATCATAACTCGCTGGTTCGAGCGAGATAAATTCCGGCGAGTAGTCTAGTAACTCGCAACTGCTACATGGTTTGAGTAGAAAAAATAAATATTTTCGGCAGTGTGCTTTTGAAACTTAAACTTAAATAAACCCAAAATCTACTAGACCGATTTCGAAAATTCTTTCACCCATAGAAAGTTACATAATCAACGAGTAGGTAACACATAGGCTATATTTTTTAAATCGCGTGCAACGGCTATAGTTATTTAATAATTGATTGATAGATAACTTGATTGAACGGCAACTTGTCACTTCTATCATAATTCTAGATACTTTTAAGAGGATTAACTGTTAAATAATACAAAGTTATCTTAGTCACTATAAAAAGTCGAAGGTGCATTTTGATCTCAGCACAAGATATACGAAAGCCAAAAACAGTCACAAGATGACGTAACCGTTACAATGCAACCTTGTGAAACCAACACGTACCGGTGTATGTACAATCAAGAACAAAAGTGTCCCATATATATATTAATTTATTTAATAGCTGTGCTTCTCTGTGCGTAGGTAATATTAAAAAAAATGTCCCTCTTTAAGGGTCGAATTTTAAAGAAATGTAAACACGTTATTCCGAATAAAAATAGTAATTTATTCACTGGCTAAAATTTGTTATTATCCACACTAAAAAAATAAATAAATAAAATATTTAATTATTAATTAAAATTAATTATTAATAATTAATTAATTAATAATAATAAATAAATAAATAATAAATTAATTAATAATACTTAATTAATAAATAAATATAATTAATAAATATTTAACAATAATTAATTATTAATTAATTAATTAAATTATAAATGTGACAATCAGTCTGTTACCTTTCACTCCATCATCATGAAATTTTCTATAAACATTATCAGGGATATAGGATAGGATACCTTTCATCCAAAAAGAAGTACCTAGGTACTAAGCTGTTCCCGAGAGATCATTAAAATAAATGAAAAATTGTGGCGGAGGCGCCACCATCGTCACAACAATACAGATGTCAGTGTCAGGCGTTATGTTACTCATATATTATAATCTCTTCTCAGTTCAGATTATATTTTTTATTATTCAACGCGAGCGAAGTCGCGAGCATTGAATGAGAGCAAATAATTTCGCATTTTTGCATAAGACAGTACTTTTATGAATATTTAGCCGGTACAATGTACGTATACCATTTTCTTGTGTCATTTCTAATGACATTGGTTATTCTTGCATAAGATCTTTTATGTTTGAAAAATACGAACAACAAAATAACAAAAAAACAAATGTCCAAAAATTGCGTATCCATAAATTATTTGGAAATACTTTACTTGCAACATTTTGTAATTTGAATTTTTGCTGTTTTAGATTTAGCTGTACTTAGTCATGAAACGTGAGTCTGCCTGCCAAAAAAAATATTTATAAAATATTATCTCTATACATATAAAAATTAGGTGTCACGTTGTATGACTCCAAACTCCTGAACTACTAAACCGATTTTGATAAAACTTCGTAACTATGCGTAATTGGATCCAACTTAAAAGATACGATATTTTTTATTTTGAACCCGGGTGAAGCCGGGAGCTAGTTAGTAACATAGACGTACACGCCGCGGTTTTACTGTGACGGATAAAGCCTTTAGCAGCTAGTAAGGGTTATTCTAACATAAAAAAGTAATATTTTGGCTTAAATATGAATCATGTCATGAAATTGTGAATGTACCTAAGTATATCTATTTTATTTTATTACCCTAGATCGACTCAATAGCTGTCAATAGTCTGCTCTTGAGTATCATTTTCTAGATAATTTTATTTCAAGAAGACCCGAAAGGAAGTAGTAACAATTTTCATTTAATAAATGATTTGCAATTCTGTGTGTATTATCTTTAAATGTAACACTTTGCAAAACATTGTATGCAGATTCCCTATTATGAAATTTTCCCATACAACAATAGTAAACGCGAAACAATACAATAACACGATCGTCATACTTTATTACAATTAAAATTTTTCTTCACAAATTATACTCTATGCTAGTAGGAATAAAGTCAAAATTGCTTTGAGTAAGTAGGTTTGAAGTTAAAATCGACTTTTTGATGCGAAATGTGTGGTTTTTATTAAAAAAAAAACCTTCGTGGCTAAACGGTTAATGCGTTTAAGACGTGACTAATGACTTGATGGCTAATGGCGTAAAATAACGATCAGTAAGATTTTTATTTAAAAAGTATATAATATATTGCTAAGGTTAATGTGTAGTTTTGTAATGTCATGGACAATATAACCTATTTAACAATCATAGATAAATGATTGGTCTCGCTGCGCTCGACTAGATACCGTCGTCGTACTTGTAAAATGCGGCATAAAATAGTACGCCAAATTCGGCGTACCCGAGCCAGTCACACTGCAAGCTGTCTGTGATGTGTACGTGCCGAATATTTTATTAAATTTTGGGCATTATAAAATGTCAGTTTGCGTAATGAAACTGTGTAAAAATATAATGAAACTATGTAAAAAGTGATAAAAAGTTACGATTTTTTACACACACTACAATAAAACGTAGCCGCATTCACGGAGCTACTGTTTTTGTATAGCGCTCTATCTAGTCGAGCGCAGCGAGACCAATCATTTATCTATGCACTGAAGTAACATTATACCAAATTTCACATCAATCGAACCTGCAGAAGTTAGTGAAATCCCCTCATAAATGAGAAATGGGGCTAATGGCTAACGCTTGAATATCTTCAAAAACTATAGCAAAAAACCATCTCGATCATGCCAGTTTTCAAGCAAAAATCGGACCATCCGTTTGGGAGCTACGATTCCATAGACAGATACATACACCCATACATATACAGACGTACATATCAAATTATAACACCCCATTTTTGCGTCGGGCGTCTGGAGTAAAAAAATATCGAGTTAGTAATAAGCTACTTAGTCTTGTCAAATTATCTCTTAAAGTCTAAGCAACCAAAAAATAACAAAATAATAATTAAATCATAACACCTTAATGATTCCGTCTTGAATAACATCGCAAACATACAACGAATAATTCCTAATGTCCACCCACGAGGAAGGAAATCAAGGAACGACCAGTTTAAGACCTCTGCATTCATTCAAGAGTTCCCCTCGAGTGAAGCAATTAGTTACAAGTTCAAGAGGCGAGGTAGATCAACTTACGTTTTGTTATCACGACCTCGACGGATTCTCAAGCAAGCGACCTCTAAAGCCTTCTGTCAATTGTTATACAAGTTTTATGTAATATTTAACTAAGAATCGAAAAATATTTGTGTTTACAGATTTTGTTTAGTGAAGCCTTGTTATTAAATGCACGTCAGTTATCTAATAAAAATGGTTGAAGGTACTGACATTTTAGTTAGTTTGTAAATTACATATTTAAACTTAACAGCTTAACAGCGAAAGTAATTGTACGTCAATTACTTTCGTAACTAGACATATTCGTAACTAGTCAATAAATCAGAATAATATATATCCTAAAACTTTTTTAAATATACAGACGAAGTCACGTGTAAAAGCTAGCACTCCCATACATCAAAATTTGTTCAAAACTTTCAGAACAAGTGTTGTTCTATTCACAATGTATTGTAGTGTTTAGATAAATTCTTGTAATAACATGAAATTGTACTTAAGTATGTTTAACTATTTATTAACGACATAGCCATTAATAAGCAGAAGCCACAAGTTAATGATAATAATGTAACCTCGACTCGAGGACAGTCTTACACAATATTATTTACATCACTCTTAACATCAACGTTATAGAGTTCATATTTGTATAACAGTTTTTTATATTGACATAAAATATAGCTATTTTTTTCCTTTATTATTATAATTCTAGTGAATCACAGACAAAAATATAATATAATAGACATGCTGCGTTCTACAGCCATCAACTGGGCAGTATTTTTGGCGGCAGTAACCATGGCACGACAGGGATGTTCAAACTGTCAATCATTTTTTTGGGTTTTGGCCAGTTACTTACTTGCAGGGCCCTGATTCTGTATGGCAACTACTCTTGACATGGCAAGGCAAGATACGTTAATGTCATTCCTTGTCTTGTCATGAAATTCTTATGTCTTATGCCCCAAGACAATTATCTAAGGCACGATATGATTTCACATAAACCACAGTATACTATTGTATTTATTTGACAATTCCACTGACAACACAGACAATATTATGTTATCTCAGCTGGGGGGCATAAGACATTTCATGACAAAACAAGGAATGACATTAACGTATCTTGCCTTGTCGTGTCAAGAGTTTTGCCATACAGAATCAGGGCCGGACTTTTACGTTAGTCACTTTTTGAGTCCAGCTAATGGACTAATGTCTTCTGTATATAAGGGAGTGGTTACTGCCGCCAGGCGACCTGCCCAAGTGTGCCCTACGATTTTCTATCAAAACGGCCATTAGTGGGCGGGGTCGCGGGGACGTTGTTACACTACTTCGGTGCCCCGCCATGGCTATTCCACGCGGAGAGGTCTGTGCTCCCTGTCAGAACCTCGGCGTAGCCGAAAGTGGAGGTACACCGGCCTACTCGGGGGACCATACGATGGGTGGCAGTCTCCCCCAAGACCACCGCCTGCCCAAGTGTGCCCTACGACTTTCTATCAACGCGGCCATTAGTGGGCAGGGTAGCGGGGACGTTGTTACACTACTTCGGTGCCCCGCCACGGCTATTCCACGCGGGGAGGTCTGTGCTCCCTGTCAGAACCTCGGCGTACCCGAAAGTGGAGGTACGCCGGCCATCTCGGGGGACCTTACGATGGGCGGCAGTCTCCCCCAAGACCACCGCCCGACCCAAGTGTGGCCTGCCACTATTAAAACTTTAAATACTAACTTGAACTTTAATACATAAACGTGTTCCCATCGGCTGCTACGATTTTCTGAAGGTGTCATGTCGCACGCAAAAAATTAAATATGTGTGAGTTAACTACTAAAAATATATTTAAATTAACATTTCGTACGAAATAAAATCGTGCCACATGACAACCAAAGCAAATTACCGTTTTTGAACTCGACTAATATCTCTTCTCGACATCTCTTCTTTGTACTCATTGTCCGTTGCATAATTATGCTTAGACCTCTAAATCTATATAAATATTATAAAGCTGAAGAGTTTGTTTGTTTGTTTGTTTGAACGCGCTAATCTTAGGAACTACTGGTTCGAATTGAAAAATTCTTTTTGTGTTGGATAGATCATTTATCGAGGAAGGCTTTAGGCTATATAACATCACGTTGCGACTAATAGGAGCGAAGAAACAGTCGAAAATGTGGGGAAAAACGGGGAAAATTATTCATTTTTGAGGGCTTCCGTTACGTGCGCTGCGAAAACCGTTCGAGATACCCAAATGATTCCTAAAGTAACTATTCCACGCGGACGAAGTCGCGAGCACCAGCTAGTCTATGTATATGCAAATTGTGTTATAAAATCTCAATTGCTCAATAATAAGTCTTTTGGTATTGGTAACTTTTTTTCTTATGAAACTGTGTGATATTGAGTTACTTAAACGATTCTAAATCCGTAGGTGGTGGCCATTAACTCCCACATTGAGTTGCGGTTTGTGCAAAAATTCTCAAGGAAAATGGAAGGATTGTATATTAACTACCTTAGCCTAGTTGAACACTCGTTTTTTTTAATACTTACCGATAGTAAAGTTGCTTAGAGTTTACATACCAACTTTTACCATACTCCTTGAAACTAACTTTCTCGCTATCTATAGTTGGAACGTTCGCGTTGCAAAATACAAAAAATACATTAAGAAAAGCATCTCTGGTAACGTTTATTTCATCTTGTATCTCTGACAACGTGTATGCAAAATTTCATCTTGTATCTCTGACAATGTGTATGCAAAATTTCATCTTGTATCTCTGACAACGTGTACCTATGCAAAATTTCATTTTGTATCTCTGACAACGTGTATGCAAAATTTCATCTTGTATCTTGGACAACGTTTATGCAAAATTTCATCTTGTATCTCTGACAATGTGTATGCAAAATTTCATCTTGCATCTTGGACAACGTTTATGCAAAATTTCGTCTTGCATCTCTGACAACGTATATACAATTATGCATTGTATCTCTGGCATAATTTCATAATCATAGCTTGAGTAGTTAAGGCTTGAAAAAGTAACAGACCGACAGACAGATTACTTTCACAATTATAATATTAGTAAGTATTGAAGAATATCTTTCTAAGGAGCTTTAGCAGTCGAAAGAATTTAAAAATTTCTCTGAAGTATATACCGCTATAAGTCAATTATACCATATATTATCCCCGAGAACAAACTATACATGAAATACTTTGCTAACATGGTCATACTACTATTTCTTAATAACACATCACCAAATAAGCAACTTGCTTGACAGCTAGATTAAGTTTTCATTTAACTGTTGCCTCAAGTTTTAAGTGCGCTTTTAAGTAGGCGCTTAAGTTAAAGTCTTTTATAATTATTCCCGGCAGTACTAACATTTAGTTTATTAAAAATATTCCCCCATAAATATCACTTTTGTACGGTACCTACTGGGCTTTTGGTTCAAGTTTTTTTATGAAAATAATATTTGTGCGAAACAACTATGTACCTACTAAAAATATATTTAATTTTAAAGTCACTTCTTCGCACAATTCGTAGGAAACAAAATTGAAAATGAACATTTTAAAGTTGGCTCTGATCTGGATATGGCAAGTAGTGGCAGGGCACGCTGCATTTCGCAGTCATAGGCAGTCGCAGGCAGTCAAAGAGGCCCTTAGTCTAATTCCAATACATTTTGTTTCATTGTGACTCTTATATACCTAATCTCGAACTAATGGTAGGGGTAAATGGTAATTCTACCATTAATTTTCACTTATACTAAGACACGTTTTATGGCAGTAATAAACATAGGTAAGTACATAATTTGCAATTTGACTTGTGGGCGTTAGCGAGGTTGTGTAAATCTTATATGCTTGCGAGTACCCGCATGCGGACAAGCGCCTTCGCACGCCCTTGTAGCACCGTAATAGCGTCAATGGCGACCTTTAGAACATCTTTGGCGACGGTTGAGTCAGAATATGGACTTTTAGGTTGTGTAAAATCACGTGCCGATAGTATTATGGCATCTCAAATGTCGATGTAGCAAGACTCTTTAAATAATTTCGAAATTTAATAAATTAAAACAAGCACACACACACACACTCAGATTCAGAGAGAGAAGGAGAGACAAAGATAGACAATTGGAAAAAGAGTGAAAAAACTCTGACTGTCCTACGTGGTACAGTCAGAGTAAGAAAAGGTTCGTCACTCTAAAATCGACATTTGCTTGAAACAGGGAAATTATAAATCATGTCAAAATTTCTGTATTTTTTGTAAGACTGTCTGTCGACCTTAAGATTTAAAAAATACTGTGGTTACTGCCACCAGACGATAAACAAACCTATTAATTGATTTTAATTATTGAACTCAAGCAATAATGATGAAACATCACATAGGTGTAGAGATGTTCTCCTGTCTATTGTTATAGTCTCTATATTTATCATCTATCTATACAAATATTATAAGTAAAGAGTTATTTGATTGTTTATTTGTTTGCATTGAATATCCTCCGAAACAACTGGACCGATTTGAAAAATTCTTTCACTGTTGGAAAGCTATATTATCAGCTATCCTTACATGATATGAAACAAAAGTCCTCCGCTGCGTCTGTCTGTCTGTCTGTTCCCGTTAAACTCACAAACTACAGCACCGATTTTCATGCTGTTTTCACCAATGGATAGAATGGTTATGCCGGCGAAGTCGCGTGCAGCACTTAGTACTTTATAAAGTTACGCGGACGAAGTCGCGTGCAGCAGCTAGTGGTTAATACAGAGAGACGCAGAAAGCAAATTCAAGTTGGACTTGACAGCTTACATCAAATTCCCTAAAACTTAAATTCCAACTTGATGCTTAATAACTTAACGCATTCAAAATGCGACTTCCACCTGTCTTACTGCAATTTATTGTACATAAGTATAATGAGATAAATAAAATAGCATAGCAAGGATTTTATTGTAACTAATCAGTGGAGCGTGATTCTCGCAGCTATACGCATAAGTCAAGGCTGATACGCCTTCGCGTTCACGCCTACACCGCGTGACGTCACTCTACCAGCCGGAACTATTGCTGGATATGAAGTCATTATTATGTACTTATATCATCAATCTACTATAACAACATGGAATTCGCGTGCCATACAAAACACTACGAACTTTATGGAACATTTAAAAGTGCGTAGAGCATCAACTCTGTCATATGTCATCTGTCATCTGTCATTCGAAACCAACCAAACGTCGCTGTCATTCAAAGAAAACGTGACTTTACGTCAACACGTTGGAGTTCAAAATGAATTGTAGAAGTTGGTCGTTACTTTTACCATTGACGCGCGAAGGCAAAAGTCCGCCATGATTCTGTCAAAGGTGCACTTTTATGTGCCGCTTTGGCATTTGTGACGCAAATTCCATTTATTGTAGTATTTCGCTGACTTATATCATTAAACTATTCTAAATATATTGTCGTCTCTATTCTATTCTATTCTATTCTAAATTATAACAGGACATTAAGTATGCTGTAGAGGATTTTTGAGTAAGTATCATCATTTAATCCTTTGCCGTCACATTTTTTTAATATTTTTAGATCATTTCTCAGGAACAGTATTTTTTCTGGCTGAAAGGTATCCTAAATATGTCCTTTTTTGTATCACTGACAATGTAAGTATAGATGCAAGAATTTCAAGATGATCTATTGAGTAGTTAAGGCGTGAAAGCGTAACAAACAAACAAACTCACTTTCGCATTTATAATACTATTAGTTAGGATTTTATATTGTCTCTATAAAAAAAGGCCATAATCAATACTTATTGTCTACTAGAACAACTATTTTAAGGTTAAGTACACATACAAATTCGGACTTTAACGCGTAGTGTCATAGTTCAATATTGCACTTTAGTTGTAAAAACTTTTTGTATAATAATTGCTTCAATGGAACGGTCCATTGATAATTGATGAGCAAGAAAACAAGCGATCAAATCGTGAAGGCCGCTGTTGTTTGATAATATTTAAATAAAAAGTGAATTTTTTAGATTTGATACGGTTTTTGTTTCAAGTGTCAACCTATTGTTCTTTAATAAGCGAATTGGTTATAGGACTTGGCACCTAAAAAAAAATTTTCTATAAAGAAAATTTAGATTTCTTACTATACTATTTGTAGGTATAAACCTACAAATAGTTTTTGTAAATCACGCAGACAAAAATAAATTTAAAAAAACGCTGTGATTCGTTTTTTAAAAATCCCACAGAAATCCAAAATTTTTTTCATAATAATCCAGGTAATAAACTATCTGTTTGCCAAATTTCATCCAAATTCATTCAGCCATTTTTGCGTGATTAAGTAACAAACATCCAAACCATATTCCAAACAAAATTTCGGTACCGAGACTAGTTTACATATATATATAGTATGAAGAATGAGTAAAATAAATAAAAAAAATACCTTCTATCCATATAATCAAAGATATTTCAATATTTGCATACAAGTAATATTATTATATTATGTTTGTATATTTGTTACTCAATCACGCAAAAACAGCTGAACGGAATCGGATGAAACTTGGCACACATATAGTTTAGATACTAGCTGACCCGGCAAACGTAGTTTTGCGAAAAAATAAAAAAAAATAATTAACATTTAGGATGAAAAATAGATGTTGGCCGATTTTCAGACCTACCCGATAAGCACACAAAATTTCATTAAAATCGGTCCAGCCGTTTCGGAGAAGTTTGGCAACAAACACCGCGACACGAGAATTTTATATATTAGATTACCTGGATTAACGTATAGGATACCTTTATCCTGAAAGAATGTTAGATTTTTGTATGTAGATTTTTTAAAAAACGAATAATAGCGCGTACAAAGCCGTAGTGTATTATGTATTAATTACCAATTAAATTGTAATAATTTACTCTTTTTTAAAAAAAAATTAATAATAATAGAAATGAATTACATTTTTAGAAATAAAAAAAGACTCAAAACTAAATATCAACTGCAATAGTGTCAGATGTAAAACATTGTTTAAACCAAATGACTATTAGCTGAGTAATAATCTGCTCAGCTAATAGTCATAAAGGTTGGACCGGTTTAACGCAGCCTTCGGCTTTTCGCATTATCTCTTTGAACTCAAAAATAAACTCGCTTACCTTTAAAAAAAACTATTTTAAAATCCCACAAGCAACACCTTCGCACACATTAATCACAAGAAAAGCACGCTACACTGTACCTTGCACTTAAGGACATAAATATCACATTACTTTGACACCTTGAAAAAAATAATTGCTTTCCGAAAAAAACAACAAGATGGCGCACTGTGGCACTAAAATTTTGAATATGATTTTTCGGTTTTAATGTTTTGTTTTTCGTTTTCGTGTCGTTGAGTCTCGCATGGCGACCGCCCGTGCGCCTGTCGGATACAAACTGGTCGATTGCGTGTGCGCAATGCGCATAGCCAGTTGCAGAAGGTCGTATATCGTGCCGTTCGATTTGCGACTCAACGTCATTTCGAGACTAGAGGTTAGCGTTGGGTTTGCCTTCATAATTTAGTTCACAAAATTAATATAAGTATACAATCTTTGACGAGAATAAATTTAAAGGAAATTTGCTTCCATAGTCGGAGGCAAATAAGTTAAGTGATTGCAAAATCTTGAGATACATTTTGATATTGTCTATCATGTACATTCAAAATTTAATGACACCACTTATCAAAGATTTTTTTTTGGTATATATGGTACATTCGAATTCTTTGCATATATAAATATAATACGCTCAAAGAAAAATATTACTAGTATAACACACGGTACACGTATTCACGTAAAACCTTGAAAATATCTATATATTAGATATTTCTTTAGATAGGGAATCCGTCTCTTGCATGGTGTACCTTTCATCCAGAAAAAAGTTGCTACTGATCATCTAAAAATAAAAATTAAATAATTTAACGTTCAATAATATACGTGCATCAAAGACTGAATACATAAGGAAGGACATTCATTCATTAAGAAATTTCATTCAGAAAAAAGGACCTATTGATCCCAAAAGACCATTTAAAATATAAAATAAAAAAAAGTGTGCGTGTCAGCGCCGTCGCACGACTGGAGTTTACTCCTTATTATAATTATAGCCTGTAACGCGTAACGTGTGACATGTGACATTTGATTTTACTCCCATAAATTTTCATACCCCTATATGAAATGTAAACTCCAAAAAATCATCGCTTGACATAAAAAAATAGCAATAAAAATCGAATAAACATTTTAACACCAAGAAAAAGTATCTTGGACAAAGTCGCGGTCTAAAGCTAAAAGCTAGTAAATAAATAAATTAAAATAAATAATGCGACTTGCATTTACATATAAACACAAATACATACATACAGATTTTTTTGTATATTACTATATAAAATGAAAGATGATGTCAGAAAAGGATTCTTGTTCGAATCACGTTGCGCCATAACGGGTATTTTCATATGGCAGGAAAAAAATTGCTATCGGTCCAACGCGAGATAATAAATATCTTTTAGAGTTATTATTTTATATGCATTATTTTTAAACCTTATAGAAGACCACCGTGAAATAATAGCATAAGTGCTGATGTGTATTGGTAAGTGAGTAAGGCATGCCTGAGCCCATTACCCCATCCCTTATCCTTAATCCTTTGAGGGTTCCTTAATCCTTGATTTATTACAATTATTTACCCCACCTTACCCCTTGTCAGCAAAAGTAAGCAAAGCTCTTACCCCCATGCTAAGGTAGACATTGGTATATGCATTTTTTGTTTTAATGTAGGTATTATGATTTTTTATTGATTCGTGTGCAACAGTTATGATTCTAGAAATAGAATTATAGAATTTTACACTGAAGGGTTGCCATAATTATGTGTAAAAAACTAAATAACTACTGCTAACGTAATCACCATCTAGGACAACTCCTCCACATGTCATCAAAAATAAGCAAAGCAAAGACCCCTCCTATAGTGCTTGCGTAATACTTGAATGACCTCTATGTGACGGTAGCCCTTACCATCAAGTGGACCGTCAGCCTGTCTGTCGACCTTAATAATATTGTATGTTACAGGCTATGGCTTGTTGTCTATAGGTGAAAGAATGTTCAAAATCGGAATCTTATCCGTACTAATATTATAAAGTTTGTATGGATGTACGGATGTTTGTAACTCTTTCACGCAAAAACTACTGAACCGATCACCATGAAAGTTTGCATACACGTTTTCTGGGACACCAGAAAGGACATAGGGTACCTTTCACCCAGAACGTGGACAAAGTCGCGGGCACCAGCTAGTATATCCATAAAATCCTCGTGTTTGTAACAAAACTCCTCCGAAACGGCTAGACCGAATTTTATCAAATTTTTTGTGTATATTCGGTAGGTTTGAGAATAGAAATCCTCTTGGATACACGGCAGTGAAGGGGACACTGCGGGGTTACGCCGGATTCCTACCGGCTAAAACCCAATGACTTTCTTTCTACCGCAGCCGTTGATGAGTGGGGTCGTGGGGACGTTATTACACGACTTCGGTACCCCGCCACGGCTATCCCACGCGGGGAGGCCTGTGCTCCCTGTCAGATCCTCGGCGTACCCGAAAGTGGAGGTACGCCGGCCTACTCGGGGGATCTTTCGACGGGCGGCAGTCTCCCCTAAGACCCCCGCCCGGGTCCCGGTCAGGGTGGAAGGCGGCGGATATAGGCCACCTCTACCCTTTGCCCTGACTGCCCATACAGTAAGTTGGCACTCCGTATTGCTTATGTGTTTTTAAGCCACGGTTTAGCTTATCATCAAGAGGACTGTTTGTTTGTCTGTTGCCATTAATTATAGAAAATAACAGTGTTTTATACCACGTTAACATAATACATAGAAATTATAATTTGCAAAGTAATATAGGTGTGACTAATGTAGTGAACTTCATATAAAAGACATCAACGCGTTCCCAAATCATTATGTCCAATTCTATGCAATACCATATAAGGTGTCTTTCGAAGCTATTCAAAGTTAACAAAGCTTATTAAAAGTTGATAAGTACCGTTACAAAGTGATTTTGAACTTTTAACGGTTACAATAATAATGATATAACCGGATTTCATTCCCGCTAAACGAAACTTGTCATGATATCCTGTGAGCTACAAAAAAAGCAAGTTTTCTGTATGTTTCAAGTATAAATAAAAGAATTTTAAGGCGTCATCCATAAGTCCTTTATTTAATATTTATCACCAGCCAGCGTCTTACCACTTTTTTTTTCATGTTTTGGTCGGCAGACAGGCTAACGGTTTACTTGATGGTAGGTGGCTATCGTCGACTATAGTCGACTCAAGCAACGACAGGTGCTGCAAGTAATTAAGGATAAGGATAAGGATAAGTTCACGGTGATCTTCTTGGTCTTGAATTGAAAGTTTACAAGAATAATTTTATTTTTGCAATTTATTGAAACCTTCAAATAGCGCCATCTAACGTTTTTAAATATAAACCTCTCAACGAAACGAAACGTACCCACACAAAGATGTTATTGTAATAATGTTAGAAGTACTTGTAAAGATGGCGTTATATATAAATTTATAATTTATAACATTTATAAGCCCGTGTGACTTTCGTCTATTTATAAAAAAGAAATAAGTTAAGTATGTACTAAAAAAAGAATATCCCTTATTCTTATCGCACTATGATTGAAGCACATGAGGCTGGTATCCACCTACCATCATGTGGACAGTCAACCTGTCTGTCGACCTTAAGATAACAAAAAATTAATAGGTTTACTTCCTAAAAACAAATACACGTAGGTATCTCTTACGATTTGAGATTTGCCCTCACTGACCCATTTGGATTGATCACCCTATATAATAAAAATCCACTGCTAGACATAGGCCTTCCACATATTCCACATTCCACACATATCAGTCTTCCCGCCATGTTGGTGGACGACCAAGCTGCGCTTGCCGGCCGGTTCCTCCCCTCCAGAAACGGCCGGTTCCTCCCTCGAGAACCGGCCTACAGGCCTACAGATCATGATTCCACAAAACTCCTCATTTCTGATTCAATCTCACAATATAATCTCAGCTTTTTGAGGTATCAATCAATCAATCAACCAACCAACCAATCAATCAATCAATCAACCCATCAATCAATCAATCAACCAATATATCAATCTATCAATCATTTATTGCAAAACCATAATGTATAGATAGGAGTTACCAGTGTTATGGACCCTGTCGGGCATGCAACTTAGGGACTAGGGCTTAGGTCTTGAACGATGTTGAGCTTTTTTATAAGACCCATAGTTGGTGACCACGTTTTAGGACCACATGTCATCATTTGCAACACAACTTTTGTTTTGAGTTACTGAGGAATTTCGGAGGAGATGTCTCTGAGTTTCCCATCGAGAAGGACATATTGACCTCCTTCTCAATGTTGGCTGTACCTAATTGGACTGTATTAATAAGAAATAAAAGGTATAATAATTGTATTATTAAGAAATGATAAAAATACTTCAATATTTAAAACGATTTTATTTTTATAAAATGTAAAAAAAAAACATTACAACAAAACTACACTAGAAATAAATAAAACAATTTTTTAAATAAATATTTCTTAATAGAGACTACGAAGTAATTCCTTTTCATACAAACAAACATTGGTACAAATATGTTATTATAATATGGAACATATTTTTCTTTTCTCATTTATAAATAAAATTTCTTTGAAAAGAAAAGAAAAAAAGAAAAATGTACATACGTAATTAAAACAATGTCCTTTTAGGAAAATAAGAAACGATGTTAAATATTTTAATAATAAATATTGTACATTTTAAGCAAATAAATTAATCATAATATATTACTTTTTATAGTTAAAAATAAATAATTAGTAACACGAGTAAATATGTACAATTTACATATTATGTTTACAAGATATATTTGTCATAATTATAATTATGACGAATGTTTGATGATGAGATTACATAAAGATTATTGAGTGGTCAGTAATGGATTTTTTTATATTATAAATTGATGGCAGAAAATACCAAAATTACTGTTGATATGTAATACACGACAAATTTATTAATAAAATAAATTAATATTGATATAAATAAAATATTGATAGAGATGATTAATGATGAAATAATTGGGGGTGCAGAAAAATGACCAATCAATCAATCAATCAATCGATCGATCAATCGATCAATCGATCAATCAATCAACCAATCGATCAATCATTTATTGCAAAATCAAAATATTTTTTTATTATAATTGATGGCAGAAAATACCAAAATTACTTAATAAACGATTAAGACCAAAATGACAAAATTTTTAATAAAATAAATTAATATGGATATAAATAAAATATTGATAGAGATGATTAATGATGAAATAATTGGAGGTGAAGAAAAATGAACAATGACAGGCAACAGAATTAATGGGATGATTTTTTTAATCCTATTTATACTGTACATAGATAAACTTTATACCTTATTTTTGTATACACTTTGGATATTAGTTTGTAAATACTAATATCTAAAGTAAAATTGGGATGATTGTTTGATGGTGGAAATGATCAACTAAGTATATAGTTAACATTATATTTAAGTTAATAAGGCCCTCTTTCACCAGCTACAAGCAAAGTGTTGATTAGTTAGTTTTAGAAATAATTTTGTTTTATTAAATTATGCACTCGATTTAATGAATCCTTCGATAGGCGACTTTTTTTATATTTTCTATTTATTAGTTTAAAGACTTTTACTGTACAAACAAAGGTAACCTATACCAGCACCATCATCCCCGATGACCGGTGACTTTAAATGGCGGTTAGCCTACTTGACACGTTACATAGAGATGGTTAAAAGAGGAACACTTAGGACCGAAACAATCAATGCTATACTCGATTAAAAAGAAGATGTAAAATGATGAGTAAATAATAATTATGATGAATTTTTATTAAAATAAATGTATAAACTATATATTTGAAATATTTATATGTATAAAAACGACATTGAAGTTACGTGATTTTGAAACAGAAAAGATCATGATTCATGATTATGATAATAATGATAATGATGGTTTTAATATAAGTACGTACTGCGTTTCGCAGACATTTTGGGCAGACCGTCTGGCGGCAGTCGCCACCCACTTACAGAAGACAATCGTGAAATAACAGCACGTGTGCTTTAGTGTTTCGATGAGTTAGTAAGCCAGAGCCAGAGCCCATTGCCCTGTCCATAGTGTCCATATGTATGGTATATTAGAATTCATTTGACATATATAATACATAATAAAATACGCTCAAAGCAAATATTATTCGTATTATACATTATTCAAGGTTTCTTGATACAAATTGATATGATATGATAGCGATCAAACCAAATTGGATGATATGTGGATGTCATTTAATATGACAGCCAAAGTCGACATAAAAATGACAGGCTTGATGGTAAATGATGGCTAGCATAAAAGGATTTACAAGTTTATCAAGAAATTACAAGTTTATCAAGGATTTACAAGTTTATCAAGGATTTACAAGTTTATCAAGAATTTACATGTTCATCAAGGATTTACAAGTTTATCAAGGATTTACAAGTTTATCAAGGATTTACAAGTTTATCAAGAATTTACATGTTTATCAGAATTTGCAAGTTTATCAAGAATTTACAAGTTTATCAAGAATTTACAAGTTTATCAAGAATTTAGAAGTTTATCAAGAATTTACAAGTTTATCAAAGATTTAAAAGTTTATCAAGGATTTACAAGTTTATCAAGAATGTACAAGTTTATCAAGAATTTACAAGTTTATCAAGAATTTACATGTTCATCAAGGATTTACAAGTTTATCAAGGATTTACAAGTTTATCAAGGATTTACAAGTTTATCAAGAATTTACAAGTTTATCAAGAATTTACATGTTTATCAGAATTTGCAAGTTTATCAAGAATTTACAAGTTTATCAAGAATTTACAAGTTTATCAAGAATTTACAAGTTTATCAAGAATTTAGAAGTTTATCAAGAATTTACAAGTTTATCAAAGATTTAAAAGTTTATCAAGGATTTATAAGTTTATCAAGAATGTACAAGTTTATCAAGAATTTACAAGTTTATCAAGAATTTACATGTTCATCAAGGATTTACAAGTTTATCAAGGATTTACATGTTCATCAAGGATTTACAAGTTTATCGATCCACGGTACAAACTTCTGTATGTTCGTGTAAACGCCAGGCAAATGTTCTCTTCCACAGCCAATACCCCAAGAGACAAGTCCTATAAGGGTGCTTCGACCCTCTATCTTCATAGTTAAGGGCCCTCCGGAGTCGCCTTGACACGAGTCTCTGCCGCCCTGACGAAAGAGAAGGGAGTTTTTTTTAATTTGTAATTTGTAATTAAAATTTGATGATTAATCATTAAAAAAATTAAAACTTATAATTAAAAATTTTAATTTTTTTTTAATAAATTTAGTTGTTTTTCAATTTGCAATACTAAGAAAGGATTTATATTTATATAATAAACTATTATTTAATATTTATATGTTTTTTTAAATATTAAAACTAATACCTTATGTTTGTATGTTTGTAATGAATAAACTCAAAAACTACTGAACCGATTTTGAAAATTCTTTCACCTATAGAAAGATAATTTTGTCACATGCCACAGCCAGTGTATAGAATAGATATGGATATTTCAAATACAGGAAGTAATACCTCTTTATATCCAGCACAAAGAAATACGTCATGTATGGTCTCCCGTCTTCCAGCCGCGCGGAACCATCGTTGGCATCTCTCGTTCGGTATCACTTCTACGTCCACTTCCTATAAACATTATAAAACTTATATTAGTATAATATATACTAATATTATAAAGCTGAAGAGTTTGTTTGTTTGTTTGTTTGTACACGCTAATCTCAGGAACTACTGGTTCGAATTGAAAAAATATTTTTGTGTTGGATAGATCATTTATCGAGGAAGGCTTTAGGCTATATTTTATAAAGTTACGCGGGCGAAGTCGCGTGCAGCAGCTAGTAATATATATAATTATATATATATATATATATATATATATATATATATATATATATATATATATATATTAGAAATGGGTTTCCTCTTGGCCAACAACCAGTTGTGTAGCAAGGATGAGGCCTGTGATGGAGCTAGCTCATCCAGAAGATGCCTATTCACTCGATCTTTGAAAAGATTTGAGTTATATGAGCTCGGAAATACAGACGCCGACAGTGAGTTCCAAACCTTTGGCAGTGCGCATTATAAAGGATGTTTTAAAGCGCTTGGTCCGAAAAATAGGGATATCGACAAGAAGAGGATGGTAACCATTTGTATGTCTGTATGTCCGATGGAAGAAAGGGGAAGGTGGTATGAGCTTATGCAGCTCCTGAGCACACTCATCGAAGTAAATCTTATAAAAGACACATGGACTGGCAATGTCTATGTGCATTTTAAATTTTAAAAGAGTACGACAGTACTATGAGTCTACTAGCTCTGCGTTCTACCGAGTCGAGTATTTGGCTGAGCCATCCCAAAGTAAAGGTGGGAGCAATACTCCATGCAAGAACAGAATTGTGCCTTCTACATGCGTAAAGTATCGCTTAACCTTATTTAGGATGCCCTTTTTAGCTTTTTGGCTGCTGTTTGGGCTTTGGACTCAATAGATGAGTTTATAAAAACTACCTGTAACACTGAAGGTACAGTGCTCTGTCCATGCCTGGTTCGTCCCCAACCGGCGACTGTCGCCATTTTGCCGGCCAGCTTCATTTGCTTCTGAGGTAGACACACCTGAAAATGTGTACAGACTTACTTAAGTTAAGAATTACATTTAAAAAATATATATTTCGACCATTTATAGGTCTATCAATTATGATATAGGTAAACTCGAAAATAAAGTGCTTTATCACCCTAAAATTGAATATTCTTTCTATGTTGTAGAATGATAAGGTCTGTTTTCCTTTGAAAATTCAAAGTGACAATTTCTATTGCTATCTTTATTAGCGATGACAAATTATGTCAATCAGTAACCAATACCTATTTCAAATGTAAGCCTTAGCGAATTTTGAAATGAATGGAATTTGTAATCGAAACTGATAAAGCACTTTTCTTGTCTGCTTTGCTATGCAATTTTGCAACAACGCAGAAACTAATATTTCTCATGTATTGACCTTTCCATTACTGAAAACCGTTTTAAAATCTGTTGGTTGGTTTAAAAGAAGTTAGCGGAGAAAAAGAAATCTTCAAATCCAATTCTATTCAAATGTAAAATAACCCGTTATCTAGAAATAGAGCCTTAAGAGGTCGTCTGTCCACCTTGTGGATGGACATCATTTGTGTACTGCCCACAAACACAAAAACTTACTAATCAACCGGGTATTGTCGGTAACTTTCGGATCTCCTAATTCCTGATTACTTAGATATCGCAGTGTAGCCCCGAACATATAAGTACTTAGAGCTCTTTTCGTAGCTCGTTGAGCGAAGTTGAACTTTCTTACGTGGTCTTAGACCACAGATTAAATAATAGTTACTAGACCACGTTTCAGCGAATTATGTCATCACTGGTAACACATTCGTTGAAAACTTTTTTTTTTTTTATAGTCAAGGCAGCGCTTGGCCGCGATCTCACTTGATGTTAGGTGCAGATGCGGCCGAAGGTGGACCACGCTTACCTAGTAGATGCCCATTTACCCTACGTTTGAAGACCCCGAGATTGTAATTTTGGGGAAACACAGACGCAGGCAGTGAGTTCCACTCCTTAGCAGTGTATAGTATAGTATAGCAGTGTAGTGTATAGTATAGTATAGTATAGTAAGTTGTGTATAGTAATAGCACAGCATACTTATTTCGTACAGTAGGCCGACGGAGACGTCTAGACAGTGCAATCGTGCGGGGCGTGAGGGGTGAGGCGCGAGTGGGACGTGCCCAAGCTGCATACTTCGTCGTTCTTAGTAGCTTGGGATAAATATTCCAGGGCTACCGCGTCTTTCAGACTTTAATTTATTATATAAATCAAAATGGTGCATACGGCATGTGCTGTAAGTGCGTGCAAATCTTTATCTCGCATAAATAAAGAACTAAGCTTTCATCAATTTCTGCACGATGAAGAAAGGTACTTAATCACATTTTATATTACTTAATTTGTGTCAACCCTTCCGTAATTTTTAAATACCTACAAAGGGGGCGGTACCGCCCAACATCAAAGGCGTCGGCCTACTGTAGGAAATAAGTATGCTGTGGTAATAGTATTTTTCTCTAACCGGTAGAATGTGCTGCTTGAATACAACGCCTCTATCCAACTGGACCAAAGCTACGTCGTTCCTGAAGTCTGCTGGTTCGTACGAGGGATGTACTTCCTTCCTTTGAACAGCATACTCTTCATGAGAATATCTTTCGCCGGCGTCTCTCACGTCCCATTCGCCGAGACGTACGCGCAGCTGCGAATTCGGTGTACTGGAATAGAAGACATTTTATTTAAGGCGTTATGATGAAAAGTTTTGTGGAGGGGATATTAAAACCAGTGGATTATTATTATTATTATTTGCTAGTGGCTATTCCTGTTTTTTTAGAGTACCAGTATCACTTCGTCCATTGCTGAAATATTGTGGTCGCCACGTAAACTAAATCTCTCTACCAATACCTACCACGTTAAGAAACTGTAGTACCTACTTTTTTGATAGAGGCATTCCTCACATCTTCACAAGCCATTGTGTGGCTTCCTAAGATGTGACTACGCTTGTGCATCAAAGGGCCACACTCGCACAGGATATGCATTGGTGTTTCTTCTGCCTCATGGCAGAAGCGACACTCTCCTGTACTAGCGAGACCCATTAGACAGTGCCTCGTTATTAATTTAACCTTCACCAGTGGAAAGCAGACCATTATTAATTTAACCTTTATCGCGATCATTTCAGCCGCATGATGTCACTGCTACCCCATAGGCCTACCCCATAATTTGCCAATAGGACAGGTCGACCCTTGGCCCTTATCAGGTCGTCTTTCGACCTTGTGGGTGGACGTTCTAATTTTCTAATATTTGTTCTGCCCACAAACACATTACTTAAGTATATCGGCATATTACGTTTATCTACAATCTCGCAGAGTAACCCCTAGCATAGCCATCTCCATAGCACTTTTAGCAACGTAAAGTTTTTTCTTATAAGGCCCATAGTTAGAGACCACGTATCAGCGTCACACTCATTGGTCGAATACTTTTATTTTAAGGCACTGAGAAATTTTTGAAGAGAACATGTTACGGAGCTTTTTGAACTCTGCTCATCTGTCAAATCAAAACTCTATTAATTAAAATTATTAAAATAATATTAATAACTAGCTGGTGCTCGCGACTTCGTCCGCGTGGAATAGTTATTTTGGGAATCATTTGGGTATCTCGAACGGTTTTCGCAGCGCACGCAACGGAAGCCCTCAAAGATGAATAATTTTCCCCGTTTTTTCCACATTTTCGACTGTTTCTTCGCTCCTATTAGTCGCAACGTGATGTTATATAGCCTAAAGCCTTCCTCGATATATGACCTATCCAACACAAAAATAATTTTTCAATTCGAACCAGTAGTTCCTGAGATTAGCGCGTTCAAACAAACAAACAAACAAACTCTTCAGATATTAGTATAGATAATAAATTTAAACACGTACAGTGAGGTTTTAAATCAAAATTAACTTACGTAGCAACGCAATGGGCAGCAGTAATGACCCATCTGTCAGAGACGAGTGCACCTCCGCAGGCCAGCTTTTTACTGAGGAAACCAGACTTAATCAGTGCGGCCTGCCACGGGTGTGATCCGAAGCCAGTAGAGTGACCGCCAACGATACGATTGGATCGCGTGAAATGCTCACCACAACCTAAAATCAACGAAAACAAACTGTATATTTGATCACTAATCCTGTTATCTTATCCTATTCTTTTATCCCAAATATGTAGTGCATAAATGTAGACCCTTTATGTGACTAGGCCTGTTGATTATTCGTAGAAGGCACTAATATCTCACTGCACGTCCGCTACACTGCACGTTATGGCAAATGATACTCATACACCGACAAATTGGCTACATCAAGTCTATCGTATCATGCCATATGGATGATAGTCTTGATCAGAGACAGAGAATGGACTGAGCAATCTCACATGAAATTGACTACTCTCTAGAAAGAGAGAAAGCTATCGTGCGGTCAATACTATCATCGACCAATCTAAGTTCTAGAAAAAAAAACACCCACTGGCCGCACAACCGCCTCTTCTATCTCATATTGTTTTGCCTGTATTTACTTTATTAGGTGGACAGGGAACGCTCAATTCATTCTATCTATGTTTAAGGGGTTAACCGTGTACGGCTGGTTGTAGTATGCTAATACTGATATTCGAAAAGTAAGTAAGGGCTGTGCAAACAAGAGACTCCAAGCATGTGAAAGAGTCAACAAAAACGAGATATTGTGTATGGAAACAATGTTTCAAAGGAGAGCTTTAAAACTATAATTACCCAAAAACCTAAAAAAAAAAAACAGTAAACGAAATAACAAACGAAGCCACATTAGCAACAAGTATGGATGCAATATATGCAGTAAGCGCGTGCATGTACAGTACAGATGTGCGTGATGATTATGTAAAAACGCAGTGCAGAATTTTATTAAGCGAAAAAAAAATTATAATCAAAAATTAAATCGTTATATTGTAACGAAGAAACTCAATTGTTCAAAACTTCAAGGATTTTAGCCTTAAGGATCTCGAATCATCAAGCCAATGACGATTTCAATTTTTCAAGGTAGGTCCTGGTTTAAGTTTCGCAGTCGTGAATTGGGCACCCCGTCAGGTGGCAGTAACCAACAGCAGGTTTTGTGTTGTTTCGGTGCCAGAGCCCATTTTTCCCTATCCTTTATTCTTAGTACTGCTAAAATTAGCAGCTCATTTGCAGCATTTGCGTGGCGTTGCTTGTGTCATAACGACTAGGAAGTGGCAACCACCTACCTTCAGCCTTCCATCAAGATCAGAGAGGCTGAAGGCTGAATCAAGTGGACCTTCAGCCTCTCTGACGACCTATACATAAAAAATACTGAAGTTTTTAAATATCTAGTTTAAGAAACAAACGCCTCTAATTTTACAAATAACATTTTTAAATAAAATCCAAGAAGCCTTAAATTTTATTGCCTCGTTTCAATATCTTGGGCACCAATGCTATGTGGTATATGAGTATTTGGCACAGATCTATACCAGAAAAATATTTCATTTTGAACAATTGAGTTTGATCGTTTCAAAAAAACCGACCCGTTTCCTTTACAAAAGATCTCACCAGGATGACTAGGTCTCTGAGGCTTGCTCGTGTGCACCGGCACATAATCATCACCACCGTCTGCATTAGTCTCTATCCCAACAAACTCTGGTGTGTAAAAGTCATCAGGTATGGGCTGTTGTGTTGTAGTTTCGTGGTACGAGGGCTTAACGTGAAAGTAATGTGTGGTCCATTCGGGTTTCGGTCTATTGTGACCGTTCTGATCAGGTTCCGGCCGGTTAGTGTCAGGTTTCGGCCGGTTGTAGTGTGGTTTCGGACGGCCCGTGTCTGTGTAGATGATGACTGGTTCCTCGTACTGATTTGTGTTTTGATAATCGTAGTTTTCGTGTGGGAATGTGCCGATGAGTTCAATTAGGTCACCTGTTTTTGTAAATTGTTTATATTGTAAGGAAAACATGCGTATAAAATGTATGTAAGTATATGTCTATATTTGAATCTATATAATATGTCTATGCAGTGGCAGATTTGCCTTGCCACAGGGTTATTCAAATTTTGCCACCCCTAGCGAACTTCACACCTCTTCAATACCCTGGTTCAGAACAATCAATCAATTATTTATCAATCAATCAATGTCAATTACAATTTCTTTGACAATGATAAGGGCCGCGGGTCGACGGTGGTTCTAGGCTCCTTGTGACCTGTTTTTTTGGAAAATTTTCTTGAGGTCTACGTCCAGAAGTGGACGTCCTAAGGCTGAGATAATGATGATTTTTATTTAATTTTATTTTATTTATATTAGGGAAACATACAATATCTCGATAGCCATTATGATGATGATAATGATGATGAAGGCAAAGATAATTGATTGGTCTCGCTGCGCTCGACTAGATAGTGCGCTATACAAAAGGAATAGCTCCGAAAATGTGGCAACTTTTTATTGTAGTTTGTGTAAAAAATCGACACTTTTTATCAATTTTTACCCAGTTTTATTATATTTTTACACAGTTTCATTACATACGCAAACTGGTATTTTATTATGCCTAAAATTTAATAAAACATTCGGCACGTACACATCACAGACAGTTTGCAAGATGACAAGGTACGCCGAATTCGGCGTACTATTTTATGCCGCATTTTACAAATACGACTGCGGTATCTAGTCGAGCGCAGCGAGACCAATCATTTATCTATGGATTGATAAACTTTATACCTTCTTTTTGTATACACTTTAGATATTAGTTTGTAAATACTGTAAAATTCTTTTTGTTATCTTTATAATAAGTTTATTTGAAATTTATCTATGGATGAAGGTAATTACAGTTATAGAATTAAAGTTTCTATTAATTTAGTTAATTAAGTACCTATCTATAAGTCTGAACTCTCACCCGTAAAGAAAACAAGTGAAATTTGTACCTAAGTTTAAGTATTAAGTGAAAGTCGTGATTACGCTCTCCGTTGAGCCGTAAAACAATAGTGTACCTATACTTGGTAATAGTCATGTAATTGGCCGCATATATAGAGTACTAGTTGGTGCTCGCGACTTCGTCCGCGTGGAATAGTTATTTTGGGAATCATTTGGGTATCTCGAACGGTTTACGCAGCGCACGCAACGGAAGCCCTCAAAGATGAATAATTTTCCCCGTTTTTTCCACATTTTCGACTGTTTCTTCGCTCCTATTAGTCGCAACGTGATGTTATATAGCCTAAAGCCTTCTTCGATAAATGATCTATCCAACACAAAAAGAATTTTTCAATTCGAACCAGTAGTTCCTGAGATTAGCACGTTCAAACAAACAAACAAACAAACTCTTCAGCTTTATAATATTAGTATAGATTATGCTGAATCTATATATCGTTATATTTTTTCACTAAGCTATGCTTCCAAATTACTCGTATATTCAAACCCACTGTTGTAAACTCCTTAGATTCCAACCTCTTTAGTTTTAGTTCATATTATATTTTACTAGCTGGTGCCCGCGACTTCGTCCGCGTTGAAAAAGCAATATATCGCCGGACATCGTTATTGCTATTATACTTAGCCAGGAGTTAGTTTCCCTAATTTTAGATAATCCCTCGGGAGCAGTACTTTTTTTCTTGATGAAAGGTGACCCTATGTCCTTTCTGGTGTCCCAGACCACGTGTATGCAAAATTTCATGGTGATCGGTTCAGTAGTTTTTGCGTGAAAGAGTTACAAACATCCATACAAACTTTCGCATTTCTAATATTAGGTAGGTACGGATTATGCTGAATCTATTTATCGTTATACATATTTTTTCCCTAAGTTCTGCTTCCAAATATATTCAAACCCACCTTCGTCCGGCTTCACACGGAGAAATTAGTGGAAAAGTATTCAGCGTGCTGTGCTGAATTACTTTAGATAACTTTTCAATACTTAGTAAAACCGAAACAAGTATTTTCCTGAGCGAAGTCGGAAGCGGGTCGCTAGGTTAGGTATATTTATCAATTGTAAGTACCTCTTACTTACTCCCAAATATACTTATATAGTCTTTGCTCTTACTATAAGTTTTGCTAAGCTAGATGGCGCTGTGTGACATTTCTCTTAAAAGACACGGTACAGTCGGAGTAATAAAACCTTCGTCAGTTTTCAAATTCATACCTTTATAAATAAAATTGTTGACTCTTAATACCTTTTGAAACAAAAGAACTAAGCAGACAACTGACAAAAAGTCTAATGTAACAATGAAATAATAATAAAAAAAATCAGTGGCACTCAGGAAGTGCCCACGGAAGTGAAAACTGTGAAAATTACGTGTGTATTTTTGAATCGTCAGAAAAGTATATACTTATATACAGATTTGTCGGTTAAAAGGTTACACGGTAACAAGTCGCGAGTTTAATAGTTTTTCCCCATCTCAAAAATTCCCAACACTCCTAAAGAAGTTTTCACTTCAAAAATGTTTATTTACTGTCAGAAAACATGTTTTTTTTTACAATAAATCCGTGATTGAAGCCTCCTTTGTTGATGTCGATTCAATGTCGACTTTTAAGTAACGACACTTTTCTTACCCCAACTGTACTTTCATTTTTACAAATTATAACCTCTAGTAAGTAATACGATGCGGTAACAAAGATGTTCCGAATTCGCAATTCATACATTGTTACATTATCGACGCATCCGATAAGAGTTAGAAAGTGTAAAAGAAACATTACAACATCGCAAAGAAAAAGAATGGTACAACCCCGGAAATAAGTGGCTTACTATAATTTATGCGAGTCGAAGCAATCAGTGCGTAAACTTGACATGTTTGGTGTTCACATGGAGAGACCAGCGTATAAAGAACAAAATATAATTTAATGCTTGCTGTGATATATTATTTACTAGCTGGTGCCCGCGACTTTGTCCGCGTTCTGGATGAAAGGTACCCTATGTCTTTTCCGGTGTCCCAGACAACGTGTATGCAAAATTTCATGGTGAACGGTTCAGTAGTTTTTGCGTGAAAGAGTTACAAACATCCATACATACATAACTTTCGCATTTATAATATTAGTACGGATTTATTTATTATAAAATAAATCCGGATTTATTTATGCATCTTTCATATTAATTTTTCTACTGAATTTTTCTGAGGGATTTGTACGAAACGTGGTATCTAACTGTAGCTTCGTAAAAAAGCTCAGTGTCGCTCAACGAGCTATGGAGAGGGCTATGCCCGGAGTTTTTTTTTTTTTTATAAGAGATGGGTTTGTTCTTGGCCAACAACCAGCCATGTGGCAAGGATGAGGCCTAAGATGAAGCGAGCTCACCCAGAAGATGCCTATTTACTCGAACCTTGAAAAGATTAGGGTTATATGTGCTCGGAAACACAGACGCCGGCAGGGAGTTCCAAACCCTTGCAGTGCGCATTATAAAGGATGTTTCAAAGCGCTCGGTCCGAAAAGGAGGGATTTCGACAAGATGAGGATTGTAACCATTTGTACGTCTTTATGTCCGATGGAAGAAAGGGGAAGGCGGTATGAGCTCATGCATCTCCTGAGCACACTACTCTCGCGACTACGTTTATAGTCGCCTACTATAAACGTCTATGTCAATTGCCCAAGTAAATCCGTTGAAAACAACTTGTATATATCGCTTAAAAGTGAGAATTGTAAAGTTGGAACTAAATAAGCATAAGCCTTTGATATGCACCGCACGCGCAGAGAGAGTGCGCGTTGCGTCGTAGCTGTATTTCGTAACATTAACTTATAATGAATATTAATTTTAGAGCCTCACATTGTCATAGGTCACATTTTTTTTTTTAAATATTCCACACATTCCACACAGCGCCATCTAGTTCCAAAGTTGCTTACTTATCGATGCTTGTATTATCGATACCAAACAGTTGATATATACTACATACATTACTTTTTTTTTTGTAAATACATACATAAATTATAAATACAAAACATCCATGCTTCAGGTGCAAAGGTAAAATGTTAACACATAAACATTTGCCCCTAGCGGGATTCGAACCCGCGACCGCTTGGTTAACAGCTAGGGTTACTAGCCACTAGACCAAACGTGTCGTCAAAATTGTCAAAACTGTTTCTTCTTCTATTGATTAACTTTTAATTTTGGATTTTTAACTACGTTAAATTCAGTGCCGGATTAGCTACGTAGCAAAGGTAGCTACTTATTGCTGGCCCCGCGCATTAGTGGCCCCGTATACCAGATCACAACAGCTGAGTAAATTTTCAATATTTTGAAATGAACATTTCAGCATATATTGTTCAAATGTAATTCTTTTATATACTTAAAAGTTTAAATAAAATTATATTTATATTATATTAAAAAAATAGAGCAAATACGCTCTATTTTAACATTTACACTGGAGATCCTAATACGAGCCCCGCGCGTCTTAATCCGTTGCAGAAGAGTACGAATAAGTAATAACAATAAATTTTTAATTTTATTTTTACTGACTGCTATTACTCCGAACTATATATGATATTTGACACTCTGAGTTGGTTGAATTAATGTTAGCCATATACTGAAAAATCATCGAGCTGGCCCGCCCTGATATATTATTATTAACACAACACAAGACTTATTCTCTAAGTTAATCAACAAGTTAAACACTTGATTTAAGTTTAAGTAAAGGTTTAAATACTTACTGGCATTGTGGACTACAGGCGCTACTTCGCTGGGCCTCTCTGTAGTATCTCTGTCTATGCAACAAGCCCAGATCATACCGCCCGAGCAAAGGTCTAGCGGTTTACCGCCACCCAGTACACAGGATATGCTAAGACCGCACGTGTACCGGGCTCCGCGGTATCTACAGGTTTGTGGTATCACTGAAAAGATAGAGAGAGATATTTGTTTATTTATTTATTTATTTATTTGAATTTTATTAATTTTTGGGACAAAAAAATAATAACACATTTTCCACAGGCGTGTCCACATTTTTTTTATTATTCCCCCGGGGGGTTGCATTATATTTTAATGAATAATTCAAAGATAATGAATTGGTCTCGCTGCGCTCGACTAGATAGAGCGCTATACAAAAGCAATAGCTCCGAAAATGTGGCAACTTTTTATTGTAGTGTGTGTAAAAAATCGTCACTTTTTATCACTTTTTACCCAGTTATATTATATTTTTACACAGTTTCACTACGCAAACTGGTATTTTATTATGCCTAAAATTTAATAAAACATTCGGCACGTACACATCACAGACAGTTTGCAGTGTGACTAGTTCGGATACGCCGAATTCGGCGTACTATTTTATGCGACGGCGGTATCTAGTAGAGCGCAGCGAGACCAATCATTTATCTATGGAATAGTTATTATGTAGTAAATTTTCCAAAGTAAACATGCAAAGAGTTCGTAGTTAAATAAAGACTCTTTTCGAATTAAAGTTGACATTTCCGATATGAGTTAGGTTTGAAAAGAGTTTTTATTTAACTGCGAACTCTTTGCATGTTTACTTTGCAAAATTTACTATAATAATAAATATTCATTAAAATATAATTATCCAATTACAACAAAAATCCCTTGAAATCATATCTTTACTATCCTGAAGCATCTTATAATAAGGTTTTAATTAGGTATCTGATACTCTCAGTCGCAATGAAGCCCGTGAACTCATACTCATAGCGGAACTTCCGTCGAGTCTGGCAGGATGTTAGGTCCATCGGATTAGTCTAGCTACTAAAGTTAGGTTTAAAATAGTGTGCTACATATAATATCTAAAAACCAGGCATTCTAAAATGAGGCATTAAAATATTCATTATAATTCATTAATATTTTTTTTGACCAACTTTGAAGAGTCTGGCTAAGGCCCGGGCCCACGGAAAGATCTGGCACCAATGAATATTGTTTTCTAACACTATTTTGTATAACATATATAAAAATTAGCCATTCCAATTTAGGGTAAGTAGATACGATTTTTTTGTACCTTTGCCACCTGATACCGGAGTATTGGCTGCCTACCCAAACTAGCCAATACCCATATGGTTATTATAAGCATATAAAATAGCATTCATACCTGAAATACTAGCCATTCCGAAATGAGGTAAGTCTGGGGCCACGTAGCTCTTAGTATATAAGTAATGTATGTATAATTTCAACCAACTGTTACTTGACTTAAATGACGACGAATTTGTTAGATTTCTACCTCGCTGGAGGCCTTAATAATAATAAATAAATAAATACTTGTTTGTATTAGCTATACAAATCAGAATCCGACAAAACTCTCACCAAGGGGTATCGAGCGAAAGCGCAAAGCCAATACAAAACGAAATGGATGATCGACAAATAATAGAATCTCTCATTTAATTTTCCCGTTCGCCAGCCAGAATAAATCATTATTATTTACAATTGAATATCACGTAACGGCTTGTACTAGCTGCGCGCGCGCATAATTCACGCAACATTGATCTCGGTGCGATCTCGTAAGATGAAGGTGATCGGCCGCGATCAGTTTCACTGCCACTTCATAGATTCGCTTTTACTATAAGGCCGTGAATGCACTGTTGTAGCGGAAAATTCATATTTATACCTACTATTTTCTTCTTCTTCTTCTCTTTTAATGTCTGGTTCCATCAGATTTTCTTCGATGATTTTGCCAGTGTTACGTTAGTAAAAATAGCAATTTGTAATAGCCCTTTTTATTGAAATTAAAATCAAAAGTAGCAGATCCCGATACTAGTCAGTCAGGCAAGTCAAGTCCATTGAAGTCATATATTTTGAAGAAATTTAAAGAATTACTAGTTGATAAATGTTACTATGATTTAAAAGACTATATATCTGATAACTGAAACATAGCAAAAAAATACTTATTTTGCTATGTAGTGTTCTCAAAATATTTGCATACCCCAAAGGGTAGAATGTAGTGAGCCTTATTTATTATTAAAATCCATTGTAATAACCTATATTCAGCAAATAAATTATTATCAAGGTATCGAGGTAGCAAACTGGTAATTTGGCCATACCTATTCGCAAAGTGTTTGAGCCGAGAAGTACGTCGCACGATCAGCTGCAGAAGTTCATACTTCACTCCGCGCATGATATACCGGCAGTATTTCAGTTTTCTGACTTTTATGGTTTTTTTATATTCAGATATACTGAATATCCATCATTATAATAGGCAATCATAAAGCTGAAATGTTGTTTTCCGGTAAAATTCATACTTTATTTATGTCAAGATTTGTAGAGTGGAAATTTTGTTTATTAATTTTTTTTTCCTTTTCAGAGCAACTCAATTTAGTTTTTATTTCAACAACCACAAAATACATAAAATTTTTGCACATTATTTATATTTATATGTACATATTTATCTATAAGTAGGTAGGTAGGTATACATATAATAATCTCGTAAATGAGTCGTGTACGTTTGTGCACTTTAATCTCAGAAACGGCTTAACATATTTGGATGAAATTTTGCACACAGATAGTTTATTACCTGGATTAACACATAGAATACTTTTTATCTAGTAAAATTGTTAGTTTTCTGTGGGATTTTCAAAAAACCAACAACAGCGCGAACTGCACGAACTGCGCGGTCACAGCTGATATCTCTATAAAAGCTGATAAGTAATATAGATACTCACTTTTTCCTAATAAATCCATAATAGAATCGTCGTCCTGTGTAGTGCTATAACCATGGTGGTAAGCGCCTTTTCTTCTGCCCAAAGCGTCTAACAATAATATATCCTTTTCCTGTTCATTCGAAGGCCTTCGTCTGTCCGAAGCCTGTTCGCCCTCTTTTAAATCTAAATCCTCTAATGTTAGCACATCGTTTTCAATATCCGAACACTTGACACAGTCCAACGAAACGGCAATTAAAAATAGAACGAAACATTTAAAAAACATAACTTCACTTTCACTCGTCTGTGGTTTTCTTCGAATTTTGAAATTTTTCGTTTTAAAATCGCGCGTCGGTCCGCCCGGTTTGTTTTCGTTTACGTTCTGTTCGCACATTCTCGTTTCACACTTGTACTTCAACACTTTGATACATTGTTTTCGTTGAGCATTTTTTTTTAATGCAGACGTCCGCCCGCCGCGTGGAAAACGGAAGTAATGAGGCAGAGTCGCTTCAGGTTCTCACTTAACTGTCGTAACGGCATCCATTTTGTGGCTGTTTTAGAACAAATTGAGATTTATGAAATATAATTTTATAGCTTTGTAAAGCTCAAAGGAAGCTGTTGCAATATTAGAATTTTAATATCTACATCTACTCAATTGTTTGTAAAGAAAAATTGGTATGCGAATACAAGCTTAGTTATTTATTAGGTTATTTAAATAATAAAAAATATATAGCTACATTTTTGTAAATTTAGTAGTGGCAATGAAAATTGCTTCCGCAGTAATCAGTATTTACGGCGGCAGTAACCACCATCTTACTGCAAACTTTCATCAAATAAGAATTAGTACCTACTTATGTAGGTGCTTTTGATTTTTTATCCCTTATCAAAACAACATTAACAAAAGCTGCCAATTTAGAAGGCTCTGTTTTCGATTCCATGCTTTATTTATTGAAAATATAGAGTATATTTAATTTATAAGTATTATTATATTTTTAATATGATTAATATGGCAACATTACATAACTTCCAAAATTAGACAGGATACAAAATATCATGTTGATTCAAAGCATAAATAAATTATAAGGTTGTATTGTGCGTGATAAGGTATACTTAAGGCCCCGCTCCCTAAACATTATGATTGTTTGCCGTAAAACTGTAAGTAAACCAAATATCACATCTATGTAAAACTTAAATAATATTATATTTTAAACCTTTTTCTAGTCATTGTCAAGACAGAAACACAATTAGTGGAAATTGACTCGACACTTTTATTTTTTAAAATTGAGTCATTTATTCGATATTTTTTCTTTTATCTCAGAAGCAACTTTAGTTATCTACATATGCAAAATAAATACTCATAGAAAGAAAATGAGGTTTATTAGTTATTCTCAAGACAAAATTTACCTAGAACGATTATTATTCTCATAATAAATTAAATTTTATTTGAGACTTACGTCCTTTGGTTCTATGCAAGAAAAACAGAGAAATGGATCATTCGATATACAACCTTATTCGAACCGTATTTGTGTTTGAAAGGGAATGCATGCGAGTGTTCCTCAGTACCGCGCTGTGCGCCCGCAGAGAGCGTTTTGGGAGCGTCACCTTAATAACTTGTTTAATAAATAATTGTATTATTTTTTATGATTCATTATTTATTTATTATGAATAATTCAATAACATGTTTTATAATAGCTTCAAAATTTTTAAAGAGTAACTTAGAATAGAATTTATATAATACTCACTATTGCACGCGACTTCGTCCGCGTAACATTATACAATATAGCCTACTAGTTGGCTAAGTATAATAGCAATATCGTTATTGCTATTATACTTAGCATAATATCTAAAATTAAGGAATCTAACTCCTGGCTAAGTGCCAGGAGTTAGATTCCTTAATTTTAGATAATCCCTCGAGAACAGTACGTTTTTCTGGATGAAAGGTACCCTATGTCCTTTCTGGTGTCCCAGACAACGTGTATGCAAAATTTCATGGTGATTGGTTCAGTAGTTTTTGTGTGAAAGAGTTACAAACATCCATACATACATCCATACAAACTTTAGCATTTATAATATTAAGTACGGATTTTAAATATATACACTTGACCCCAAAGAAAAAGAAAAGTACCGGACCTAGCTTAATGAAATAAAAACTAAATTAAAGAATATTTTAATGTGCTTAAGTAAAAATAAAATTTATTTAGTTCAGCTTTAATTTAGTCTTTATTTCATAAAAGCTAAAGTCACGTATGTACTTTTGAAGATATTGATGATTTTCCAGCCGACCCATTTTCTTTGCGGTCCAGTGTAGATATTTTTTTAATATTGTGTTTACTAACTTGCTGAATAAAATTGCAATTGCATATTGCAAATTATAATTTGAAAAGGGCTCGATAAAATTAATTAAAAGTTTCAAGAGTGAGGAACTTTGAATTTGTTAATCAGTCTTTTGAAATATTTTAAATCGCTTGCAAAACTTTTATCGTTAAAATTACTTATTTATTGTTCGATATCATTGACAGACTGTGTCGAATTATTTGTCAACTGTAAATCTTTACTTTATTAAGTAAAAAAAACTTAACTTATTATTAATTAACTTTTTACTTTATTATTTACTTTATTTAGTTTTTATTTTTTTTATTTTACTTTATTAGTATTTTTTTACTTTATTAGAATATTGTCTATACTTACTAATATTATAAAGAGGAAAGATTTGTTTGTTTGTTTGTTTGTTTGCATTGAATATTCTCCGAAACTACTAGACCGATTTGAAAAATTCTTTAATTGTTGGGAAGCTATATTATCAGCGAGTAACATAGGCTATACTTTATAAAGTTACGAGGACGAAGTCGCGTGCAGCAGCTAGTATTAAGTATGTAATAACAGTGATCTAGCGATTGGTTAGACTTCATAATTTTTGTTTTATCGCTGGAGCGTGTTTAGTTACAATAACATACAAAAATAGTTACGAGTAACTTATTATGCTATATTTTATAACTATGCGGGCGAAGTCGCTTGCAACAGCTAGTTAGATAAGATAATTTGGTTTATTCCCATCTCGGCACCCTCGATGTGCTGAGTAAAATGTAGCTTAAAAGTACAGTTTTCTAAATTTAACACAAGATGTGAATTTTAAATAAAGAACATTCCACGACAAAATTTTAAAAAAAGAACACTCAATTTAGTCACGGATATCAGCCAATCATTGACGGACTTCTGTCTTATTGTCAAGAGCAATGTCATTAGCGAAGAAAGTAGTGTCAATTTGAGCGAATTAAGTGCATTCCCATAGCTGACGAGTGCCTTTCAAATTTCAACCTTAGACGCCTTTGATTTTGAATCAAAATCGAATGTTCGGCTCGAGTTATGTTATTGTTACGTCACTACATCCAATCCCCACTGATCAAATATCAGTTTTATTACCGAATACTGTAGGGTGGAAAGTTCTTTGACATTGTCGTGGAAGTTAGTACATTTAAAATTGTTTATGGTCATGTTTTGGAAAGCTACACGGCGAAAGTCGACGCCTTAGGACAGTTCGAGTGTAACCAGTCATTTCTAGTTGAATTAAGTGCTTTAATTAAATAGTGGAAAGGTCCATTCTGCTTTACAGGCTGTAACCAGCTTTATATACAGTATCCAAGATCATAATAATATAATAAAAAATATCATTTTATGCCAATAAATAAGTAGTTACAATAAAATTAAACACAAAAAGTATTTATAAATGTAGGGTTTATATTAATTTTTTTTTAGAAGCAAATAGGACTATAAATAAATGCTCATTATTATAGTCCACTAGCTGGTGCCCGCGACTTCGTCCGCGTTCTGGATGAAAGGTACCCTATGTCTTTTCCGGTGTCCCAGACAACGTGTATGCAAAATTTCATGGTGAACGGTTCAGTAGTTTTTGCGTGAAAGAGTTATAAACATCCATACATACATCCATATAAACTTTTGCATTTATAATATTAGTACGGATAATTTTATCTGAGTCAATTCAAAGAATTTCAATCTATTAGGCTCCGAAACTACTGGACAGATTTGAAAAATTCATTCACTGTTGGGAAGCTATATTATCAGCGAATATTCAGGCTATATTTTATAAAAAAAGTTACGCGGGCGAAGTCGCGTGCAACCGGTGCAACAGCTAGTACAAAATAAAACAAATACACGGAGACAAAATACAAATACAAATTGTAATAGTTTTGTAAGGTTAAATACAAAGATAATTGATTGGTCTCATTGCGCTGGACTAGATAGAGCGTTATACAAAAGCGATAGCTCCGTGAATGCGGCAACTTTTTATTGTATAGTGTGTGTAAAACATCGTCACTTTTTATCACTTTTTACACAGTTTTATTATATTTTTACACAGTTTCACTACCTACGCAAACTGGCATTTTATTATTCTCAAAATTTAATAAAACATTCGGCACGTACGAGTACATATCACAGACAGTTTGCAGTGTGACTGGCTCGGGTACGCCGAATTTGGCGTAGTATTTTTTGCCGCATTTTACAAGTACGACGGCGGTATCTATTCGAGCGCAGCGACACCAATCATTCATCTATGGTTAAATATATTTTTACAGATAAGTCAAGCGTTGCAATAACTTTCTCTCGAAGCTTGAATCACGATGGGATCAATACATTGTAGTAAGTACACTCCCTTCCTGCCAAGGGCTAGATTGTACTTAGAACGATTATTATAAATGCGAAAGCGAGTTTGTTTATTTGTTTGTTTGTTACGCTTTCACACTTTATCTAAGTCAACACATATCTTATCTTTTACTTTAACTAAGATCATGAAATTTTGCATAAGTACTTGTTAGGGTTACAGAAAAGAACATAGGGTACCTACCTACGTACCTACCTACCAATTTTTACCCGTTGTACCTATTTATGTTACCGAGAGGTCAAAAAATAGTTTTTAGAATTTTTGTCCATTTATCTGTTCGTATGTGTGCTGTTTGTCTCAGAAACAGCTTCACCGATTTGAGTACGGTTCTCACTGATGTATCGATGATTACCTGGATTAAACTATAGGATACTTTGAACCTCGAATTTTTTAGGTTACGTTAGGTTACAACACCTGAGAGAAATATAATTATGAGCAATAAATATTGTACAAGTCATTTCTAATACAAGTCATTTCTAACTAACATACATACATACATACATACATACATACATACAAGTCATGTATGTATGTATGTATGTATGTATGTATGTATGTATGTATGTATGTATGTATGTATGTATGTATGTATGTATGTATGTATGTATGTATGTATGTATGTATGTATGTATGTATGTATGTATGTATGTATGTATGTATGTATGTATGTATGTATGTATGTATGTATGTATGTATGTTCCTCCATAACTCTTAAACGAATTAACTGATTTTCATGAAACTTGGTAGATAAACATTTAGACGTACGGGACACAGGATAGGCTACTTTTATTAAGCGGACGAAGTCGCAAGCGCCAGCTAGTTAAGTTATGCAATAAAATTGTAACAGCCAATAAAGATGAAGTCGAAAGTGAATACCATAGAGTATAATAATTGCAAAACGGAACGCGCCTACTTTGACAGCTCATCTTCCCGCCTTCACTTTCGCCTGACGCCAAACCAGCGTGAAATTCGGCGCGCGCCATCTTGTTTTTTTTGCATCTCGATCCGTAGAAATTATTTCTTACGAAATTCTAATGCCAAGGAACGGTTTCTTGTGAGAATCTATACTAATCTATACTAATATTATAAAGCTGAAGAGTTTGTTTGTTTGTTTGTTTGAACGCTCGTTCGATATATTCGAGATACCCAAATGATTCCCAAAATAACTATTCCACGCGGACGAAGTCGCGAGCACCAGCTAGTAGTTTGATATAAATAAGATTAATTCCGAGCTTTCAGCAGTAATTCAAGCTACCTTTTATCTCGAAAACATTGAGGGTGGTTTAGTTATAAAAAAATATTAGTTTTTTATGTTAAGGTCGACAGACAGGCTGACGGACGACGGACCACTTGGTGGCTACCGCCAACAAACAAACAAACAACACCATAGGTGTTGCAAGTACACTACCGACCGTAAGGAGCTCATTTACCTGTTCCTTCTTAGCTTAATAACTCAAAATTCCTGTAAATTTAGATTTAATATAGACAAATGTTACAACACAAAATTGAACTCTTTTTTTAGTATGACTAAACAATAAAATAGAGTTAGTATCATGATAATTTAAAAATTGGAATAATAAAGACGTTTTGCAGTCAACCTTTTTTTAAATTAAGGTCGACTTTTTAATGTTACAACACAAAATTAAACTCAATATATCCTATTTTTTTTATATAACAAAAAAAGATATATCTATATAGTTGGTACGTATCACAAGAATTTTAAAATTGGAATAATAAACGCGCGAGATTCGTTTTAGCAGGCAACGTTTGAATTAGGAACGCGCGAACACGCTTTTTAAATTAAGGTCGACAAAGGTTGCGTCTCACTATGCCTATTCTGTCACGAGAAACGATTTTGTGTGAAACAGAACGTGAAAGGATCGTCTGCGCAACTGTGCACTCATCTTAAAAAGTGTCTTTCGTAAGTCGTGTGATGCAAAAAAAAAATACATATTCATTTTGCAAATTGTGCTATAGAGAGAGACCGGATGTTGAGAGTGTTATGACTTCGTCAGAACTACATCACGCAGTTTTATGTGTATGCTTTTATATTAGTCTATATAATTATACTTGTAAATAATGTTGATTTATTTATCAACATAATATGTCCTAACATATGTACAGTCGGGGTAAGAAAAGTCGTCGACTTTTGCTTGCACCAGGGCAATTGTCAGTCATGTTAAAATTTCATTGCAAACGTTTGTCAGTTGTCTGTTTAGTGCTTTAGTTTTAAAAGGTACTAAGAGTCTAGGATTTTGATAAAGGAATGAATTTGAAAACTGACGAAGGTTTATTGTTATCTGTACATCTATAAAACAAAGTCGCTTTCTGCCGTCTGTCCCTCTGTCTGTACTCTTTTATAGATTAAACTACTTACGCAACGGAATTTAATGCGATTTTCACTAATGGAAAGAGAGTTACTTTGCAGAAAAAAATCCATGCGAAGCGAAGCGAAACGGAATATTTAAAGAGTAAAAAAATTAACAAGCCAGATTATACTTATATAGTCTTTGGCCAGATTATTTAGTCGGGCTTTAACTTTGCCTGCCGCTTGTAAAACAATTTTGAAAAAAAATCGGAAAATTTTATTTGAGGCAAGTTGAAATTTTTACTGGATATTATTCATAATTTAAAATAGATATTCTAAAAAAGACAGATCATTTTGGCGGGACTTTTTACCTGCCAGGCGATCAAGAAAACGGCTGAGATGAATGATGATGATGGGATTCCCGGAAACTGTCCGAGTCTGTCTGTTTCTCCGTTTACTACTTCTAAATGTGCATTCCCAGTAGTCCGGTTAACAGTCCGGTTGACCGTGAGACATTTTTTTCCCAGTAGTCCGACCGTACAAATCAACCGGAATAGTGAGACCATTTTTCTGTTCCATTCCCAGTAGTCCGATTAACAGTGCGGTTGACCGAACTAATGACCCAACGGATTTTAATTTGGTTAAATAGAAAGAGTTTATGTATAAAATTTACAGAAAATTTAATTTTCAAAATTTGAATTCAGTGCAATTAAATAGGAATCGTATACTTTTGAAGTAAAATTGACTTGATTTGATGGCTAACTAACTACTTATTTTTATGCAAAAGTTAATGTAGATCCGTCAGTGAAATAAGGACAAACAAACAAACACGCTTTCGCTTTTATAATACATAATATTATATTAGTATTGAAATTAACTTTGTGTTCTTCTTCATCTATATTATATAATATAATAATATTATAAAGCTGAAGAGTTTGTTTGTTTGTTTGTTTGTTTTAACGCGTTAATCTCAGGAACTACTGGTTCGAATTGAAAAGTTCTTTTTGTCTTGGATAGATCATTTATCGAGGAAGGCTTTAGGCTATATAACATCACGTTGCGACTAATAGGAGAGAAGAAACAGTCGAAAATGTGGAAAAAACGGGGAAAATTATTCATCTTTGAGGGCTTCCGTTGCGTGCGCTGCGAAAATCGTTCGGGATACCCAAATGATTCCCAAAATAACTATTCCACGCGGACGAAGTCGCGAGCACCAGCTAGTCTAGGTATGAAATGAAATCGAAAATCTCAGGCCCCACAAGATTTGAACACGCTTTTACCGTAACAAAGCGGCAATAATTAAGATATCTTAAACTTAATTAGTATTAATTAATTAATAAACATAAACAGGACATCAGACGGAAGAACGTGAGATTTAAATATTACCTACAAAAATAATTTCCAGCTTTATTTCCTACTAGTTAAAGCTCATAATTTAATAAAATATCTTTGCTTCAAAAGTTTCATTCGGGTTGTGTAAAGTTCATTCATAAAACATGTAGGTAGGTATGTAAAAATAAATATATAAGTATACCAATATCACTGCACGACCAATAAAAACACTGGCTACTTACCAGAAATAGTGAATTTAAAAAAAGAACAAACCATAGACATAAGAACAGCACTATCGTTTCATTTTTTTTATTTAGGAGAGATTTTTTGTAGTTTTTAAGTAATGTAGTTTTTATTTTTGTGTTTTTTTTACAATTATTGTTATTGTTTTGTTATTGTTGTTTTATGTTTAATGCGTGCTATTAATGTTAGCAACGCCGCGACACTGTTATTCTTGTACGACAAGAGGACGGTCATATCTCGAAGTAGGGGTACATAACATTTTTTTTCTAATTATTTATTTAATATTGACCTGCCTTGCGGTTTCGCACAAATGCATTTTTGTTTTCAAATTATTCACACAAAGCTTCCTCGTTTATCGCTCTTTCTTAAGTAGAGTGGCTTAGAAGAAGTTAGATAATAGCGGACAGCGAATTTATTGCATAATATGTTAAGATACTTAGTTATTATTTGTGTTTAATCTTTGATTGGTCATTACCAGGCCAGTATTGTAAGCTGATTGCACAGAGAAGTATCTAATCTAGTGGCAATACACGCCACCCTCCTACGAACATCAAATATATTCTGAGTTTTTATTCCTATTCTGAACTGTAAACTTTCAGCATCTTGTAGACTTGTGTTGTATGAAACGTATGTATAAAAATCTAGATATTTTATTTCTGATTTAATTGCTTAAACTACGCATAATAGTGAATAAGGGATAAGTATTATAATAAATTTATGAGCACTCGCTCCATCTTTCGTGTAATTATCTTTCAATGTTAGGATAGACATAATGGTCGCCAACCTTCGTAGAGAAGCGGCATTTTCAGAAGAAGACTGAACGTTTGAACTACACACAGCGTTTTTTGCCATCTGTACTTATGATATATATAATAACAGCAGAAACCCAACAAAACTACAGATAGTGTTACCTACCTTTGACCAACTGTATATTTTCTTAGAGGTGCCACCTTAAGGAAAAAAAGATTGAACAATATTCTGAATAATAATAATAATAATATTTAAAAATTCATGAATAGATTCATAAAAAAAATAAGTGACATTAATTGTTTTAAAATTTGTTAAACTGTTCGGCACACCTGACGGCGCCAGAGAGAGGCGGCGGCGAGAGCCACTGGAAAGCTACCTCCGGTTTTACTTTTTAAATTAGCAGATATATTTAGATATGTATAGATACGGTTATTCTTGGACTGATAACATACTTTTTTTATAAATGTATCTTTTTTATAATATGTATGTATATGGTCCTTCCGAAATTACAGTTAGGTAAGTATAGCCATATTCTTTCGAAGTCTGTTTTTCTCATCCTAACATATTATAAAAAAAAAACTGCCGCGTCTATCTGTCTGTCTGTTCGCGATAAACTCAAAAACTACTGCACCGATTTTCATTGTATTTTCACCAATGGATAGAGTGATTCTCGATGAAGATTTTAGTATAAGTATACAATTTAATACAATTTTTACATTTAGTCATGATGGGTATTCCAAAAACAGGTAGGCACACACAACATTTAAAATCATTATTGACCCTTAAGACTATAGAAAATTCTTATATTAAGACCATAGAAGGATCGAGGATACGGGATAGGAAAGAGATAGGGTCACGGTGATCCTATGTAAGGAGGAGGTTGCTGTCAATAGAAAAGCTGTCCAAATGACTGCTAAACACAGTGCCCAGCCACTACATATAGGTAAATCAAGACCAGAGCTTATTTCCAAGTTTACTTTCAAAGTTGGCAATGCCGAGAATCGAACTCGGGACCTCTGAGACAAGGCGTTATGGCAAGCATCCTAACCACTGATCCAACGGGTTGTGTAAACATGAAACAACTTTACTGACAAAACACATTTGCCATCTATCGATAGAAACGTGAACTATAAACAGTGTATTTTATTTATTTATTTATTTATTTATTTATTAAGGCAAAAACAGTCACATCACACACAACCTATACAAAAAAAAAAAACAATAAGACCTATATTTCTTTAGTTTAATAAATAAATAAATAAATATCTTCACACATTCTACACAGCACCATCTAGTTCCAAAGTAAGCAACTAATGCTTGTATTATGGATACCAGACAGTTGCCTACTACACACAATAGATTACTTTTTTTTGTAATACATATTATAAATACAAAACATCCATGACTCAGGTGCAAACGTAAAATGTTAACACATGAACATTTGCTCCTGGCGAGAATCGAACCCGCAACCGTTTGGTTAACAGCTAGGTAGGCCTAATCTTTTCAAGGTTCGAGTGAATAGGCATCTTCTGGGCGAGCTCGCTCCATCTTAGGCCTCATCCTTGCCACATGGCTGGTTGTTGGCCAAGAGCTAACCCATCTCTTATAAAAAAAAGGTAAAAAAAAGGTCAAAATACAAATACATACTTATGTACCTACTTATTTACAAGCGGTGGTACAAAACAAATGGACACTTAAAAAAAAAAAACAAAAAATAGTGTTACGTGTTACGAGTAGACACAAACTTATAATACCCCATTTTTGTGTCGGTCGTCGAGGATTTCCAACAAATATAGGTACTTTTGACAGGTTATACATAATTTTAACATATAATAGGTATTATGTAAGAAGTGTTGTTTAAAACAATGCAGTTATGTCAATGGGTTTGACTTTGAAGGTTAGCCATGGAGAAAGCTCGTACATTTTGTTTGCACGTAGCTATTAGGACTCGTGCATCATGGACATTAGGAGCTATTAGGCATAGATTTAGTATTGCTACCGTTCTTATATCTATGCTATTAGGAGATTTAGTACTTTATATCTATGCTATTAGGAGTGCTACATATTAGCCGCCAGGTAGCGCTGCTTCATTCCCATACAAATTGAAATTTACGCGTTCAACGCGTTTGATAGAGTAAAACTCGCACTAGGCCCTCTGTTGGATGAATGGTAAGCGTGCTTGCCTAACGTTTCAGATGTGCCGGGTTCGATTCCCGGCTCAAGTTCAAAGTTGGCTATGGTCTGGATTTGGAAAGTAGTGGCGTTTCTCAGTCGTCTAAAATATAAATAAAAAGTCTAAAAAAAGGACCGTCAGTCTGTCTGTAGACCTTAATATAAAAAAATGAATCGTCTAAAAATATAAAAAATTTGGCGCCACTGTCGCCATGGCGGCGCCACCGTCGTCGCAATAATAAAGATGTCAGATATTTTCTCAATTGTTATATTTTTTATTTTTCAACGCGGACGAAGTCGCGGGCACCTGCTAGTAGTATATAAATATTATAGTCTCGCATATTGCCGTCTCAATGTGCACGCAGCCTTATAACAATGACTAATGGAACGGTCTTATCCGGATACACTTTCACCGAAGGCCCGTATGTTGTAACATTACGCTGTAAATATAACATAAGTAGGTGTAACCAACTGTTATACTCGTTTTCATACAAACTACACTTACGAGCGATAAAAAGGTCCATAAAAATAGAAATTGTATGGGAACGAACCTCTTTCGAGTAATAAAAAAGTACCTAAGCGTGGCCGCTGGAATGTTAAATATTTAAATTTTAAATTCCTGTTTTAGTTTTACACATTTTTGTTATGCAACCTTTTTTATGACACAGACTCAGACATGTATGTAGATTAAGGAGTTTGACAACCCTGATGATGACAAGTGGTTACAGGTACCTATAGCGGGGCATTGAAGTCCCTGCGACCCCAACCTTTGTTACCGACCCCGAAAGTTTTAGCCGGTACGAATTCGGCTTAACCCTTACGCTGCCGGGTATCCAAGAGGATTTCCCAATGTTAAAAAAATAGAGTACTATAGTCTATAACACAAGTAGCGCAACAGGTGCTTCAAATGCGCTGCCGATCAAACTAGGACTATAAGGCTATAATCCCTTATAGTCCTGGTATGATCGGCAGGGCAAAGCAGGGCAAAGGATAGGGCAATGAGCTCTGGCGTCGCTTACTCACAAGGGGGTTGTTACTGCCTAAATGACTGCGAAAAGCAGTAGATACTTTCCATATCCAGACCAGAGCCAACTTAGATTTCCAAAGTTGACCAGAAATCGAACCCCGGAACCCTAAAACGGAGCGTTAAGGCAGGCACCCTAACCATTCCTCCTAAAAGCTCTTATTAGCAAGCAAAATTGAGTACTAACGTTACCCTAAAGCTCTGTGCTTTCAAGTCGGCCCGGCATTTGTTTATGCAGATTAGCTGAAGGTCCATTTGAAGGTAGGTGGCTACCGTAGCCTATAAGGCCTGAAACACATGACACGCGGTACCGCGCGGATCGGTATATAGAACTTGCACCGCGCGGTTATGTAGATGTCGTCGGCACATCGTAGAATTGGGCATATCATGATATTTCTGGGCAGATCATATTTCTGTTAAAACTGAGAGGGTGTCACCTTACTCCGCTCCGTTTCGGTCAGCTTCCCCAAGAAACGCTCCTCCTCGCTTTGCTTCGCTCCGTTCCTCGTCGCACCTATTTTTGACTTTTGGTGAAAGATTTATGATTTCATACTTTACGATCTGCCCAATTCTACGATCTGCCCACGACATAGACAAGGAATACTGTTTAGTTTGATATAGTTCCGCGCGGGTCATATGAACTTAGCCTTAGACAAACGACGCTATATGTGCTGCAAGAGTGATTGAGGATAAGGCATAATGAAGGAATGAGGTCAAGGGCTCTAGCATCCCTTACTCACTTACCGAAACACAATAGCATAGGTACAAGCTGTTATTTCACTATGGTATTCTGTAGAGAGGTAGTTACTACCAGACGTGCTGCCCAAATGCGAAACGCAGTGTGATTAGTAGGATTAGGAATAGTGAAACACGTATAAATGAGTTTTTTTCAAATTTATATAATAAAATTCCAAACACCATTAAAGAACTTAATATTAATCTATTCAAGAAGAAAATGAAGAAATTACTCGTAGACAAATGCTATTATAGTGTAAAAGACTATATGTCTGATAATTCATTTATTTAGCTATATTATACACTACATTAGATACACTACATAATAGTGTACTTAAAATATTTGCACACCCTCCAAGGGTAGAATGCAGCGAGATTTATCTACTGTAAAACCTATATTGTACCTATATTCAGCAAATAAATGATTATTATTATTATTAAAAAAAGCCTACAACCTCGATAGAAATATGCGGAAGTTAAAAATGATATAGGACAATAAGTACTTAATTGCACATCGATTTCTTCGAGCAGGGAAAGTGTAAGATTCTGCATGATGATATATTTCCTTCCTCGGAAACGAGAGAGACTTTGACAGCGTCAAATCATTCCATCAACCATCAATCAAGATGAAAGTTGATTTCTAACGTTCAGACGATATTTTATATTGGACTGTACCTAATGAATATTTTTAGAAGATTCCCAACAACCACAAAACGCCTGGAATGGATAGAAATTACCAATAAGTACTTAGTCCTAAATTCTATGCATATCAATAACCAATTATTATAATTTTTTTTATTATAAATATGAAAGTAACACTGTCAGTCTGTCTGTTACCTTTTCACGCCTTTAACTACTCAACCGATCATCACGAAATTTTGCGTACACGTTGTTAGAATATTTATAGTTAGAATATTATATAAAGTTTAAAACAAATTTGCATAATACAGTTTAACTTCCACAAATTACATTATAAGATTGCTTTAAGTCAAAAGCACAACAGCGCCCTCGCACGCTAAGTCGGTTGACTTTTGCGACAGATTCTACCTAATTAAAAAATACTTACATCCCAATTCGTCGAAAAACTTAGACTTGACGCCATTTTCAATCTTCGAATCGTTTTTAACTTTCAATGAACTGTCATTGTCAACTGTCACTTTGACATTATTATTCACATTACTACTATTCACATCACTATTATTCACATCACTATTTGTCACTATATCAAATGCTTTTTTAGGAACGTTGGCCGATTTGTATTTCAAACTCTTCAACCGTCCATTTTCGTCCAAAATAGTTATGTCTTCGTAATGGTTCACAACGTCACTTTCTTTGTCAACGTTTTTTATTATTTCTGAAGTCAATCGACTTTCATCGAGAAGTTTTGATAGCACGTATCCGTTGTCGTTAATTAAATTTTTTGTTGCATACAAATTGTCGTTAACAATGTCCGTATCGCGTCTTAAATTATCCAAATAATCGCTCTTTGTTAAGACACAACATAACAACATCAATATGCCAGTAATAATATTTTTATGCATAATACCTTTTTTTTAAAGAATACACTTACTTATTTAATTTTATTTAACTAATTCGACTTGCTTGACATTCGCGCGGATTTTAAAATTGGAAAACCAAAATCGCGTCAACCGGTATTATATATAAATAATTTTAAAATTGGAATATGATTTAAAAATCGATTTTAGCTTACACAATAAAATGAATGTGAGTGTTCTTTTTTTAAAATTTTTAATTTGTAGTTCGAATTTTGACTGCGTATCAATAGCACAGATAACTTTCAATCGATACAACTGTTACGCTCAAATTGAAATGAGAGCACACCGTAGACGCGCGAGACAAGACATCGAGTGACCAAAATTGAACAATTATAAGCCAAGTTCGGTGAAATGTGTTTACGTAACTAATAAAGTCCGGTTTGTGTCTTATTCTCTTGTAGCTAAGTTAACATTTCAATGTTTATTTTCCAGATAAATTATTATAGGTACCTACACCTAAGTACCTACCTATACTTTATAACTATTGGTTTAATGAAAGAGGAATGAAACAATATGTAGATACATACCAGCTAGGTATATTATATTTTTTGGGTAGTATTTAAACGCATTATCAAAAGAAGTACTTTTTCTATACAAAAATAATCCGAATTCATATCAAAAATACTGATTGCACAGCAAAATACTCAACTCAAAATATTAGGTACTAAATACACTAAAATTCATATTCGTAGCATACCGCTATTTATCTTAAAGTAAAACTTTTTTAATAATGCACAGCTAATGATGACTAACGCACATTATACCTATTAACTCTTTTTTTTTAAATATAGCTTCTATTTTTATACAACATACAGCTGTTTACCTACATAAAACAGCATTTTATTTAACATTATCATCTTATTATTTATTAAGTTTATCGTAAAGGCTGTCCAATGGGCTAAAGTTATAGAAAGAAAGTAATATTCGTTCCTCACACAAAATGTCAAGCATACAAAAACACAAATACTTAATGTAAACGCTCGTTAGCACATATATTTTTTATGATTAATTTCGACAGACAAGCTGACGGTCCACTTGTTGCTAAGTGACTTCGCCCAAGTAACTTTAAAAAATATAGCCTTAGCCGTTACTCGCTGATAACGTCGCCTTCTTTAGGTCTTTTTTTTTCGAAACCCTGGAAAATTTAAATTTATAATGACGACCAATGTGGTGATGACGATCATAAGAGTTTCTTGTAGAAACCCAATTGATAAATGAATTGGGTTTCTACAAGATTTGGTGAAAGAATTTTTAAAATCGGTCCGGTATTATTGTTAGTTTTTAAGTTTATTCATTACAAAGAGTACAGCAAGGGGAACGCTTTAGAAAATAGAAAAAACCCGGTTTTAGCCGTACATCTCGCTCTTGTTCCCGTCCCGACGATGCCGATTACTGTATAGGTAAGTTTATGGTGTGCTACTGTACCTAATATTGAAGTTCATTGAGGGACCTTAGAGGTACCTAGGTATAAAGAATTTCAACGTCCATAGACAAGCTTCACTAAACGCTATTGTAAGAAACATGAAAATTCACACATCAAAGCCTAGAGTTTTGACCTAGAGTCAAGGAATTTAGCAAGAAACAAGGTCTAAACCACAAAAAAAGCATATATAATAAAATACTTAGTTATTTTATGCTTTTTGTATTGTGTTTTTACTAGACCCCTGTGAATTCGGCTGCGTTTAAATTTGTTTTTATAATAAAAGTTTTTTTTAGCCCAGAAAAGGACTAAAAATACAGAGTACCTACTTACTAATTAACCAAATAAAAAGTTAAAGCACCCGAGAGAAACACTCCTACGTGTCTTTTTAATTCCTAGCTAGTGGGATGGTTCCATCTGCTTAGTAAACTGATTTTCTTAACATACATTTCATCCTTTTCTTGTTAATAAAATGTACGAAAGATCGTACAGGTTTCTGTTCTGTAGAGGGTACCATATTATGTTTCTGTAGAGGGCCATACAGTATGCCAGACATGGCATACTGTATTTTTATAAATGACTAGCTGATGCCAGCGACTTCGTCCGCGTTGAAAAAGCAATATATTGCCTGACATCGTTATTGCCTTAGCCATAATTATACTTAGCCAGGAGATAGTTTCCTTAATTTTAGATAATCCCTCGGGAGCAGTACTTTTTTTTGGATGAAAGGTACCCTATGTCCTTTCTGGTGTCCCAGACAACGTGTATGCAAAATTTCATGGTGATCGGTTCAGTAGTTTTTGCGTGAGAGTTACAAACATCCATATAAACTTTCGCATTTATATTAGTATGGATGCCTGATATTACAAAATAGCAACAACCCAATGCACACTGAGTTTCTTCTGGGATAGTACCTAAAGGCGTTTTCCTGTTTTCGATTTAAATCAAATCTGGTTTTAAAGTGTACCTACCATACCATCAGCCTATCTTGAGCCTATGCTTGTAATTCAATAGGGACTTTTTTATCGTCCTACTCATAGATTTAGTATTGCTACGCAAACTGGTATTTTATTATGCCTAAAATTTAATAAAACATTCGGCACGTACACATCACAGACAGTTTGCAGTGACTGGCTCGGGTACGCCGAATTCGGCGTACTATTTTATGCCGCATTTTACAAGTACGACTGCGGTATCTAGTCGAGCGCAGCGAGACTAATCATTTATCTATGAAAACGACCTTTAATATAAATTGGGAAATGCTAATATTAAAATAAAACCAAGACGCAACATTATATTTGTTTTAATTGTTATTATTTCATATACGTGTTAAGGTTTGGCGCTGAATCACGCCAAATAACTATACGTGTCCTTCTCTCCCTCGGTGCGTTCCAGATATTCCTTCTCTATCAAGATGTCGATGCATTTCTGGAACATTAAAAAGAAATCCATTAAAAGTGTTCTTAACCCTTTAGCCGCCAGAGTCGGATTTATCCGACAATTATTTTTGTGTCCATTTCGCCAGAGCCGGATATATACGATAAATTTCACTACTTGTATAATGTTTATTTTTAAAACATGAGTTGGTTTCTCTTAAAAAAAATTACTCGTAATGTCCAGTTGCACAAAAAGACCGGAGTATCAAAATGTCCAGTTGCACAAAATGACCGAAGTATCAAAATGTCCAGTTGCACAAAATGACTGGATATCAAAATGTCCAGTTGCACAAAATGACCAAAGTTTCAAAATGTCCGGTTGCACAAAATGACTGGATATCAAAATGTCCAGTTGCACAAAATGACTGGATATCAAAATGTCCAGTTGCACAAAATGACTGGAGTATCAAAATGTTCAGTTGTACAAAATGACTGGAGTATCAAAATGTTCAGTTGTACAAAATGACCGGAGTATCAAAATGTCTAGTTGCACATAATGACCAAAGTTTCAAAATGTCCGGTTGCACAAAATGACTGGATATCAAAATGTCCAGTTGCACAAAATGACTGGATATCAAAATGTCCAGTTGCACAAAATGACTGGAGTATCAAAATGTTCAGTTGTACAAAATGACTGGAGTATCAAAATGTTCAGTTGTACAAAATGACCGGAGTATCAAAATGTCTAGTTGCACATAATGACCAAAGTTTCAAAATGTCCGGTTGCACAAAATGACCGGAGTATCAAAATGTCTAGTTGCACATAATGACCAAAGTTTCAAAATGTCCGGTTGCACAAAATGACCGGAGTATCAAAATGCCCAGTTGCACAAAATGACTGGAGTATCAAAATGAATCCCTTGGAGTTTACAGTGTTGCTAATGTTACTGGCGACGGTAACCAGTAACCAGTAACCACCCACCTTAATGACAGGCACGCGCGGCTTGAACCGCGACGACAACTGGTTGAGGACTTCCACCACCAGGTGTTGATGCTTCAGAGTCTTACGGGTCTTCATTATCCTCACAATGGCGGCCTGCAACATTCATTTCGAATTAGAATTTTGAACGCGCACTTGTCTTGAGTAGTGTGCTTGTTGACAATAATAGTAATATAATAATAGCACTAGTGCTCGCGTACCTGTATAAGCATCTTGCGATCCTCCTCGATGTGCTTATGAGTAGCTTCCTGCTCTACTTTAAGCTCCGTCTTCAGAGGGATGTTGATATTGACGCGCAATTTTTTGCTGTAAAACATTTGCATTTTTTAAATGTTAAGTTCGACAGACAGGCTGACGGCCCACTTGATGGTAGGTGGCTACCGTCGCCGAGAGAGGGAGAGAGAGAGAGAGAGAGAGAGAGAGAGAGAGAGAGAGAGAGAGAAAACATTCGAACCCGCGACCGTTTGGTTAACAGCTAGGGTTACTTAGTCACTCCGGGCGGTGGTCTTGGGGGAGACGAGACTACCGCCCGTCGTAAGCTACCCCGAGTAGGCCGGCGTACCTCCACTTTCGGCTACGCCGAGGGTACGCACGGGCCTCGCCCATCAACCGCCGCGATAGAAACAAAGTCGTTGGGTTATAGTCGGTAGGAATCCGGCGTAACCCCGCAGTGTCCCCTTCACTGCCGGGTATATCCAAGAGGATTTCCAAACTTTAAAAAAAGGGGGTTACTGACCACTAGGGCAAACGTATAGTCAAACTACTGATGAGATGAGAGATGAGCGAGAGGAAAACTTACTTCTTATATCCTAGATAGAGATCAATGACAGAGGAGTCTGTGAGGTCGGTCTCATCATCTTGACAAACGAGCAATTTCGCCTTCAACAATATTTGAAGTACCTGTAATGAATAATTAAATAAAAATTTAAAACGTTCAAATACACAATTTAATATGATTATAGTACAGTTGGGGTAAGAATAAAGTTACGCGGTTAAAGTCGCATGCAACAGTTAGTATTATTTATTTTAGAAACTTATATCAAAAACACCCATAAGGGACGCAAAATTTTATTTGTTAATAAACTTTCCTCGACTATTATTATTGAATGAGGTGCTTTGAGCTTCAGGTAAGGATAAGTAAGTCAAGGTAAGGTAAGGTAAGGTAAAACCGGTATACGATACCTGTATAAGGAAATCTCCCTTGATTCCTGTATTCTGTTCCAACTGTCTCACACTCCATGACGTGTTATCGTTGTACTGAAGGAGTACAGCCATTTGAAACGTACTGGCTTGGAGAGTATATCTGAAAAAAAAAAAAAATTGTCTGTGTGAGTTAGTGAACGAGATAATGCTTGTCTGTGTGAGTTAGTGAACAAGACAGTGCTTGTCTGTGCGTGTTTGTGAACGAGACAATGCTTGCTGTGTGAGTTTGTGAACAAACGCAAACGCATACTCTACACACTACACGCACACACACATACCTGTTCTTGAAGCAATTCGTTACGAGCTCGCCCTTGCTCATGTTATAGAGCCAGTTGAGTTTTCGCCCCGAGTGCTGGGACGAATAGAAGGTCGTGAATCGGTGCACGGATCGCTCCAGCTGTAAGAACAAATTGAATGGATGAAACTGTACCCGTGCTATGTGAATCTTCATCATTAATGCTCTGGTTTCCTAGGAAGGCGGTGCCTTCATTTTATTTACATAGGCAACGTTCTAGTGACGGTTTTCATCGTTGTATTACAGCACCGCTATCCTAGGAAACCAGAGTCTTAAGTATCGTCACTTTAAGAATTCTTTGATGTCCGATGGACTTTAGATTAGACCGGGACTTACATCTTAGAAGCGGTTATTTGCGGTTGTTCAACGTACCTCGGTGGGCAGTTGAAAGTTGGAAGACTGCTGGAAGGGCCACGAGCCGGACGACAGCACCTGAATACTGAAGTCGATGTGCAGGGGCACCTCACAGGTGGCCACCATGTGCTTGCGGAAGTTCTCGTTCAAATCCTTCGACACGCCTATATCCTGAAACGTCAATGGCTCGACGTCAAAAGTCAAATTCATGTCAAAGTCAAAGTCAACGTCAAAAGAATAGAGAGGGAACACATAGGAACTGGGAGATGAGCGGTTAAGGCGTACTTCGAATCTTAGCGAACGTGACCTTGAGACATTATCGTCGGTCGCGGGACATTGTCGTCGGTCGCGGGACATGGTCGTCGATCGCGAGACATAGTTGCCGGTCGCGGGACTATGTCGCCGATCGCGGGTCATTGTTGCCGGTCGCGGGACATTGTGGACCTATGGACGTGGATAGAACACACCTCCGCTTTGTTTGTCTTTATTTAAGGCATTTTAGAATAGAAAAGAAATCGTGCGCGTATGTACACAGTACGTGTGTCAAATATCAGAGATAGATAGATAGGTAGATAGATAGATATATAGAGATTATTGATGAATTTTTAGTATTTATTTTTACGAATTAGTATATACATAATTCTAATTTTCAAAACTTAATAAGAACTTAATAATAACTAATTTTCTCTTACTTGGAACATCCTTTGCAGCTTGCTAGTATATTCAAAGCCGCAGGCTTGCTTTAGTTTTGAGATCATTGATGCCTGTAATATACAAGAGTGTTCGTTTTAAAAACAAATTGTCATCAAAACAATATAAAATACTGGCTTTTGCCCGCGACTTTGTCCGCTTCCTTTTTTCTTACTTCCATTATTTTTTTCTTTTTTTCTTATTTCCAGATCCAGATCGGAGCAAACTTTGAAAAAATCATTTCCAAAGTTGGCCCTGCCGGTGAGCACCTTAAATATTATATTTGTTCATAACATTTGAAATATTCCTCAAATAAAAAAAAATGTAAATGACATACCTCAGCATCGTCGCTAGCTGACATGTGCTGCACCAAACGCTTCGCCAGCATCTTGCTATAAAACTTCTGGAATACATCCTTGTCTTCTATATACTTGAAGACCACCATCTATAAAAAAAAAATAGTGTATCCAACTACGTTTTCTTCTATCGTACAAGTATGTCCATTTTGTACACGTGTATCCTCCGTAAATTGTGGGTACAGACTTACAGACTGTGGATAAGACGTCTTGCCAATGAATGTGTACGATACACCAGACAAGAAATTTTTCTTGTCTAATGTTCGTGTCTGATAATGTGCAAGTATGTACATTTTGTACACGTGTATCCTCCGTAAATTGTGGGTACATACTTACAGACTGTGGATAAGACGTCTTGCCAATGAATGTGTACGATACACCAGACAAGACATTTTTCTTGTCTAATGTTCGTGTCTGATAATGTGCAAAAGGCCTCATACTGCCACAATACCTGTAGATACTGTTTTTTTTTTAATGACCATATACTCACCACTTGATTGAGAGTGTCTTCTAGTTCGGCTTCCTCGGGATTCTTGCTCGATTTCTTCAGCAAAAGGTCGCAATACTTGGCAAGAAGTTCGGGACTCTTTGACGATGAATTCGCCGCCTTCGTCACGGCGTTGCCTACACAAAAAAAAAAACAATACATTTAACACTACTGACGACTCTATTCAATCTGAATCTGAATCTATTCAAGCCGTAACTTGTCGACGAGGAGATCGCAACTTGACGACGCAGCCGTAGATAGTCGGGGTAGCGGGAACGCTGTGACACGAGGAGTTTCGTACTATGCTCCCTGTCGATACCTCGGCGTACCCGCAAATAAAGATACGCCGACCTCGGGATGGGCGGGAGTTCCCTTCTAAGACATCTAAGGCCGGTGATAGTGCTTTATCCGGCCTAACCACCGGGCCACGAAAACAACGCTCGAAGTGAATTCACTTGAGCGTCAAAAGCAAATGATTGTATGTATGTAGTTTTGATTGTATTTCGAACGTTGGTTGCGTGGCCCAGGCATAAGACTACCGCCTGCGCCCGAGACTCTTACGGCGGATCTCTCTCTCCTTGCGTGACATATCGTGCTCGCAAAAAGTGAGCGTCGCGGTCGCCTGCCATGCACGCTGAGTACAACCCACGAACGCGGACGTTAGTATAATGCGACAAATGACCCAGACTCACTTTCGCTGAGTAGACTCTGAAAGCTAAACGAACTCGTACTCATCTCCATACAAACCTACTTTTACTACGGACAAAAACTGAATTGAGCTGAATAAAATGTAGTTACTCGTGATACTGTTTGCATAGTCGATACTTACTGTTGATAAATCTTCCGCAGGCCTTGTCCAGGGCAGCCACGAAACCGGAATCATTATTGAAGGCCACCATCACGAGGGCGTTGTACTTCTTGTGCACCTCGAGAATGGTCGACACGTACACCTTCGGATCCTGAAATTACGTGTAAAATAAATAAAATATTTCTGTAAAAGACAATAAGTGTTCTCAATTTCAAGGGAAATAAGGTCCTTCGGGCTGGACAAACACGATATATTTTTTAAGTAAACCCCAACATCTACGAAGGGTCTCATTTTTTTTAAACAATTGATTTGTGTGAAAAAAGAAAACACTCACGGCCTTATTCATAAAAAGTTATAGAAGGCTTATTAGCTTGTTATAAGAAATTTACCAAAAAGTGTTATTCATAAACGTTCAATAGCAGCAAACCGCTTAATAAGTGTTTCATAAAGTTATTGAAGCATGGACCCTACTATAAGCCTCTAATAAGGGAACAATTCAAGATGGCCGTCTTAAAACAGCTGACCGACTGACTGATTTCTGTTGACGTTTGATGTGGAGTTTGAATTTTGATTGATGTTTGTTTGTAAAGGAATTAGCAAATAATAGTTTAAATTACATACTTATGTAAGATATAACATAATAAGTGATATATGTAGTAAAAATACAATATATTTTTCAAGTAATTTATTTTTTTCTCATAATAGCAATTTTCTTTTGCACTAAAATTTCTTTTAGGTCCAATATTCTCCCTTTCTTCTCTTCATTTTTAATTTGGGCTTCATGAAGCTCCTTCCGACACTCCATTTCATGATTCGCAATATTTGCAGCATAGTTTTCTGGCTGAAATAAAAATAGCACATATTATGTGTGGTGATGAAATATTATGTGGGATGTTTATTTGGCATACAATATTTTATAGATATGAGCATATTAGAGCTATGTGAGCCCGAAGGCTGTGGTGCAATAACACAACTAATCAACCTATCAACTATCAACATATCAACTTTGCATTGTCATTGTGTTATGTGATATTGTCCACACATAATTATTTATTATTTCTCCACTACATATTATAATACAAAGTCCTCCGCCCCATCTGTCTGTCTGTTGGTGATAAACTCAAAAACTACTGCACCGTTTTTCAAAATTCACAATTAGAAAACTTTGAGAAAAATGACAGCAATGCTTACAATTGCATTAAATATGTGTTAGTTCATGTCTTAGCAATTGCCAAACTAAGCTATACATACCTGACTTGTAAATCCGCCCAAGCTGCTTGTATTTTGTAATTGCAATTAGTGTCCGTATTTTTATTTTCGATCGCTTCAACTCTCTCCCTCACCAATTCCAACAATAGATGCTACGGAAGTAAAAGTAAGAAATTAATAAACAGAAAATACTACATAAACACAACTAATTGCAAATAAATATTTTTTAAAAAAACACTCACTTTATCTTTCTCTGACCAATTTAGGCTTCTTTGCCGTTTTTTATCCACTTTTGGATTCCATAGTTAATTGCGAATCAAAAATTTGTTAACAAAATCACTTATTTATCACACAAGTAAATTGGGTTATATTTACAATTTTCATAAGAAATGTCAAAATATCACATAAAAAAATCACTTTACTGTCATTTGGGGTGTGGATACAGAGATTTTAGCTTTTTTGTCTATGAATTCATCAGAACGGCAACATAACAATGATAAACTAACTAATAGCGACATATTAGTTATGACAGGCTTATGGAACTTTTATGAATAGCAATTTTATAATAAGCTTATTAAGGTCTTATGAGCGTTTTAACTATTGAACGTTTTAAGCCTCTAATAAGGGATTTTTATGAATAAGAGCGTCAGTCTTTTAAATCGTGAAAAACACTATCATTTTTAATCAACTTTATTAGGTTACAATGCACGGGTAAGTTATAGGTATTGGCGAGACGGATCAAATGAGACATGTCAAGTTCAATTCACAAAAAAAAAACCATTAAAAACCTTAACCTATGTATGCTTTGAAGATAAGAAAACACTGGCATAAATAAAGTTTATTATATCAGACTTTATTACGCAACCGTTATAGACATTTTTAACCTTTAAAATGACTTATCGCTTTGAATTTAAAGCTTAGTGTGTCTATAATGGTTGCGTTATCCATAAAGAGAATGATACGGAATAAGGGGGATTGGCAGAAAGAAGGTTAGGTTAGTATACTACATACCGTATGCGCTGCGTCGCCACACTTATCGACCGCCTGCAGCCCCTGCGCGTGGATGTGATGCTCTAGGAGACGTCGCAGCTCGCAGAGTCCGTCCGGAATCCGCGCGACCAGTCCGAACATACGGCCCAGGTCGGCGTTTTTCTCACCGTCCAGCAGTTTCTGGACAATCGTACAATCAAACAACTATTTTATGCGCAGTGCACGGATTGATTGAGTGCAATCGAGGTACGAGGTGAGGCGCGGGAACATTTCCCCCCACCTCTCTCTGTATGTATCTGTTCTTTCCTGTACTGTAGTGCCCGGCATAGCATAATTCGCACGTGTATATCGATAGCGTTATTACTCAAAGGAGACCTTTTTTCAAGATATTTACTTTTTATCTGGAACAACTTTAGTTACATACACATGAGAATAATTTGTCTCAAAAGGCAGAAAATACCTAGACTGATATACATTCTCATAATAAATCAAATTTTATTTAAGACTTATGTCAATTAGTTCTGTTTAGACAGACAGCCAGATCATTTAGACACCTGGAAAAAAAATCAAGCATTGTCTGCACTCACCTGAAACTCCGAATGGAATATCTCGAGGTGTTTGTCTATGAGCACCCGGTCGCAGGTCTTCGCCAACCGCTCCATGGTGGTCTCGTGCAGGTACACCTGGACGCGCTTCTGCTCCTCCTGCAACCGCTGTTCGGCCTACACACAAACAGACACGCCCATTATTATCAGAGCATTGGACTAAATATAACCTGTGTCCATGCCGGAGACAAAATATATTTTTCTATATAATAGTTTGGGCAACGGTAGCCACATATCACCAAGTTGACCATCAGCCTGTCTGTCGAGTGGTTAGAAGCGCTTGTAGCTTCCATAAAGAATACACTAGATTCAGGGTCTCAAACAAAATAACTGCGAAAAAAAGTGTACACTGGATTTTTTATACATACTATCACCACAGCATACTTATTTCGTACAGTAGGCCGATGGAGACGTCTAGACAGGGCAATCGTGTGGGGCGTGAGAGGTGAGGCGCGAGTGGGACGTGCCCAAGCTGCATACTTCGTCGTTCTTAGTAGTTTGGGATAAATATTCTACGGCACGGTATGGCACGGCAAAAATACCTGAGACACCCACGGTATTACTGTGCCGTGCCACGGCAAATTATAAAAGCGACCATTAGCCCGACACGGCCAGGCCCGGCAACGACACGACGGCTTTATTTATACAAGGCGCGGGGAAGTGGGAGGGGCCACGGGATCACGCCACTTCGCACACGCACACAAAGAAACTTCCATCTGTACACAACACACATGCATAACTATGCCGGGACGACACTAGTGGGAGGCTTGCTTCCCGCCGGCATGTTGTCGCTGACATGCCGCCATGCCGCCATTACATGCCATGACATGACATGGCATGGCATGCCATGCCATGCCGGTGTCGTGCCGGGCCAGTGAGACCACGTGCCATATAACTTCATAGAAATTTGCAACCACTCGAGCCGTGTCGGTGCCGTGCCGTCTAATATATAACAACATTATTTTATTATTATAATTAATTACCTTGATCATATACTCGGTGACTGGATTGTTTCTTAAGAAGTCGGTGCTCTCTCTGGTGTAAAACCTCTCAGTGTCCTCGAGGAATATGGCTTCGAAGGTCTCCTTGTACACGACCAGGTTCTGAGTACGAGAGCTCGGATCTTCCTCGTTCAAGCCCAGAGCCACGTAGCAGTTGATCACCTATGTATTCAAATAAAACAAGTAAGTATAGTAAGTAGATAATAAGTAGATAATATAGTAAGTATTTTTTGACTTAAATGCATAGGAAATGAAATAAACGAGGCTCATAGGTTAGTTAAAGTATAATGAATAAAAAACACATTATACAAGGTGTTCCTTGTAAAATAAAATATAAAATAGTCTTGAAACAATTTTTTGTAATTTAAGAATATATAACAAAATTAATGTGATTATAATATGTTGACTTAAAATTTATTAAAATAATCGAAGTACAATTAATAATAAACATAGTGTTTGAACTAATATTTTTGAATCAAAAATACATTTTTTAGTCTGGCAAGATGAAAGAAAGGGACACATGACCTCAGTTTGGCTATCTCTCTCTTCTCGGATTAGCCCCTGTGTAAGGCGCAATGAAAAATATACTTTAACTATTGGTAATACAGTTCATTTTTAAAAGCAATTTTTTGAAGTTAGCAGTCCTGTTATAAATTATCCAACGTCCTTGGTTATTACAACAAATATAACATATTGTGTTTCCACACTTCAGAAGCGAGATTGTTCCAATGTTCATGAAAAATTATAATAAAAACTGTATAATAATTCATAAAAACGTGTTAGTATAATGCTATAAAGTATAACGTTATATAAAATAATGCTACTTTTAAAATAAATATATCAAATAGACAGACTCACCCCAGAAACGAGTCGAGTGTTGATAGTTTCCCCGTTGCGTTCCCTCTCGATCAATTTAAGGACCGCATTGGTCACCTGTTTGTTCAAACATTTGAACAAATTGTCCCGCCACGTCACAAGGGCCAGTTGGTAGATCTCGTATATACCCTGCAAATACTGAATATATGTAACTATGTATATATTTTTATAAACTTCTTTTATTAGTCTAGGTATATATATCACTAATAAAAACACACTATAGGACTAGACTATCAAACCTGTCATTTCCTTCATTAAGTATTATTAACTTTCTCAATGTATTTAGATCCTTAATCTAAAGTTTAAAACTTTAGATTAACCTGCCTGGTATAGAACCTGGGAACGGAGCGTTAAAGCAACCACTCGTAACAACTCATCCAATGGGCTTGTTGTGTCTACCATGACCTGTCAGTAAGAGGACCTGTCTGTGAGAGGACCTGTCTGTGAGAGGACCTGTCTGTGAGAGGACCTGTCTGTGAGAGGACCTGTCTGTGAGAGGACCTGTCTGTGAGAGGACCTGTCTGTGAGAGGACCTGTCTGTGAGAGGACCTGTCTGTGAGAGGACCTGTCAGTGAGAGGACCTGTCAGTGAGAGGACCTGTCAGTGAGAGGACCTGTCAGTGAGAGGACCTGCCAGTAAGAGGACCTGTCAGTGAGAGGACCTGCCAGTAAGGGGACCTGTCAGTGAGATGACCTGCCAGTAAGAGGACTTGTCAGTATGAGGACCTGCAAGTGAGAGTACCTGCCAGTGAGAGGACCTCCCAGTAAGAGGACCTGTCAACACTCACCTTCCGTCCCTCCTCGCATTCGCGTTTCACCCAATGTCTATTCAGATAGGAACAGACACCGTTGAGAACTCGAGACGAGAACTGATACTCCTCCCATTGTCGAGTGTAAAAATCGAGGACATCCTCGCCCATTAGATCGGCACCGTTCTGGAATATCGAGACAGTAAATGAATTGGCTATTTGTCAATATTTAAAAATATAGTACGAATTGTGGTTATTCTATTAGAAATTAGCGTAAAAAAACACATAATATGTCACTTTATTTTAAGCTAAATTATGTATAATTTTTGTAAATTATATGAAAAACAAAAAACACATTTTTTGAAATTTTGTCCTGGTGCCGAAACGCCCTGTGACTGGTTGCAACTCTGATGACGTCATACGCTAGTAAACATATGAGACAGAGTAATAAATAGTCTTTATTCACTTAATATTAGTTATCTGTGTCATCATTCGGTTCTGTTTGTTTACTAGCGTGTGACGTCACACGTATCAAGATCAGCGCCATTACAGAAAGAGCGTTTTTGGCGCGGTTTTGGAAATTTACACTTTAACATTGATTTTTATTATTTTTTATGAATTTAAATCTCTCACCTTAAGCAGATTGACAAGGTAATTCTTGAGAAATTCTCTAAGTCTCTTGTATAGCTCCAAACCAACAAGCTGAGCGCCGCCGGACACTTGACCGCTCTGTTGGTAAATAAACACAATATAAAATACAGTAACATAAAACTAATAGCCATAGAATTATATTTAATTTAATATTAAGAATTTACAAAATGCTCCTTGTGTGTAATCACCTAGGGGCACCTAAATCCTGTATGGATGTATGTATGGATGTTTGTGACTCTTTCACACAAAAACTAATGAACCTATCACCATAAAATTTTGCATACACGTTGTCTGGGACACCAGAAAGGACATAGGGTACCTTTCATCCAGAAAAAAAGTACTGCTCCCGAAGGATTATGTATCTAAAATTAAGGAAACTAACTAACTGGCTAAGTATAATAGCAATAACGATGTCAGGCGATATAATATTGCTTTTTCAACGCAGACGAAGTCGCGCGCTCCAGCTAGTGTAGGAATAATTTCTCAAGTTGGTTAACAAAGTAGACGTCCGACAAGTCTTACCTGCTTCTTTCCTCCATAAGAATTTCTGCTGCTGTTCGCAGAATTATTTCTCGAGCTTGTTGAACTGGCGCTGGAGCTTTGTTGGTGTACGGATGTGCAGTAGTTGTACACGTGACTGAATTTCGACGTTCAGATAATTATCACATTGTACACGTGAATGTAACAAAAAAAATATATGATAAGGTATTGGTCTGTACCACGGGTCAGCCTGCGGTCCACCATTATAATATAATCTTATAATACTAAACGAGGAATTCTTCTATGCGCCTCCTTCCACTTGGATCCACAGCTTGGTGGATACTTTTATCTCCTCTTAAATCCACGTGTGGATCCATGGATACGTCTTTTTCCTATTCTATCCACCAGGTATTAATATTTCTAAACAAAGATAATGGATTGGTCTCGCTGCGCTCGACTAGATAGAGCGCTATACAAAAGCAATAGCTCCGAAAATGTGGCAACTTTTTATTGTAGTGTGTGTAAAAAATCGTCACTTTTTATCACTTTTTAGCCAGTTTTATTATATTTTACACAGTTTCACTACGCTAACTGGTATTTTATTAAGGTGTAAACACACGCCAATCCTAAAAATTTGCATTTTTAAAAAAATATGTTAGAAGAAACTGTCAATGCAATTGGTTTGAAAAAAATATATGTTATACTTAAACATGTGAAGAACAAATTATATTGTTTAGAATTTCCATCGAAGTAGTAGAAACCCCACAATAAAAGTTAGAACATAAGAAGAATTTGACTTATATTGAAATTTGTTGCGAAAACGGTTTACTGCGCGCAAGTGATTCTTACACCGAATAATAAGTCAATATCATTTAAAAAAAAATTATTGATTTTTTTATTTTTTTTTAATGTAGTTTTAATGAAAAGTACAAAAAACCACATTTATCAGGCCTATTGAATTGTTTCCGCCGCCTCGGAACTCTAAATATATGGAGCTACAGTGTCTCAGTGACTGCGTTGAGGTGTGGATTACGTTTGTGTTTTTCGTGCAGAATTAGTATATATATATAAACATTCTAAAGGTCATATCGGTGAAGGTCAAATCGTCAATGTCATTCGCCTTTGTGAATCCCTTAAGCCTAAAATTTAATAAAACATTCGGCACGTACACATCACAGACAGTTTGCAGTGTGACTGGCTCGGGTACGCCGAATTCGGCGTACTATTTTATGCCGCATTTTACAAGTACGACGGCGGTATCTAGGCGAGCGCAGCGAGACCAATCATTTATCTATGTTTTTAAATTAAATTTCTTTTTTTAATATGGATTGTAAATTATCCGAAATATTATTATTATATGTAATATGTAGGTTTACCATTTTAGCAACTTAGATATTATGCCCTGAATTGCAATATACATTTAGTGTTCTTGCGACATAAGTTATTAATGTGGTTAGGTACTCTAATTCTAAACTAACTCTAACCAAACAAGCTGAAATTTGTGGCTTTTTGAGTTGTCTTTTTAAGAATTTATGAGAATGTTTGAAAAGGATACGTATACAAATCCATATATCTCTGCTTCACCATGTGCTGTCGTCTGTACACTTGTTCTATGCCTTCTCGCAAGTCGCCCCATATCTGAAATTGTACAAAAATGAAAATAAGACAAGGGTATACACGCCATTAGATTCTGGTGGACTTTTTCAGATCTGACACTTTTCAGTAGTCACGTTTTATAGTATTTACTTACTTTTCTTGTCAATAGATGGTGTTATAAAAAATAATTATAAAATTATTATGTTACTCGCTGATAATAAATATATCTTTCTATAGGCGAATGAATTTTCAAAATCAATCCAGTAGTTTTTGAGTTTATTCATTACAAACATACAAATCTTCTCTCTTTATAATATTAAGTACTGTAACAGATTGTAATTTTCTAACTCATCATTTTTGTATCATTTGGAAAACACTATTTTTTTTTAAAATTGTTAGTTTAATTTGTTAGTAAATATTCCTGGACTAAAAACGTGTATACAAATTAAGAGAAAAAAAAACTAGATCTAAATATTAAACCGGATAAAATATAAAACCCGGATCGAAATCGGTACATCCGTTTGGGACGATGCCACAGACAGATACCTACATAGACATAGACATACACGACAACTTATTACACCCCGTTTTTGCGTCGGACGTGGGAGTTGAAAAAGGAGACGTGAAGGAGTTCTTCTATGAGAAGAAATCTTCTATAAGAATATTCATAAATATCTTCCTATGAGGAAAAATTTCGTATGAAATAAATATATATTAAATGAATATATATAATAGTCGTATTTACTTCAGTGAGTTCAGTCCATGTCCTTGTCAACAAATAATTTAATTACCAATTCGGGCGCATTAACTATATTTTTTACTTAAATAGAGCAGTCAGTTATTGATAGACGTGTGCTGTGACGTCACTCGCGTCATTTTTTTTACATGTATCCGAGACGAGAATGAACGCTCGGTTTCATGAAGGAATTTAATGCATCAGAAGAAAGTTTAACGCGAATTGGTAATGAGTAATTGCGAAACGCATCCGGCCAAATGATCAAATGAAGTAACTTGAAGTAAGATGTAAGCGATGCCAAGTATGAAAAGATAAAGTCAATTCAATAGAATTTTTCATCAATAGATCAGACCATAGATAAATTTAATTTAATTTTACTTAATTTTATGCGTCATAAAATAGTACGCCAAATTCGGCGTACCCGAGCCAGTCTCACAGCAAACTGTCTATGATGTGTACGTGCCGAATGTTTTATTAAATTTTAGGCATAATAAAATACCAGTTTGCGTATGTAGTGAAACTGTGTAAAAATATAATAAAACTGGGTAAAAAGTGATAAAAAGTGACGATTTTTTACACACACTACAATAAAAAGTTGCCACGTTTTCGGAGCTATTGCTTTTGTATAGCGCTCTATCTAGTCGAGCGCAGCTAGACCAATCAATTATCTTTGAGATCAGACATTTTATTCGCGTAATATTATTCACATTCCGATCGGAAATTTCACTGATTCTAAGAATATCGCTTGATCGCAATTTACAATTATTGTGATACGCAGACGTGACGTTCTATGGACCTTAATTAAATTCGTATAATTCTGTATGAAGATTATTTTTAAAAATTAATTAGGCGCCCCTTTTGAATTAGCGACAATATATTTTACTGCAGTCTGTTTTTTTTTAAAGTAAAGTTCGTCAGACAGGGAGTCAGATGGGACTCCGCATACAGGAAACATACCTACTGGAAAAATCACTCACTCAAGGAAACTCAAAAGCACGATTTTCTATGGTAAACAAGTGCATTTCCAATATTGACCATGCCGGGAATCGAACCCCAGGATCCCTGAGATAGAGCATTCAGGCAATCACCCTAATGGTCAGTCCAGTCTAGTAACAATACTTGTTAGCAAACCATCAAATAGTAAAATAGTATGAATCAACTCTTATTAATTACTTGTTTATAAAATAATACTAGTTGGTACCCGCGACTTCGTCCGCGTTGAAAAAGCAATATATCGCCTGACATCGTTATTGCTATTATACCTACTTAGCCAGGAGTTAGTTTCCTTAATTTTAGATAAACCCTCGGGAGCAGTACTTTTTATTCTGGATGTAAGGTGCCCTATGTCCTTTCTGGTGTCCCAGACAACGTGTATGCAAAATTTCATGGTGATCGGTTCAGTAGTTTTTGTGTGAAAGAGTTACAAACATCCATACATCCATACAAATTTTCGCATCTATACTAATATTATAAAGCTGAAGAGTTTGTTTGTTTATTTGTTTGAACGCGCTAATCTCAGGAACTACTGGTTCGAATTGAAAAATTCTTTTTGTGTTGGATAGATCATTTATCGAGGAAGGCTTTAGGCTATATAACATCACGTTGCGACTAATAGGAGCGAAGAAACAGTCGAAAATGTGGAAAAAACGGGGAAAATTATTCACCTTTGAGGGCTTCCGTTGCGTGCGCTGCGAAAACCGTTCGAGATACCCAAATGATTCCCAAAATAACTATTCCACGCGGACGAAGTCGCGAGCACCAGCTAGTTTATAATATTAGTAGGATAGTAGGATATGTAGTTAGTACAACGAATGTCGCCCCTCCCATAGATTATAAGGCCTTGTATAAACATTCAAGGTCAGAGAGCGCGGTGGCGATCATTGGAAGTTTCTCTGTGTTACAGAATACTAATTAGGAGAAATGTAGGTACAACTAGAAGCATTTACATAAATAACCCATAGATTAATAAATATATTTAATTTTCTTTTTCAAGAATTAAAAATGTTACATCAAGAAACATGGCTCTTAGTCTATAGTATAAAATATAGTCGCTTCCCGCCGTCTGTCCCAATGTATGTATGTATGTATGTTTGTACACTTGTATCTTTTAAAATACGCAACGATATTTTAATGAGGAATCTAATAAGTAGGTAATAGTTTCTTGACATCACTCGAAAATTCGTTAGCCACGCCAGTTCAATGATACCAAGATGATGGTTTACTTTCAGCTTGACGTTGATACGTACGTACGTACATACATACATACATACATACATACAAAAACTTTCTTTTATTAGAGAGACATCAGACTCGTTTGGCCCGATTCCAAATATGTATACAAAAACGCACGTATTTCCGATATCCCCCGACTACAATAATAATTTTTTACATTGACATTCCGTGAACTGTATTCAGCATTCATTCATTATTAACAGCCCACAAGCGCCCACTGCTATATTTTTGGTTTGTTGTATTTAATATATGCCCATATATTAAATACAACAAACCAAAAATATTAGTGTTCATCACCCGGCCGCGTGTCTGTCTGTCTGTAAGTATGTTCACGATGACCTCAAAAACTACTGAACGGATTTTCATGTAGTTTTCACTAATGGAAAGAGTGTTGAACATTTTTTGATTTAAAATATAAATAAACAAAATGGAAAATAATTAAATCATAACTTTGATTGAAATGCAATGAAGTCTAAAATTATTAAAGTCTTTTATTAGACTTAAGACTTATTTATCTCAAATTAGACTAATTTAAATTAAATCTATATACTAATATTATATGGAGGAAAGATTTGTTTGTTTGTTTGTTTGAATTGAATAAGCTCCGAAACTACTGGACCATTTTGAAAAATTCTTACACTGTATTACCACTGTATTAAGTAATTACCAGCGAGTAACATAGACTTTTTATAAAGTTATGCGGATGAAGTCGCGCGTGCAATAGCTAGTTATTAACAAGTTTAAAATTTATCTTAAATAAATTTTATTTATTTTCTACTAGCTGGTGCTTGCGACTTCGTCCGCGTGGAATAGTTATGTTGGGAATCATTTGGGTATCTCGAACGGTTTTCGCAGCGCACGCAACGGAAGCCCTTAAAGATGAATAATTTTCCCCGTTTTTTTCACATTTTCTACTGTTTCTTCGCTCCTATTAATCGCAACGTGATGTTATATAGCCTAAAGCCTTCCTCGATAAATGATCTATCCAACACAAAAAGAATATTTCAATTCGAACCAGTAGTTCCTGAGATTAGCGCGTTCAAACAAACAATCTCTTCAGCTTTATAATATTAGTATAGATTTGCATTTATTTACTTTACAGAGCGCTGGCTGTCATAACGGTAATTTTTTTGATGACAAACCTAAATATCGTGTCTATGTCAAGGGGTGACGTCATCATCGCTGTACAAGACAATGTCCAAACAATGTACAGTTTTCACCAATTAGCTGGTTTGTGTTTTGTGTAGGAAACTTCAAGCTACTGACATTGTGGACAAAGTAGGTCAGAAATAGTCAGAATGACAACAATGCTCAGGTGACTGTGTTCAGACGGTTGCAATTTATTTGCATGTTTATAAATAAGAATACCAATTATTCAATGTAATAATAATTAATGTAAGAATTTTATGTAATAATTTGACTTCGGTAATATTAGATTTTGCACACCAAATGTGATAATATATGGTGGGACGCTGATTTACCTATGACATCTGGTTTACACCCATGTATGCATATAAATGATTTGATTCAATTTGAAATGTTTACCTGATCCAGATCAATCTGCTTCAACGGCGCCGCAGGTCTGGCGCTAGAACTCATCCTCTTTCGTTTCACTATATTTCATATATATAACAAAAGTTGAAGAAAACAATCAAATTGCACTAAAACCGGGCACTGCACATGTGAGTATAAAAAAACGTTACACTGGTCAGATGCAACAGATCACAGTGTTAATATTGTGTTATATGCAAATACATAATTTGTTAAGAGTTTAAATATCTTCGCCAATAGTAACTATTGGAATCTCTTGTCTTCTCTTTTTAAATCTGAAAATAAAAGAGACAATATTAAATCCCTATTAATCCATACACTAATATTATAAATGTGAAAATAACTCTGTCTGTCTGTTACCATTCACGCCTTAACTACTCAAACGAACATCACTAAATTTTGCATACACATTGTCTTCTTGTATCCTTGCATACACAGGGATACAAGAAAGGACATAGATACCTTTCATTCAGAAAAAAAGTACTAAAAAACCAACACCTGGCCAAAGTGTTATATCAACAAGAGGTCAAGTGTTATTAACTATTGCTTATTTATTTTTTAATTTTTAATGCTGACAAAGTCGCAGGCACCAGCTAGTTTAAAATTTTAAAAATATAACCTATGATACTGGTGATAATAAATTTATAAAAGAAGAACTGAAATGGATTTCTTTAATATTTTTTAAGTAAAATTTTCAAAAGATATAGGATTTTTAAATGAACACCGACAGCTCACCGGGCCAGACTTACAGATAATAGATAGACATAGGTGGTAGGAAAAGGTTGGAAAGAAGTCCACAGAAAAGATTTGGACAACCTTTTTGGTGTGGCAGTAACCACCTCCTTACAGAAGACCAAAGTGAAATAACAGCATGAGTGCTTTTGTGTTTCGGTGAGTGAATAATGGATGCCAGAGCCCATTTCCCTATCCCTTATCCTACTTTGGTCGGCAATGCTTGTACGACTTGGGCAAAGGTAGCCAGCCATCTACCATCAAGTGGACTGTCCGTCAATCTTAATTTTTAAAAAAATGAAAAAAATTGCACATTTTTTGCAAAACCCTGGACCTCAATTAAATGCAAAATTTATTCATTATTACCTAACTTACAGGTCAGGTAACAAGCGATTGATTACCTAAGTTGTAACTATGTCAACAGGAAAAATTCATGTTTACCTGCATATTACATAAACAATTATTCCTAAGTATTTAATAATTTACGCAGTATTGGGATAAGCATAAAAGCTACTTTCTTTTTATTTATTTTTTTTATCGCAAAATAACACATCTATTTTTTGGGCTTCAATGCATCATAGACTGAGTTTAAGATTAAAAGTAAAAGTGCAATGTCAGTAACAAAGGAATCCAAAGATTTTGCAACCAACAAGGGCATATGAAAACATGTTTTTTTTATCCCACTTCCTCACTCGTTCCGTGGTCTAAGACGCAACTTCAAATTAATTTATAAACAAACATAACTTCCACTTACACAATAACACTGTTATACGTAAGTAATTACAAAAATAATATATTTAGAAACTGTTCAAAAGCAATATGTACAAGAAAATATACGACTACACGATCATTCTTTCCGATTCTTTGACAAAACTCTGTCTATATTGACAGGTATTAAAATAAGGTAAATAAATTAAAAAGACACATATGAAACTTCTCATGTAAAGCCAAGAATATAAATTCTAATTTTGTCAGGCTATACTTACGTAGGTTGACTGATTTACACTGTCATCGCATCGACCATATCCACATTTCACTCAATAAATTATTAAAACACAAAACCAAATGCACTTTTATATCACACTTCCAATAGTATTTTTGTATATTACTAACTGCAAAATGAACTTTTATATAGGCCTCGATAAAATATTATATACGTTTCATTGGTTTCATCTATTTGAAGATGAAAGATGAAAGAAAGAAAGGAACCATTTAATTGAAAAGAATTGAAACGACTGGACCACAGATTATAAACAGTCCGAACAGTCCACAGCGCAATTATATAATAAAGGAAATAGAAATTTTATCGCTTGGTAACTAGACCTTTAAGCCAATAAAACAAATAGAATAGTATCTAAACTGCACATACACTAAAAATAGAGCTTTGACAATTATAATTGTGCAACAGTATTTTGCCTGTTTGGTGGTTTAGAATAAAAAATTTTAGCCGAAAAAACAGATAAAGTCGGACCAATGGACGTACGATAATAATATTAGCGGGATTGCTTACTTAAAAAATTGCATTTACAAAAATTAACAGTATTACCAATAGCTAAAGTATATATTTTTTTGATTTTTATTATATTTATTATTTTTTATTGCGCCTTAGACAGTGGTTAATCAGAGTCGAGAGAGATAGCCTAACGGAGGCCCTGTCTCTTTCTTTCATCTTGCCAGACTAAAAAAAATTAGTTGATTAAAAGTTTAAATTCAAAAATCTTGAATCTTAAAGGAACAAGAAAAATACTTAGATGTCCACTTTGAGTCATTGAACGCAGTTGAGCACAAGTCAGCTGTTAAACTGTTGGTTAATTCATATTTCAATTTTAAAAAATATTTGTAAGAAACTACTACTGTAATTAAATGTTGTAGTATATGTAAGTATACTACAACATTTCATTTGTCTCACATAACAAAAATCTTAATTTTTGTCACCTTATTAGAAAGGGACACACGGTTTCTCTACTACACATCCTGCTCGGCTCGCTTTTTAGATTCAATTAATAAATCCTTATTATAATAGATCCATGGATACTACGACTACGAACGATCTTGAACTACGATAGTAACTATTATTTAATCTGTGGATTAATTTCCTTATTTCTGAAATGTTTCTGAATATATATGTATGTACTATTATTATTTATTTACAAATTTTACAATTTCACATTTGTTTTATTCTAAATAAATTCTAATTATCAAGAGGAATCTTTTACCTGCATATTCGGTGCAATGTGTTACGTTATCGTAACTGGCCGAAGTTTGTTATGGCTATTGCTAAGTCTTGTTGCATTTATGCTGATTTTATCCGGCATTATGACGCCGAAATGGCTATTAGGACAACCAGTTGTTGTGAATGAAAATAATATAACTGGATTTTATGTGCCTAGCGTGGGAATATATAACCGGTAAGCGTTTTTTCCTATATTAATTTAAACTTAACAGATGTCCAGTATCCTTGTAAGTGGTCAATTATTTCATTTAAATGGGGCCTTTACATTTGTAATAGATCTTCGGAAGGGCTGATATACTTACATATATGGACGCTTTCTTTTTATTTTTATGTATTTTTTGTAGTTTCTGAGAAGCGTGCACAGACTAATATTCTACAAATTGTTCATATTTTTATTTTTTATTAAATTTAATGTACAAACAGACATGGCTCATTTACGATTTTATTATGTAGTATATATTGCTACAATTAAGTGCTTTAAGTGCATATGCTAGTATAGGGTACCATGTTTTAAAATATAAGTTTTGTGTTCCAGATGTATTCGTATGTACCATGACCACAACAATTGTGGCTCTTTTTCTTTTTATGGTCTTGCTACAGACTCTGCAGTGTATCCAACACCATGGAAAGCGGCCATGTTCTTTTTGTCTCTCTGTAAGTAAATCCTAACTATAATAAAGCCAAGAAGACAAAGCAAATAATGTAAACAGACCTGGCCCTCTATCCTTTTCCTATCCGTTTAATGGCATAGGAAGCCATTTCGACAACCCTTCAAATTGTTACATTCTTTTTTGTTTGTTACATTCTTTTTCATTGTTACATTCTTTTTCCCAGTTTACATAATATTATGAGCATTGACATTGCCGCTCACGTGTCGTATTTATTTCCCTAAATGCTGCTGTGGCAACGTTAAGGGCAATGAGTGTTTACATTATGGCCCATGGACATAGTCGCTTGCGTTTCAAAATGTGAAGTTGCGACGTTTGTTATAGTTAAAGTAAGATGGTGAAACCCAGCCTTACTCTCGCATTGTCAGCCCTTTGATGTCCGTACGAAAACCGCCAATTGAGGGATAGGGAAGCGACCTGTTTATATGCTCACATTGCCCATTTTATTCCCCCCTACTCATGGCCATGGAAATGGGCCATAAATGTAAACGGGGTATTAGCGTTGTCTTGTTGGCCATGCTTTAATATTATGAATGGGAAAATGAGTTTATTTGTTTTGTTACACTTTCACCCCTCAACTACTCAACTGATCATCGTGAAAATTTGCAAAACTTTTTTTAAAATTATGTCAGACAGACTGATGGTCCACTCGATGGTAGATGGTAGGTGGTCACCGACTGTAGTATAAATTATGATTAAGGTTTAAGGGATTAGAAAGTGCAATGGGAGTTTGTATGTATTCTTTTTTCCTTTTTGTATGTGTGTCATGTTTATGTAAATATTTTTTTCTTTTTTCTCTCATTAATAAATAATGCTTCGGCCTTTCCAGGTGGAGCAATACAGTTTTCGACAATAGTAGGCGGAGTCCTTGCTTGCTGTGTACAATCTGTATTCAAAAAAAGTGTGATATCGCTAGTTGGAGCCACACAGGCATTAGGAGGTACAAGTATTGCTAAATACAAATACAATTGTGGGCATTTAGTATTCTAGCTTGCAAGCCAAAACACTATAAGCTTTTATTGAAGCTAATTTTTGTCTAACATATTTTATTAGAAAGATTGTTAAATATTTTCTTAATATATTTTAGTAATATTAGAATCTTTAATATATTTTCTATTTATAACAACACTAATATAATAAAAAGAGATGATTTGTATGTTTGTAATGGAACTCAAAAATGTTTTTTCCCCCGCTGTTATAGTAGTAAACAAATAAGTACTACTGGTAGTATAAATGCTACAATGTTGTATCAGTAGTACTACTGGTAGTACAAGTGACACTCTTTAGAGATGGTAGTACCACAGCATACTTATTTCATACAGTGGGCCGACGGAGACGTCTAGACAGGGCAATCGTGCGGGGCGTGAGGGATGAGGCGGGAGTGGGATGTGCCCAAGCTGCATACATCGTTGTTCTTAGTAGCTTGGGATTAATATTCCAGGGCTATCGCGTCTTTCAGATTTTAATTTATTATATAAATCAAAATGGTGCATACGGCATGTGCTGTAAATTGTGCAAACCTTTATCTCGCATGAATAAATAACTAAGCTTTCATCAATTTCCGCACGATGTAGAAAGGTACTTGAGCACATTTTATATTACTTAATTTGTGTTAACCCTTCCGTAATTTTTAAATACCTACACAGGCGGCGGTATCGCCCAACATCAAAGGCGTCGGCCTACTGTAGGAAATAAGTATGCTGTGGTAGTACTAGGTTATTTTTATTGATTTGTGTGTTTTATTATTTCCACAGGCTTATTTGGGGTGCTCGGTCTGCTTCTCTATCCCTGGGGTTGGGGTGCGCCTCGTGTCAAGAGGCTTTGCGGTGAATATTCAGAGCCCTACATCCCCGGAGACTGTTCTATAGGTGAGCGCGGTCCAATTTTTTTTTTATAAAAATACGATCGACTTATCCCGTGAATTTTATAAAACAAAATTTCATAATACAAAAACCTTATGTTAATTTGAAAAAAAAAATAAAATATATTTTTGGTTAAAAAAAAATACACTTAGAAATCAATTTAGTGTAATTCATCACCAAAGATAATTGATTGGTCTCGCTGCGCTCGACTAGATAGAGCACTATACAAAAGCAATAGCTTCGAAAATGTGGCAACTTTTTATTGTAGTGTGTGTAAAACATCGTCACTTTTTTTACGCAAACTGGTATTTTATTATGCCTAAAATTTAATAAAACATTCGGCACGTACACATCACAGACAGCTTGCAGTGTGACTGGCTCGGGTACGCCGAATTCGGCGTACTATTTTTTGCCCCATTTTACAAGTACAACGGCGGATCTAGTCGAGCGCAGCGAGACCAATCATTCATCTATGCTTGTAGTTATATAACTAGTGTTATATCTTTACAGGTTGGTCCTTCATAGTGACAGCGACAGGTGTCTGCCAAGTGTTCTTGGCCAGTGCCCTATCAAAGACCGCCGACAAAGCCGCCAACTCGGACAAGGTGCAGTTTCAAATGGACGAAGGGAAACAGCTCATTTGTTTACCTTGAACTTAAACTTGTAAGTTGTAAATTGAAAACAGATGGCGCTGTTATTGATTCTCACCTTTTTTTTTTCACAAGACTGATTTTTTTTACAATAATCGAATATAGTAGGTAGGTATATGTAGAAAAACTTGTGGAAATGTCGTCTCGCTGATAGATTTTTTTTTAGATTTTTACATTATTGACAGATATGACAGATAGTCTAACTAAAGGGGCCGTTCAAGTGTTACGTAAGCGGATTTATTACAATTATTTACCCCCCCCCCCCTCCCCCTTTATCAGCAAAAGTAAGCAACACTTTTTATATGTATACTTCATATAAAAAGTGTTGCCATATGACGTATAAAAAAGTAAATAACTACTGCCGACGTAATCACCATCTGGACCCTCCACCCCCACCCCCACACCCCATCCCATCAAAAATAAGCAGCCATTTGTAGTTTTTGTAATCCCCGGTGGTTTTCAGTAGTCTCTTCCCCCTCTCTGAGGTCCTGCGAGTCGGGACCTTCGAGGCATTTCGAGGATCCTCTGGAGGACTTGTCTTTAGTGTTGTGTTGTGTTGTGTTGTGTTGTGTGTGTGACTGCTCCTTTTGATGGGTGTTTCAAAACACGGCATATTCGTAGTTTTGAAGGACTGGGTTCTTGGCATAAAATAGGACATTGGCGGTTTAATTTAAGGGTCTTTCTTCGATGATCAGGAGGTTAGGCTTGGAGTCTTGTTTGAGTTTTAGATTTAAAAGCGGGGTGGTGAGCCCTCGAAAAAATCTGCAGAAAAGGTCGCTTCTGATCTGATAACTGTTGTTCACAGTACGAATGTGTTGAGTACGGGAGGGATACCGTTAAGTAGAGTAACATGGTGTTCATCACGAGTAAGGCACAAGGGAGTAAGGCATTTTGTCTATGCTCAATGCTATGATTCGATTTTACGACCACATGTCAGGTATTGAAGGATATCATCTGACTAGGATTTTAATGTCGAGCTGGGCCCTTAGGCCAGCTTAAGAAGGCGTCCTTAATATCCTGTTTTAAAGAGGAAAGGTCTTAAAACAGATCGTTGAAAGGTATTCGATAGTATTAGGGCTTCTCTGTGCCCAGCAAAATCGTTCCGTATGAGCTGTTTCGTTAGCTGTTCGAAGCTTGAGGTTGATGGACCAAAGCAGCATTCACTTTAAGAGCATGAAATATGTACTGGAAAAGCTTGTAATTTCTTTTGAGCATCTGTTTACCGGATCGGAAATTTTCTTCTAATATTCGATATAAAGTATATTCCAGTATTACTGGAGTTAAATTCCAGTATTTCCCCAGTAGTGGGAGATCCAATATATGGAGCAAAAGTAGCGTGCACGAAGTTGTGCGCTGTTGCAATTTATTTAAAACAAAGCACACAGAAAGAATACAATCAAATTCGTGAAAACAAATATAAATGTGTGTAATAATAAGCTAAATTGTATTCCTAAATTGAGTGCATAACATGATAAACTTAATTCTATACTAAACACTAATGATAACAACTAAGTACTTAACTAAAAACTAAGTACATAACACCTAATTAACAAAAGTAAATAAAACATTAGCCTACTTAAATACCAGTCCCAATCTAGACTTGAACAAAGGGAAGCTAATGTCGAATATGTCAATATCCACCTCAGATCCAATCACCATGTCATTGAAAGTTCTACACATCCTAACCAGGGGATTTTAGTATGATGTGTTGTTCCTATATGCCTGGATGGAAAAGTGACCCGAGACCCGACCCGAAAATTTTGGAATTTCAGGAACAACTTCCAAAATTTTATCGGCATCTGCTGCAATGTTGTCAAGTGAGTAAACCCGGGCTGCCAGCCGAGTGTAATGAGTCTTTTCTATAAAATGAAATCTTCAATAGTCCTTATTTAATAACCAAACTACAAGCCAACTACAAGCCATTTTATAATGTACATTGATATTACCATAGACTAACTTAACTCTTAACTTCAAACACACACCACAGACTAAATGTCTCACACAGAGCCTGAAGATTCTGTGGTAAGTGCCGCATAAAAAAAAATTGTCGAAGGATACCATCGTCCGTAAGAGTCATGTCTGAGAATTAATAATAATTAATGTAAGACATTTATATAATAATTTGACTTGTAATATTCAAAGACTATATAAGTATAATTGGGAGTATAGACACGGCGTAGCCCACAAAAAATGGTAGTAGTAAAATTCGTCCACTCGAGCCAAAGTGGACGAATTCGCACATAGTCGCTCGCTAGTCGTAAGCTAGTCAATATCGTTGTGCAGTATACATTGATGCGTTAGTACAGAAGACTTTTAACTAGTTTCTTTTTACAAAAGCAATATTCATTTGGAATTGCGTGTCAATCTCTCAGTAAGTTCGTAAGTATGATTTTAATACTACCACAGATTTCAGGGCTTTTTGCTTGCTACGCCGCATCTTTAGTTTAGATCAATGGTAATATTAGATTTTGCACACCAAATGTGGTAATATAAAATATGGTGGGACGTTGATTTACCTATGACATCTGGTTGTACACCCATGTATGCAAATAAATGATTTGATTTGATTTGATTTGAGAAATCGTGGGGGTTTTTAATTCCCTAACACTGAATCTGTTGAAAGTTTTCGAACGCGTTGTTCCTCCGACTGAGATATAAACGTCTTATAATTTCGCTCTTTAAAAATTCGTATTTCGTATTTGTCTGTGGCCGGTGGGTTTGTTTATGATGTCTTCAATTTCATCGGTGATTTTAAAATCTCTAATTTTTCTATAACGTGGTCATATTTTGTAAGGTCCTTGTGTAATGGCTGCTCTTCGAAAAAATCATCTAAGTCTCTCCTTTCCGAATCTTCCTTTCGGGAAGGTAAGAAGCTCCCGAAGAAGGGGGTTATTTCGGGAAATTTTAATTTTACGATTTCTCCGAATCTAGTGGGGCGATTTTCAAAATTCTTTCAGTGATGCAATCTCTCCTGGTCTATCCGCTGCCTCTGGTGTCCTTTTTTTGCTTTTTCCGTGGCCCTCTAAGGGGGTCCGACTGTAGGGACCTCCGAAAAAATGTCTGTCCCGCGGGTTCCAGGGACGGGAAAAATCCGGGCTTTGCGGGGGAAAAATAGGAGTAAAGTACCGGCTATCTAATGGTACTAACCGATACACTTTTACCTACTTTGAAACTTTTTCCTGGATCAATTTTCAAGTATGGCTTTTAATTTATATATCAGGTCATAACTGATGCCCGTTATATCGAAAGCCAGTTTTGGATCTTCAAAAAATCTTCTGCTTGTGTTGCCATCATTCGTGTTCCCGAATGTTTGCCTTTGGCATATCATATCCACTAGCAAACCAGTTTCTTTGCGAAATCTGGCTTGGATTTTCCGTTTTCTTTCATTTTCGATATTTTTTTCGTCCTCAGTTTTCCTCTGTCTGTATTTCTTTACGGGCAATTTATAAGCGAGGTGGATAATGCTTTCGAAAAAGCGAATTCTTGCATGTATAGAACCGAAAGTCCGAATTCGATAGCTTCAGGACTAATCTCTTTTTCAACATCTAATCGGTTGAAATCTTGACCTTTCTGTCTATCATTGTCATGTTAAAGATATGTTTTATAAAAAACTTGTTCCCATATTTTAATTAAATCTCTGGTTGCGTTTAGCGAATTTGAATCGTAGATTTCTAGGCCATCTTTTTCTTAGGTCGTCCGCTTCGTTGCATTCCTGGTCGTAATTCACTTTCGTCCAGGTAATCCAGGTTTAGCATTTCATTTTGGATATCTTTATCCAACTTTTCTCTTTTGAGAATAATAACATTTATATTTTTTATATGTATACACATACAGCGCCATCTGTTGTCGACTACAAAAAACCAACTGTGTTTGCATTTATAAAGTGACTTTTGTCTCTCTTATGAAAGTCTCTAAACTATCGTATACTATTCCAAAGTATTTTTATACTCATTTTTTTTTGGCTATTGCCAGTAACTAATAACTATTTATTGTGTATTTTTTTTAAAATATAATTATATACTCGATTTTGTTAGTTTTTAAGGACATATTTTTATATAATTTTATTTTATATAACTACGACAAACAAATACCTATATTTTTAAGGTGTAAGCTCGAATGTAATTTGAGCTTTATTCGTGTAACAATTAGACTGATAATCAATCGATTACAATTTCAAATGTATTTACAAAATATTTGTTAATAATTTATATTTATATATATATATATATATATGTGGTCAGTGGTATTATGTACCAAAATTATATACACACATCATGTTCTAGAAAGGATGAATAAAAAAAAGTAGTGTCAGGTGACCTAATAAGTACCTGGAGTTAAGCGCCATATCAGATAACCTGTTTTTTTTTTAACCACAATTTTTGTGGTCACAATTTTGTATCAGGATCAAATAAAACACAGAACTCGAGAGGGGTTCAGTGAACTCGAGAAGCGCCATCTAACGTCGAAGAATTGTATTTCTTGGGTGACGCTGACTTCACCTCTTGGTAGGGGAGCCCAAGAGGGGATTTTTGGATTTACTCGAGCGCGTCAGATATTGCCAATGTATATTCCCCACGTGTCTCCGATAACGGATATGTATTAATCTGACGGTTTGGTTGGTGGGGTTGGTGGGGGTGGGCGTAAAATTTTAAATACAACTCGAGCGCGTCAGATTTTCAGAGGGGATGTTAAGTGAACCTCTAAACTAAGCTCCCATTTAAAATTCAGACGATTCGGATGTAGCGCAAGCTCGTGGCAGCTTTTTGAAAATGCAAAAAAGTTTTTGGGCGATTGCCATTTTGTATTACTCGAGCGCGTCAGATTTTCATACAGACTGTTCAGCCTGAATTCCTAATCGTGCTGATTCATAATCTGACGATTATATGGAGGATTTTTTTTAAATACAGCGCCTACAAAATTTTGAACGCCTGTACACGCTCAACCCACCGTTGAAATGAAAAACTTCATATAACCTTTTCGTCTTCCTACAATCTGATCTTCAAAATCCAATAGGTCCCCACGACGCTCGAGTGACTCCACATTTAGCATCGTGGGCTCTCCTACCACTGGGGCCGTTCAAGTAATCGTCACCCAAGAAATACAATTCTTCCACGTTAGATGGCTCTTGAGAAAGCTAAATATGAGTTTTAAACATCAAAGTACTACATCTATGGAATTTGCGTCACAAATGCCAAAGCGGCACGTAAAAAGTGCGCCTAAAACGGAATCATTGCGGAATCTTGGTCACCCTAGTGTTTTGTATGGTGTGCTAAATCAATAGTTTTAGAACATTGATGGTTTTAAAACGTATCTCGAATACTAGTTGATGTAAAAGTGCCATAATATGTACCTATTATGATGACTACCTATCCTTTTTCATTTGAGCCTAGCTGTCGCACGCTACTTTGTCCGCGTAACGTTATAAAATATAGCCTACTAGCTGGTGCCCGCGACTTCGTCCGCGTTCTGGATGAAAGGTACCCTATGTCCTTTTTGGAGTCCCAGACAACGTGTATGCAAAATTTACAACGCCATCTAGGGAATTCTGTTTGAAGCAATGTAGTACTCTAATTCATCTAATCTCACTTCGAATAATGGAAAAAGTCTGTTAACAGATGGCACTACATGTTAGTTATAGTTTATAAAATTACGTGTTAATAAAATTAAAGCTGCTGCCCGCGACTTCGCCCGCGTAACTTAGTAAATTATGTACTTAAACCTTCCTCGAGAACCACTCTACCCATTAGTGAAAACCGCATTAAAATCCGTTGCGTAGTTTTAAAGATCTAAGCATACAAAGGGACATAGGGACAGAAAAAGCGACTTTGTTTTATACTATGTAGTGATGTCACTCGCTGATATGTAGCTTTCCATAGGTGAAAGAATTTTTAAAATCGGTCCGGTAGTTTATCAGTTTTTTTTATTAGAAGCAAAAATACAAATCACTCTTTATAAATAGAGCTTACCTTATGAATGGACTAGATTTTGCTAGAGGCTTGGCTTGCGTATAAAAAGCCTTTCTCCTTCCTTTCAAGTTTGCCTTATAATCGGAGTTTCTATTAGGTTTATAAGTATTTATTCTCATTAAAGCTTAAACATGAAAAATATAACAAAAAAATAAACTTAATTAAAAAAAACGAAACATTGAAGAGGCAGACAAAAGACATTAAAATTTAAACAATATTTTTCCTGATTTTTAACAAAACACGCCAAAACATCTAAACATTTAACATAACCATGTTATATTGTAAATAAATAAATAAATAACATGTTCCAACAGCTTGGATTTAAATTCTGTGAAAGATTTTGCCTGTTTTATGTGTAAAGGTAATTGGTTAAAAGTTGTGCTCCCTCAAAAGTATTGCAATTATAATATTTCTAAGTATGATGGCTTACTGAATAGTATTATTTTATTCTTAACGATTGGTTGTAATATTTGTAATAAGTCTCGTTACATACGTAGGATGGAAATGTATAGAAATTATTTACTTATGCTGTGTTTTTATAATAACTCGAAACTACATATATAAAAATGTATACATGTACCAATATTTTTACAAATTATATTTATATAATTATACAAGTTTTAAAAGTAAATATTGTTTTTTATTGTTGGTGGTGCTCGCGACTTTAAGCAATATATATATAAGCGAATATAAGCAAGAAAGTATATAAACAACTTAGATAAATAATTGGTCTCGCTATGCTCGACTAGATACCGCCGTCGCGGCAAAAATATTACGCCGAATTCGGCGTACCCGAGCGAGACACTGCAAGCTGTCTGTAATGTAAACGCGCCAGTTTGCGTAGTGAAACTGGTTTATGCCCTCTTTTACAGTAGTACAACCAAGAAGTACTACTGGTAGTACAAATGCTACAACGTTGTATCACTAGCAGGTACTACTGGTAGTACAAGTGACACTCTTTAGAGATCAAATCAAATCAAATCATTTATTTATTTATAACAAATAACAGAAATAAAGAGTAAAAAAAAAAGACAGAAACAGTATAAAGTAAAAGTAAAAGTTATTTGTTACAAATAGGTCCCTACTCAGTATTTGCTGACATATAATATGCCAGCACTGATCTTCCGCAGGAACCCTACCTAACACACACAGATGGTATGCTGCTTAGCAGAATAATTTTCTAAGCAGTCTGGCCGCATTATTGTCCTGTATGCTCGATCCACACGCACGTGTCAAATCAATATTAAAAAGTTACCCTTTCGCACGAGGATGAATATGAATTCCCCGCAAATTGTAAAAATATAATGAAACTGTCTAAAAAGTGATAAAAAGTGACGATGTTTTACACACACTACAATAAAAAGTTGCCGCATTCACGGAGCTATCGCTTTTGTATAGCGCTCTATCTAATCGAGCGCAGCGAGACCAATCAATTATCTTTGATTGACCTTTAAATTCTTTCTTACTGGTTACTGTCGCCGCCTTTTCGTGCTGGAGAGGTGAAAAGTACCTACATTTATTCTATTTTTATAATATTATATTATATAGAAATACATAAGTTATCCTAGTAATTTATAAACTATGCATTATCACACATATAAAGGTATAGATTGCATACATCGTATACCTACTCTGCTTACTACATCATATCTTATTACTTACGTAACAAGACAATCAAAATCAATATGGCCGTCTGTCAAAGGCATTTAAAAATGGCGACTCATCCAGTGTTTATTAAATATTAAAGTCCAGCCGGTACCTTCTTTCGTGGCTGCTCTATTATCATTTTAAATTATCAACTAGACAATGTAGGTATGTAAGCTATCTAAGTGTGTATAAGTACATGTAAGTTGGATACACATACCTAATATACTACATAATTATGACCATTACCGAATAGGCATATTGTATTTTTTAGATTCTCAAAAATTTATTTCCATTTTGATGTCGTCAACAAACAATAATATATAATAAAAACTAGATAATAATAAATAATAATATAATATAATAGATAATAATATATAATTAATAATATATAATATATAATTATATAGTTTATACACTAATATTATAAAGCTGAAGAGTTTGTTTGTTTGTTTGAACGCGCTAATCTCAGGAACTACTGGTTAGAATTGAAAAATTCTTTTTGTGTTGGATAGATCATTTATCGAGGAAGGCTTTAGGCTATATAACATCACGTTGCGACTAATAGGAGCGAAGAAACAGTCGAAAATGTGGAAAAAACGGGGAAAATTATTCATCTTTGAGGGCTTCCGTTGCGTGCGCTGCGAAAACCGTTCGAGATACCCAAATGATTCCCAAAATAACTATTCCACGCGGACGAAGTCTCGAGCACCAGCTAGTAGAAAATAAAGTCCTCCGCCGCGTCTGGATTGTGTATTTCTTCTCTTTTCATGTCTTGGCTCCATCAGATCTTCTCCGATGGTTTTGCCAGTGCCAAAGATATGTAGAAAATGTAAAAATGTGAAAATTTAGAATGATTATAATTCAAATTCAAAATACCTACCTCAAAGAGTGAAATTCCTTCCATGTGTTATATATTTTGATTACCTAATAAATCATGGGGTATAAAAAGCCTGGAATTTAAAAAAAAAAGCCTGATAGCTCTGGAAAATTATCTAAAAATGTTCACTGCTTGATTGATTGATTGTTTTGATTCTCTCGGATCCATTCAAAATTTATCCTAATCGTTTTGGATCATCTATAAATCTTTGTTTTCTAAATGATTTTGAATAGACGGAATGTTTAAAAAAAATAGATAATTGGTGTAAGTTACATTAAATAGGTACTAGTATATGCCCGTTTTTTTCCCACATTTTCGACTGTTTCTTCGCTCCTATTAGTCGCAACGTGATGTTAAGTATATAGCTTAAAGCCTTCCTCGATAAATGATCTATCCAACACAAAAAGAATTTTTCAATTCGAACCAATAGTTCCTGAGATTAGCGCGTTCAAACAAACAAACAAACAAACTCTTCAGCTTTATAATATTAGTATAGATTGTAGCGAACACAATGAGCGCTTTTATCATCTTACAATTTCTTTTATTTTATTTTTTTATTTAGATTTCATACAGCTATAAATTTAAAAAAATATACAGATTATATACAAATAGGCCTAAAGAATCATAAAAATTATATATTTACATTTATCTATTTAATTAAAAAAAAAAAAAGATATATATGTAAGGATATACCACGATTGTCTCATAAAAATATCAGGTTGTATCTCGAATTGATTCTTACATGTGTTCGGCTCAATTGTACGTCTTTCCATAAATCAATCAACCATTCCCGCCCCGGTGATTAGTCGAGACGTTACCCGAGGGTACCAGGTTCGCGTCCAGGTCGGGCCATCCATCAAAACTCCTCTATTTGCAGCTCGCTTTACTTGTCTGACTCCCTGTTCTTTCCAATTTTTGTTTTTACCCCCATTTCTCCATAAACAATCTTTATATTATACCTATATACCTACTAGCTGTTGCACGCAACTTCGTCCGCGTAACTTTATAAAATAAAGTCTTACTTACTCGCTGATAATTAGCTTTGCAACAATGAAAGAATTTTTCAAATCGGTCTAATACACTGGACCGCAAAGAAAAAGGGTCGATTAGAAAATCTTCAATGTCTTCAAAAGTACCTAAGCTAGCTTAGCCTAACCTAAGCTAGCTTTATAAAATAACTAGCTGCTGCCCGCGACTTCGCCCGCGTAACTTTGTAAATTATATACTAAAACCTTCCTCGAGAACCACTCTATCCATTAGTGAAAACCGCATTAAAATCCGTTGCGTACTTTTAAAGATCTAAGCATACATAGGGACAGAAAGACAGACAGACAGACGCGGCGGAGAACTTTGTTTTATAATGTGTAGTGATAGTGAAGACTAAATTAAAGAATATTTTAATGTAAAATTTATTTAGTTTAGCTTTAATTTAGTCTTTATTTCATAATGCTACGTCAGGTACTTTTGAAGATATTGAAGATTTTCTAACCGACCCATTTTCTTTGCGATCCAGTGTAGTTTTGGAGCCTATTCAATTCAAGCAAACAAACAATCAAATCTTTCCTCTTTATAATATCTTTATTTATAGCTACCGTCGCCACAGGTGCTGCAAGTGCGCTATCGACCATAGAAGGATTAATATTAACTCTAATCTAATTAATCTAATTTTATCTACAATCTAATCTAATCTAATTTCATCTACAATATAGCAATCCGTTAGGTACGTGTTGTTTTTTTGACAGGTTGGCGGGCCACTTGATGGTAGATGGCTACCGTAGCCTATAACATAACAAACGCCATAGTTGCTGTAGGTGCGCTATCGACCATAGAAGGATAAGGGATAAGGAATAAGGAAAGGATGGGAAAAATTTGCTCTGGCATCCCTTACACACTCACTGAAACAAAACAGCACAAGTGCTAATCTTTCACGGTAGACTTTCTGTAATTCGGGTGGTCAACTGTCGCCAGACTTTTAAATTTTTTAATTTTAAAAAAATATTTGAATTTTTTTTTCTCGTATCTCGTATCCAAGAAAAAAAACTTCTCGTATCCAAGTCCACGATATTTATGGGCATAAGGACGCAAAAACATATTGTTTGAACATAAGTTATGTACTAAATGACCCTAGAAGGAATATGCAGGCATTTGGAGGTAAATATTTTCAAATATGGAATCCATCGAATCGTGACTGGCCGCGGGCGAGCGGCCTCGTGATTGGTTGTCCTGACGCAGGATATTTGTTGCAGTATACGTATGCGAAATGGTGCATGTCAGGCACCGGCAAAAGGATGTCTGTCTTCTATGTATAGCTCAGTAAATTTTTATCTATAGGTATATATTAATAAGTACTACCTAATATAAAAAAAAAAGATAAGGTTCGTATGTTTGTTTGTATGTAAATTGTAAAGCAGACAATTGAAGTGCTTTATCAGTTTCGATTGCTTTACAAATTCCATTCATTTCAAAATTCGCTAAGGCTTAGATTTGAAATAGGTATTGATTACTGATTGACATAATTTGTCATCGCTAATAAAGATAGCAATAGAAATTGTCACTTTGAATTTTCAAAGGAAAACAGACCTTATCATTCTACAACATACAAAGAATGATCCATCTTAGGGTGATAGAGCACTTTATTTGTCGAGTTTACATAATGTAGGAGAGGCAATCTTTAAAACCTATACATCCGATTTAAAATACATAAATCCTTTAACAATAAAATAGAATTCCAGTACCCACATAGGCTAAATATTGCAGTAGGGCACCAGCTATCTAAAAATAAATAGCCAACGCTTATGTAAGCTAAGTATGTCAAGTAGACTTCTTGTCGTTTATTATTCAACGCGGACGAAGACGCAGGAACCAGCTATTATAGCATAAAGTTCACTTGTATGTATGTATATGCGTCTTTAAAAAAACCTTAAGCGTAGGTATTATAGGTACCTACTTATAATGAAATTATCAGCTAAAGACAAAGCGCGGTTTCTTTTGCACATTAATAAAATTAATTAAAATAGATAATTAAGTTTGTAACATTCTATCTCAGTAAAATAGTTTTTACTAGTAATACTAAAACTAAATAATAAGCTCAAGTTGTTAAAACAAATAGAGAGTCATATAGGATCAAAACCGGTCATCTGAGTAATGGCTGAATAACGACAATTTAAAAATATAACCCTGTTAGGGCTGTATTTCATATTTTGATCAAAAGAATTGTTTTTAGGACAAAGCAATCATTAAAAAACCTGGAATTAACACAAAATCTAACAAGAAGTTGAAATTTTACAGATGGATAGGATAACATTTGTAAATCGCAGATAGTCAGAATTGATACTGAACTATGAAAATAGCCGTCTTTGATTCCAAGTCAATAAGTTAACAACAACAAAAAAAAAATACCTATTTTTTTGAACACAGGTAGGTTAGACACGTAGGCAACTACTGGTATTTATATTTAACGTAAAAAGTGCATAATGGCGTTGAAAATATGACAGATGGAAAGAAAAAAGCTTCATATACAGGGTGTATTAATATGTAGTAGGTATTTGAAGTAATCAAACTGACATAATCTATATCAATTAAATATTAATAAACATATTACCTGAAAATACTTGAAAAACTTATTTCTATACTAATATTATAAAGGCAGAAGATTTGTATGTTTGTAATGAAATTACTGGACCGATTTAAAAAACAATTACCTATGAACATAACGTAGTTATCAGCGAGTTAACATCAGTACCTACTCAGTACCTACTAATAATATAAATGCGAAAGTTTGTATGGATGTTTGTATAACTCTTCCACGCAAAAACTACTAAACCGATCGCCATGAAATTTTGCATACACGTAGTGTGGGACCCCAGAAAGGACATAGGGTACCTTTCATCCAGATCGCGGGCACCAGCTAGTAGGCTATATTTTATAAAGTTACGCGGACGACAGCTAATATAGTATAAAATGTAAATTATGTTGTCTCTAAAGTAGGTAGGTACTGATATCTGATAATACATTTACCTAAATTTTTGAGTTAACATAATTAATATTTAATGTTCTGGAAAATGGTCGATTTAAAATCTGACAAATGACATTGAATAACTTTATACCTACGTAGTATCAATGAAAATCATTACTTATACAGTGAGAGAAATATCTACTGCAAAAAATAACATGCTGTGTGTAGTAATTATTGAACATATGCCTTTTAAATACACCTGTGTACTCGAGACACATGTTGTAATTAAAAACGCTTACTTTTATTGAAAACGACTTAAATGACTTTTAAACAGAATATCTTTTATTTCCTTTATAATTTATTAATTCAAAAATATTTTCAAAACTCATTTCTCTAAGGATTTATAATATTAGTAGATAAGAATGTAAGGAATTTTCAAAAATCTTAAGAGATGCTTACGTTATAAAATTAATACCTGTGATCTATATGTTACAAATAGCTTTCTAGGCCTCTTTCACCAACTACAAGTAAAGTGTTGATTAGTTACTTTTAGAAATAATTTTATGTTTTATTAAATTATGCACTCGGTTTAGTGCATCCTTCGATAGGTGATTTTTTTATTATTATTTTCTTTTTAATGTTTGGGACTTTTACGGTACAAACAAAGGTATATTAATAGCTAAATTATTCCTGCATAGTTCTTTTTTAAATATTATTGTGTAGATGGCGCTATATCTATGGAACTTCAGATATTCTAAAATATAAAAAAAATAGAACGTAACTATAATAAAAAGTGAAAATAATAACGCATTCGTGTGACAATTCTGATTTTACTCCCATAAATTTTTATAATACGGGCTTATTTCTAATCTATACTAATATTATAAAGCTGAAGAGTTTGTTTGTTTGAATGCGCTAATCTCGGGAACTACTGGTTCGAATTGAAAAATTCTTTTAGTGTTGGATAGATCATTTATCGAGGAAGGCTTTAGGCTATATAACATCACGTTGCGACTAATAGGAGCGAAGAAACGGTCGAATATGTGGAAAAAACGGGGAAAAGTATTCGTCTTTGAGCTTCCGTTGCGTGCGCTGCGAAAACCGTTCGAGATACCCAAATGATTCCCAAAATAACTATTCCACGCCAAAGACTATATAAGTATATTTAGGAGTATTCCACGCGGACGAAGTCGCGAGCACAGCTAGTAGGTATATAAAATTCTCGTGTCGCGATGTTTGTTGCCAAACTCCTCCGAAACGGTTGGACCGATTTTAATGAAATTTTGTGTGCTTATCGGGTAGGTGTGAGAATCGGCCAACATCTATTTTTCATACCCCTAAATGTTAAGGGTGGTCCACCCCAAATTTATTTTTTGTTTTTTGGCAAAACAATGTTTGCGGGGTCAGCTAGTAACATAATATAATAAGGCGTGACTTACAAGACTCCAAGTCAACGAGGAGTCTATGACTCACAAATTATTTGCATCAAATCAATTATCCATTGTGCTAACGGCTAACAATTTTTCCAAGGCCTCGTTCATAACTTTCCCTCTCGACGAATCCTCACCATTTATTACCACTTGCCATCAATCAGGTTGCGTTTAATTATTCAGTCGGCTCTACATTAGTACTACATAAAGAAAGGCTGCGTCCGTTCGTTGTAGGCTAATTGCAGAGCTGCGATTGGCTGATTATAGTCCCATGTCAGATACAACTCTGAGTTCCCACGATGTGATGTATGTGTGGGTGAAGGGGCTGATAACCTATTTGGATTTTCACTGATAACCATGTATTGTAGCAAGCTTACCACAATTCTTACTAATATTATAAATGCGAAACTTATTTGTATGTAAGTATGGATGTATGGATGTTTGTAAGTGTTTCACACAAAAACTACTGAACCGATCACTATGAAATTTTGCATACACGTTGTAGGGGACACCAGAAAGGACATAGGGTACATTTCAGGACATAGGCTACAATATGTTTCAGAACATATTAATATAATATAATACATCCGTATTAATATTATAAATGCGAAAGTTTGTATGTATGTATGTATGTATGTTTGGATGTTTGTAAGTGTTTCACACAAAAACTACTGAACCGATCACTATGAAATTTTGCATACACGTTGTCTGGGACACCAGAAAGGACATAGGGTACCTTTCATCCAGAACGCGGACGAAGTCGCGGGCACCAGCTGGTACATTATAATTACATAGTAATATTACCTATATCTTTATATACAAAAACGGTTATTGTAATATACAATACAATATATAGGTAAGTATGATATAGCTTAGCATCGATTTACCCTCCAAAAAATACAAAATTTCCCTGTTTCCAACTCAAATCTACCTCAGAGTATTTAATATATCGTTACAACAATAAATCAAATGTAGTATTATACGAATGAGTTATAAGTTTCACCGCAGGTAAGTCGGTTTGATTCCCGGGACGTAATCGTAGCCTGCGGCGCTGGTATTAGTTGCAATTATAGGCACTACATTTCAACTGCACACTTTTACCCCTTTTTTTAGTGAATTTTTAACCTTTTCTTGATTTGAAAATTGCCTCGAAGATAGAATGAGTTCATGTTTATACGGGGAATTAAAAAAATATTAAATCGGATACAAGTTCTTCTTCTTATGATGCCACTTCTTCTGTACGAGGTTGGCGACCATCATGGCTACCTTAAAATATAATAAGTTTATTATATAAGTTATAATCCTTACATATTATAAAACAAAAGGCCTCCGCAGCGTCTGTCTTTCTGTCTGCTCGCGATAAACTCAAAAACTACTGCACCGATTTTCATGCTGTTTTCACCGATGGATAGAGTGGTTCTCGAGGCAGGTTTTAGTATATAATTTACAAAGTTACGCGGGTGAAGTTGAGGGCAGCAGATAGTACTACATTACTATCTGCTGCTACATTACATTAATATAGCTTTCTATACCTAGGTGAAAGAATTTTTCAAATCGGTCTAGTAGTTTCAGAGCCTATTCCATTCTTCAACCAAACAAACAATCAAATCTTTCCTCTTTATAATATTAGTAGGTATAGATAAAAATCTACACCTAGAAGTAATAGATAAATATGTAGGTACTGTAAGTATTTAATATGTCCCTTACGCGTACCTACCTTACCTACCTATCTTAGTTACCTACTTATTATGGGGAAATGGAAAAATGAAAAATTACTAGTTATGAGTCAAGAAAAGTGGTCAGTCCGAAGGGAAACATACCTAATAAGGCATGTCGGTACATTCCACTCATGTCTAATAATTTTAGTATGAATCTTTAATAAGTCAAGATTGTAGTTTTTGAATGTGTAAATTTCCAATAAAAAAAAAAAGGAAGTGATATTTTCAAGCTGTCAGTGAGGGTAGAGGTCATTTTGGGCAGCCCTTATGGCGACAGTGACCACCCGAATTACAGAAGTCTGCCGTGAAATATTAGCACATGTGCTTTTGTGTTTCAGTAAGGGATGCCAGAGGCCATTACCCCATCCCTTCTTTTATCCCTTATCCTTCTATGGTCGATAACGCACCTAGTAGCCATCTACCACCAAGTCGACCGTCAACCTCTCAAAAAAACAACAAGTAACGGATTGTTATATTGTAGATAAAATTAGATTAGACTAGCTGGTGCCCGCGACTTCGTCCGCGTTCTGGATGAAAGTTACCCTATCTTAACTCCTCCTAAACCTTAACCTTAATCCTACTAAGGTCTATCGCGCTTTCTGCTAATTAAATACTTACGCAAACATTACTCGCTTATCGATATTTTTGTTAGAGAAAACCGCATAAAAGTCCGTTGAGTGCTTATTTAAGAAGATACAAGTAATTATTATTAAAATGCTACAACGTTAATTTTTACTTGTGTTTTGTTCGCGACTTCGTCCGCGTTTGTTCGCTACCAAACTTCATAGGAACACGTGCTACACTAATATGAAGATTGTCTGAAAGTTTCATCAAAATCGGTTCAGTCGTTTTGGAGTCTATAGTAGACATACATACATACATACCTTCACATATCGTCTTTTATATATTATAAGAAAAAGAATCCGCTTATGAGGGATTCGCGAGATGCACTTAATAATTAGTTAATGCTATTCGAATACAGATGGCGGTAGCAACTCGTTATTAAATTTGTTTATTAGAAGAAGACTTAATTTTGTTTTATTAATTAATTTCTCGTCCAGTAATTATTACTGTTTATTATGTAATGTATTATCATTATCATTAGTTCAGCATAATTATGTCCGGAGTGTTGATTAGCACAAATGCTTAATTATAGGTATCTATTATACCTACATTCAAGAAGTCGCGCATACCTTGCTACTGAGTGATTTTAAACACATATTTTTTCTAGAGATGCTTTTAAGCTATTATTTTTCTTGTGAAAGTCGTCAGACAAACTGACAATCCACTTAATAATATTAAGGGAACCCCGTTAGAGCAAGGGAAGTCAGTAATAGATAGGTATTTGGGAGAATTCGTTGTCTCAATTTAATATAATGAGAACAACCGAAGACAGAATGCGACGCAAGACATTCGCGCCTCTTATTGAATTTTTGAAAATATTCAAACATACGCCAGCAATTTCAATATTTTAGAAAAAACTTTATTAGGCTAGTCAACATACTCAAATTCGTGTTAAATCCGTACTAATATTATAAATGCGAAAGTGTATGGATGTTTGTAACTCTTTCACGCAAAAACTACTGAACCGATCACCATGACATTTTGCATACACGTGGCCTGGGACACCAGAAAGGACATAGAGTACCTTTCATCCAGAAAAAAGTACTGCTCCCGAGGGATTACCTAAAATTAAGGAAACTAACTCCCGGCTAAGTATATCTAATAGCAATAACGATATAAAGCTCATAAAAATATGACCGATAGCTCATTGGATAGTCTCATACAAAATGTATGACGAGCGATAAAATACTATATCTCAAGATGTAATATATATTATATTACATCCCATAGTCAAAAGCCGCCCTAAGAGGGTTGGTTACTGTCGCCAGACGGGCTGCCTGATTTGTACTATTAAAATAAACTTGTTATTATTATGATGTCCAATGGTACTAGTTGCTCTAGTACAATTATTGGACTGTACCATTTAGTACAATATACTATTATTATATTGTAATATGTATTAAATATTAATATTACTATACATATTAATAGTATATTAATATGTAATAATACATATTAATATACTATTAATATGTACCAGCCATATTGGAGCCCGTGGGTGTATTGAGAAATGATGGTAAGAGACCGGATGGGATGTCTCCGATTCCATGGAGATTGGGTAGAGTGCTGGTGTGGGATGCTACCTGTGTAGACACACTAGCCCCTTCGCATCTCCATGGAACATCTACAAAGGTAGCAGCCGCAGCAGAGGCGGCTGAAAGGGGTAAAATCCTTAAATATAGTGGTCTCGGCGCGGAATATGTTTTTATTCCGTTCGGGGTTGAGACACTCGGTCCGTGGGGCCCTGAAGCAATGGGCCTCTTCAAAGACATTTCGAAGAGGCTTGTTGATGCGACGGGAGATCGGAGAGCTGGCGCTTTCCTCGGCCAACGTATTAGTTTGGCCATTCAACGAGGAAATGCTGCCAGCGTCCTCGGTACAATGCCGCGGGGTCCATTTTTGTATTGAATTTTGTTTTTAGGTATAATTTATTTAGTTATTAGTTTGTAAATATTATTAAAGTATGGACATTAAATAGCAAAAAATCATTTTATAAAATATAAAAATATATACAATTTATCCAATTTAGTACTAGAAATATTAGTTGGTGTCTCTAGTACCACTAAAGCCCGTCACATACGTAGCTATAATAGGTATATATTATATATTAATAAATTATAGCAAGGCATATTATTATATATTTTCTATACAGATATTTGAGTGACCACACACGCAGCTATAGTATATAATAATATATTTCTATGATGTCACTAACGTATACCGTAATATAGTTATATTATAGCACGGTATATTAATATATATTATAGCTACGTGTGCGACTGGCTTAATGGTTCTAATGATATTTCGGTATTAACAGTACGACGTAATTGCTCTAGTACCTAACCATTTGATTGTAAAGCAGACAAGAAAAGTGCTTTATATGTTTCGTTTACAAATTCCATTCATTTTAAAATTCGCTAAGGCTTACATTTGTAATGGGTATTGATTACTGATTAACATAATTCGTCATCGCTAATAAAGATAGCAATAGAAATTGTCACTTTGAATTTTCAAAGGAAAACAGACCTTATCATTCTACAACATACAAAGAATGTTCAATGTCACACTATAAAGCACTTTATTTGTCGAGTTTACTATTAATTTTTAAATCTTAAATTTAATTTTTATTAATTTTGTTTTATCTCTGTATGTTGTTCTATCTGTATGTCTCATAATACATATAACCCTAATCTTTTCAAGGTTCGAGTGAATAGGCATCTTCTGGGTGAGCTCGCTCCATCTTAGGCCTCATCCTTGCCACATGGCTGGTTGATGGCCAAGAGCTAACCCATCTCTTATATAAAACAAAATAAAAATCTCCCCCACTTAACACGGACGTTTATATATGTATGTGGTATGTAAGGTATTTACATCTTGTACACACCGTGGTTTAAATAATAAAAAAAAAGACAAAAGTAAAAGATAAAGAAAGAAACAAATAAAACAAAAGCTTTGCCCAGAAGGGAACGTAATGACGGGAGTCACGCGAGCTTAACACGCGAGCTGCGACTCTGCGTTCGAGCCTTTGCTTTCTTATTTCATCTATTTTTTTTAATTTAGTAACAACAAGCGATCCGCTCCCTGCTTCGCATAGAAAAGAACTTAATTTAGGTTTTATATTGTATGAAAATTCAATGAAAAATTATCTAAATATTGGTGTTTTTCCCATTCAAATCTGTTGCGAGGTTTAGGAGTGTGCGGCCACACAGACAGACGCGAAAAGCAAATAAAATTATACTATACTATCTGGTTCCCGCGACTTTGTCCGCATTGATAGAAAGTTTCCTCGTTTAACGCTCTTTTCATTAGTGAAAACCACATTAAAATCCGTCGCTTAGTTTAAAAGATCTAAGCGTTAATACAGAGGGACAGACGGATCTAGCTGTGTAGTGAAGGTGAGGCCTACGATGGAGCGAGTTCACCCAGAAATTTTGAAAAGGTATTTAGGTTATATGAGCTCTGAAACACAGACGCTAGCAGCGAGTTCCAATTCATGGCTGTGCACATTATAAATGATGTTTTAAAACGTTTGCTCCGAAAAAGAGAGATCTCGACAAGATTAGGATAGTAATCATTTGTACGTCTGAATGTCCGATGGAAGAAAGGGAGCTCATGCAGCTCCAGAGCACACTCTCCGAAGTACATCTTATAAAAAACACATAAACGGGCGATTTTGCGTCTATATTCCAGACTGCATTTTTTTTTCATTAGAGATGGGTTTGCTCTTGGCCTTAGCTTTCCTCCCTTAGATAAAAGATTGGTCAACTAGATACAGCGCTATCTAAAAACTCCGTCTAATAGCTCCGTGAATGCGGCAACTTTTTATTGAGGTTGTAAAACATCGTCACTTTTTTTTACACAGTTTCATTATATTTTTACACAGTTTCACTACATACGCAAACTGGCATTTTATTATGCCCAAAATTTAATAAAACATTCGGCACGTTACACATCACAGACAGCTTGCAGTGTGACTGGGTCAGGTACGCCGAATTCAGAAAGAAAGAAAGAAAGACATTTATTCACTGCACGAAGGACATTAACATAAAACATTACATAAGAAACATAAACAAAAAAAAACAAAAAGACATAAGTAAATTAATAAAAGGTAAGAAGTGTGTGTCCTCGCGGCAGTGAATCGGATACTGGCTCAGCATTGTTCCGAGGTGCTAAGCAGGCACCTAGAGCGCTGATTTTCAGCCAGCACCGCGTATTTGTATGTTGCCGCATTACACAAGTACGACGGCGGTATCTAGTCGAGTGCAGCGAGACCAATTATTAATCTAAGTTCCCTCCTATGCTATTAGGTAGGTAGGCCGCATATAGTGCTCAGTAAAATTTTTTATCCTTTGTGCTTAGACCATGATGATGCATCAATATCTTTAAATCCTAATTCGAAATCTATCAGATTCTAAGATCAAATACAATGTATTGTTGTTAATTAAAGGCTTCAAACTATTATGTGGTGTAATAATAGGTTGTTTATGGGGAAAAAATCGAATTTATTGCTCACAAGACGCGATCTGATTGATCGGTGATGAATTCGAGAACAAGGTGGGAATGGAGCCGTCTTTTATGTTTTATTTTCGAGTGAATAGTAACTTTCTGTGTTAGCTAACTCCATCGTCGGGTTCGACTTTCCTGCACAGATATTAATAAAAAAATGGGTTTCATTATTATTAAAAAAAAAGATAAATAATAAAAATAATAAATAAATAATAAATAATAATAATAATAAATAAGTTAACGATAGAGTGTGGAGGGCAGAGTGAAGCCAGTAAAACTACTCCTGCGCCGTGTATTACATACACGGTTACACGCACACAAATTAATGAATAAAAAAAGTCTCGTCTTATTAAAATACTAGCTGGTGCCCGCGACTTCGTCCGCGTTGAAAAAGCAATATATCGCCTGACATCGTTATTGCTATTATACTTAGCCGGGAGTTAGTTTCCTTAATTTTAGGTAATCTCTCGGGAGCAGTACTTTTTTTTTCTGGATGACAGGTACCCTAGTCCTTTCTGGTGTCCCAGACAACGTGTATGCAAAATTTCATGGTGATCGGTTCACTAGTTTTTGTGTGAAAGAGTTACAAACATCAATACATACATCCATACATCCATACAAACTTTCGCATTAATAATATTAGTACGGATACTTAGTACGGATTTACCTACTAGTGAAAATGCCGAATTGCGGAGTGAAAAGGTGTACTTAACCAAGTCTTCAAAAAATAAAAAAACATACATACAATATACATACATACAGAAAAAAAATCATCAATTTAGTTTCAGTATCATGTATAGACCTATAAACACGATATCTCTGAAAACAAAATAGGTAACTTACCCCATGACCAACCCTTACAGATTTATTATTACCTAGTATTAAATAATATTAATAAATTTTACTATAAAGTCTCTATAGCTTTCCCTGTTCCGCATTTTAATTGATGCAACGTTTCCACCATTTTTGTTTTTCGTTGTATTAATGTATTTTGTATAAAAATTCAGGAATGTTTGATGGATCCGATTGATTTATTGCCTCGAGCGTATGCGTATACCGCGATATGTAAACTATATACTATAGCTATATATACTATAACTATAGACTATAACTATATGTATAGACTATTCAATTTTAAAACAATAAAAACTAGGTATGCTATTTAGGTATTTTGACTTTCAACTTACTTTGGATTCTTCGTACTGTTACTGTAAATATTTAGGTCAAGCTTGAGTAGCTTTAAGCTAACTTTTGGTTAGAAAGCAGATGAAATACTAGATTTTGATTCTGTTTTGTGTATAGTATAGTTATAGTGTAAGTATAGTTATAGTATAATTATAGTTATAGTATTCGTCGTATTTACGAGCCTGTAGATATCCTTCCTTAGGTACGTCGAGTACTGGCAGGTGATAAATGATGTCTCGAGAAAATTTATTGCAATATTGCGATAAAAATCACACGTCAAAAATCAATTATTATGATAATTTCACATAAATAACCCCATTTGTCTATGTTGAGTGAGAAGGCATTTAATTTTGTCGAGCTCTTTGGAATTTATAAGTTAATTAATTAATTAAAGATAATGTTGTTTAATTTTGTATAGTAAATTATGCAGGTTATTTTTGCCATAAATTTGCCATAAATGGAATGTGAAATTTTGCCATAAATGGAATACAATATAAAATTTAATATTCTAGGAGCGTTGTTTTGCGAAAAATTAAAAAATTATTTTTTGGGGTGGTCCACCCTTAACATTTAGGGGTATAAAAAATAGATGTTGGCCGATTCTCAGACCTACCTAATATAAGCACACAAATTTCATCAAAATCGGTCCAGCCGTTTCGGAGGAGCTTGGCAACAAACACCGCGACACGAGAATTTTATATAATTATTAGATTAATATAACATTTTTGTCAAAAACTACAATTCCTACGAGACAAGCCGCGAGAAAAGGTAGTAGGTAGGTACAAAATAAAAAAAAAACTAAAAAGTGTAAGGTAGTGAAGTCAAAAAAGGTAACGGATGCCGTGAACCATTAATATTTATGCTCTAAATTCGAAAAAGTGAACTTTGAATTTTAAAATAAGAATAAAAATATCGGGCTCTAAACAGACCGACGAACGATATTTTTTTATTTAAAAATCACGTTCAAAAAATGGCCGCAGGGCGTCTGCGCTCGAGAGTACAGATAGCAAAGAAAGTTTCTTGCAAATATCTTGCAAAGAGGAAAATTCTTCATAATGGGTCAAGATAGTATGGCGGACGTAATAGTTACCTACCATAAAACAATTAATGTACAAGCCCATAACACATACACTCCAAGTACTTTTTTATTTTTAAATGACTTTTCTCACAGATAAATGATTGGTCTCGCTGCGCCGATACCGCCGACGTGCTTTGGCGTCCCTTAACTACTCACTTACTGAAACACAGTAGCACATATGCTGTCATTTCACCGTGGTTACTGCCGTCGGATGACGCAGTGTGTTCTTTTTTTTACAAGAGTAATCCATCATGGATACCCACCGGCCTGGGTACAGACCGGTGGGTTATGTCGGATTCCTGCCCCGAAATGGTAGTGGAGAAGACTTACCGACTAAACCTCTTGGCGTCCTCCGCGTCCGCTATAGGCAAAGTTGCGAGGTCGGACGAACACTCTTCTGCAAATCCGCTGTATGCAGTGTGTCCTGACATATTTTCCAGATTTAGGCCCCGAGCCAATTTTGAAAAGTTTCTTTCCATAGTTGGCCCTGCCGGGATACGTAACCAAGTTTTGTCGAAATACGTTCAAATGCAAAGATAATTGCTTGGTCTCGCTGCACTCGACTAGATAGAGTGCTATACAAAAGGGATAGCTCCGTGAATGCGGCAACTTTTTATTGTAGTGTGTGTAAACATCATCAATTTTTATCACTTTTTACTCAGTTTTATTATATTTTTACACGACTGGCTCGGGTACGTCGAATTCGGCGTAGTATTTTTTGCCGCATTTTACAAGTACAACGGCAGTATATAGTCAAGCGTAACGAGACCAATCATTCATCTATGGTTCAAAAGTTTAGGCGGGATTGATTGACAATCACAGAGACATTTTACAAACTTTCAACAGATTTTTTTTTGCTGACTTTACCAATCCGTACTTAGCGTTCTTACGGGAATTTTCGTTAAGTCATGATTATAATAATTTTCAAAATTTGTAATTACCCACCGCGCGCTACTGTATTCACATAAATTGCGTCTCTTAGCGTCTCTTAAAAACATATAAAATTATATGTCGTCATATTGAGATCACTGTTGCGGATAACAAACCGTTGTCAACGGGTTTTTTTTTACTCAATGACATCACGATTGAAATTATGTATGCGATCAACCTGCTCTTGCCAATTTAAGATTATTTGCGTAGACTTCACTATAGCGGCCCGTCCCTCTAAATATATTATAGGTATTGATGACTAAATATAATATAGATGTACTAGCTGACCAAGCAAACATTGTTTTGCCAAAAAATAAAAAATAAATTTTTGGGATGGACCACCCTTAACATTTAGGGGTATGAAAAATAGATGTTGGCCGATTCTCAGACCTAATACCTGATAAGCAAACAAAATTTCATCAAAATCGGTCCAGCCGTTTCGGAGGAGTTTGGCAACAAACACTGCGACACGAGAATTTTATATATTACTAGCTTGTGCTCGCGACTTCGTCCCCCTTCTGGATGAAAGGTACCCTGTGTCCTTTCTGGTGTCCCAGACAACGTGTATGCAAAATTTCATAGTGATCGGTTCACTAGTTTTTGTGTGAAAGAGTTACAAACATCCATACAAACTTTCGCATTTACAATATTAGTACGGATCAATTAGGTTTCTCCAAGAGACTCTATATGATCGTTCATTAAAAATTTAAATTTACCAGGATTTCTGAAAAAAAGGCCAACATGATGATCCTGAGAAGAAATCCCGAAAGAAACTCAGGATACTAATACCATCTTTAAAAGAAGGATAGAAGGTAGAAGGATAAGGGATGAAATAATGGGCTCTGGCATCCCTTTACTCACTCATCGAAACAAAAAGTATGGATTCGTATTAGTTATTCGTACGGGTATATTCCGTAACATAGAGTCTATGTGGTCAGCTCGCTAAAACACATTGCGTTCTGAGATCTTGTCATAAATAAGTATTTATGGATATTTTATAAAAAGCGGTGATCGGAAGCCGAAGATGGGTACGGCTTAATGCATTGTAACCAATTTAAGAGATAGATTAATTCGATAAATGTAGTGTATACACTATAATTATACATTCATCCGCAACAACGCTACACGCTTTTTTTTAAAATTTATTTTTTAATCGCCCGCGGTACCCTATATTAGAAAAGCCGAGCGGTTTTTGGCTAAATCTGGCAAATCTTTTTGTGTTTTTATCAAAATTTCACGATTTAGATTTTTATTGACTAGGTACTTAGTTCAATGTAAAACATCAGTGTTATAGTTTTTTATCTCAGTAAGACTAAGTAAGTCCTGAGAGGTATGATTGTTTTTATACCTAGACACCTAAAGAAAAGTGCTTTATCAGTTTCGATTACAAACTCCATTCATTTCAAAATACGCTAAGGCTTAGATTTGAAATAGGTATTGATTACTGATTGACATAATTTGTCATCGCTAATAAGGATAGCAATAGAAATTGTCACTTTGAATTTTCAAAGGAAAACGGACCTTATCATTCTACAACATACAAAGAATGTTCAATCTTAGGGTGATAAAGTACTTTATTTGTCGAGTTTAGTTTACCGGGTTACTAGGTTCTAGGTAGAGAGAGGTAGATAGAGTTACTAGGTATACCTACCTAGTAACTCTAGTAAGCTAGGCAAGCATACCTAACTGATAACATTGGTTCGTCTGTTACACTTTTTCCATTCTTATATATAAAATATTATATTTTATATAAGTATTGATGATTAACTGGATTAAACTATAGGATATTTTATATCCTGATGAAAAAATTTAGGCTCCTTTCATACCAAGTTGCGGGCACCAGCTATACTAGTCTTCAGCTTTGACGACACGTTTGGTCTAGTGGCTAGTAACCCTAGCTGTTAACCAAACGGTCGCGGGTTCGAATCCCGATAGGGACAAATGTTTATGTGTTAACGTTTTACCTTTGCACCCGAGTCATGGATGTTTTGTATTTATAATATGTATGTATTTACAAAAAAAGTATTGTATGTAGTATATCAACGGTCTGGTATTCATAATACAAGCATTAGTTGCTTACTGTGGAACTAGATGGTGCTGTGTGGAATGTGTGAAGATATTTATTTAATTATTTATTATTTATTCAATGTACCTAAGTAAACCAAGCTAGGTTTTATATGCAAACAGAAAAGGTCGATTCAAAGACCAAAACAAAGATAATTGATTGGTCTCGCTGCGCTTGACTAGATAGAGCGCTATACAAAAGCAATAGCTCCGAAAGTGTGGCAACTTTTTACTGTAGTGTGTGTAAAAAATCGTCACTTTTTATCACTTTATATCACAATAGTACCTACGCCGGATTCGGCGTACTATTTTATGCCGCATTTTATCTAGTCGAGCTCAGCGAGACCGACCATTTATTTATCTATGGACCAAAACTTGTTTCAAACGAAATGAGACTAACAGGAAATAACTAGGAATGCATATACCTGTATAGGTAACCGAATTTTAACTAATAAAAAATATCACGCCGTGTTTGTTGATCCATAATGCATACAAGCGCCCTAGGCGGAGTTCAAATCTACGCCTCTGTACGAGGTAGCCACAACTTTGATATGCTAAAATGATCTAAATACTACACAGATTCAAGCAAATCTAAGCCTTATTCAAAGCACACAAGATTGAATCTTGTAGAACAAGAATTCATTGTAAAACATTTTGGTAATAAGACGTCACATGCGATACAAGTGATAAGAACTAAAATGAAATTTATTTGAAACTAATGTCAAGTAATTATGTGTTCTACGCCTAATAAAATTAAGTCTAATTTTGAATGGTGTAACTCGATAATATTGACTTATTTTTTAAAGGAATTATTTATGTCTGTCTTTGACCGCAAACAGGGTTTAATAGTGAAACGTTATAACAATTATGTGTTGAATTTTTAATTTAAGCTCTTATCGGTCACGACTTAGAGTCCATTTTGGACAGATGGAAATGTTAATTTTCATGTATGTCGCGCGTTTGTTCGTGACATCGATGCGATGGAGTTATTTTGAATATTTAAAAGTATTCGTTGAATATTAATGTAAGAACCATCATTCAATCGTTTTTATTTTTAAAACGCGAACACGGCATACAAAAAAAAGTACGTTACATTTTTGTAATTTAAAAAAGGAAATTCACAAATTTTCATCTTATCCACTAAACGTTATGATGGCCATAGGCCTAATTATAAAAACTTAGTTAAGTTAAACAATTAATTAATGAGCTTTTATTTAAAAATATTAATTAATTAATAAAAAAATAATAATTAAATTTTGAATATATTAATTACTAAAAATTTATTTACTTTAAATTTACTAAGGTTAAGTCATTACTTAAGTCATGCAGACTTAAGTAGGAATTAGATCCCGCAGACAAACTGCTTTCCAGTTTTATGGGACGATGTAAATATTAAGATAACTTTCAATGTATAGCAGACAAGAAAAGTGCTTTATCAGTTTCGATTACAAATTCCATTCATTTCAAAATTCGCTAAGGCTTAGATTTGAAATAGGAATTTATTACTGATTGACATAATTTGTCATCGCTAATAAGGATAGCAATAGAAATTGTCACTTTGAATTTTCAAAGGAAAACAGACCTTATCATTCTACAACATACAAAGAATGTTCAGTCTTAGGGTGATAAAGCACTTTATTTGTCGAGTTTACCTATAATAAATAAATGAATAAACATTCTAATAAGATCGATCAGAAGCAAGCAGTCTAAATCCGAGGTAGACCCACTTACATCTTTTGATATACACAATGTAACATCAATAATATATTAAGTCCAATTCTAAAAACGATTCAATATAGAAATATATACCTATATAAGTGGCTATACCTACTCTTGTCCAACAAAAACAAAAGGTTTTTTTTCCCAAACTTTATCTGTGTAGCATCTAATCATTACGGTAGCCGAGATAAAGGCAGTCAGTTCCACGAACGGACTGACGTAATTATATAACGCGGTGTATGTTACACGACGGCCTAAGGGCAACGTGGTGCGCTTTTCCACTTGTTACGGTAATATTATGTTGAACCCCTTGGTCGAGTGGTTGAGATGCTTGCTCTAACGCGACAGACTCAGGGGTCAAGCCCGTCTTCTGTAGATGGCCTAGGGGGACCTTGCGCACATGGCTAGCTGTGTGTGCCTGCCAAGGTCCCCCCTTCGCGTGGGTATTGCCTGGGTGTCTCCCAGCAATCCCTTTCTTTGGCGATAGCCTAGCCAGTAAAGGCTAGGCTGCCCTGGGGGTGGATCGGAGTTAGTTGCCTCGGCAGAGCCCGGTTCACCCCGCTCACAGGGCAAGGAAGCAATGGGGAGTTTTAGTGGGTATTCCCAGTGCCGCTATGATCAGGTGCTGGGCGACCCCCACATATCCCTACCGTCTAGCTAGCGGTAGGGAATCTGTAAGCGGATTACTCCTCGTCAAAAAAAAAAAAAGGTCGAGTGGATGAGGTGCTTGCTCTAACGCGACAGACTCAGGGGTCTAGGGTTCGTTTCCCGGCAGGGCCAACTTTAGAAATGCACTTTCTTTGGAATATAAGACATTTCGCAGTCATTTGGGCAAGCCCATCTGGCGGTACCCCCTCACGAGTGAGAAAGAGATGCCAGAGCCCCATTTTCCATCCCTTATCATTTACCTATACGTACTACTGTTGTCGACAGTCAGCAGCACCGGATTAGGATGAACCATCTACCACCAAGAGAACCGTCAGCCTGTCTGCCGACTTTAACATAAGAAAATTTTGAATACGCATTGTCAGAAGTATCTACCTACAGAAATGGACTGAAGAAGCCTTTTATCACAGCCTTGAAAGCATAAAATTTTATTAAAACAGGTAATTTTCTTAGATAAGAAGCGTTAGGATAAGTCCAAAAGAATGTCTTATTACTAAAGGAATGTAGCAAATAGCAACTAAAACAACTAACGAAATGCTTCCCTGGAATTTGGGACCAAGCACTAAATCGTGTAGGTACTTGTCTTAAATGAATTACGAAATATCACACTTCTTCGCATAAAGGGCTTTGCAGAAAGCGGCTGGATACGAAGGACATAGGACCGTGCGTGGTGGTGAACCTTGAGAGGCCTACACCCAGCAGTGAAGAAACACTGGCTTATATGTTAACTAGCTGGTGCCCGCGACTTCGTCAGCTTTGAAAAAGCTATATATCGCCTGACATCGTTATTGCTATTATACTTAGCCAGGAGTTAGTTTCCTTAATTTTAGATAATCCCTCGAGAGCAGTATTTTTTTCTGGATGAAAGGTACCCTATGTCCTTTCTGGTGTCCCAGATAACGTGTATGCAAAATTTCATGGTGATCGGTTCAGTAATTTTTGCGTGAAAGAGTTACAAACATCCATACATACATCCATACAAACTTTCGCATTTATAATATTAGTACGGCAGTACGGATGATGATAAGTTTTATACAACTTCCAAATATGTCGTTCTCCCGGATTTTTTGCGTCGTAACAATTGGAAAACAACAACGAAACCCCTTCGAGTTACAGTAAAATATATTAACAACACGAGTTTTCGGAAACATTTGCTGTTTCTAATGATATTGTACATAGCTTTATATACGTATTATGTTTGTTTGTGTTTAAGTATGTAGTTTAATTTAAAAGAAAAAAATTCACATTTAAGGCGTGCAATGTCATAGTTCAGCCACAAACGGTAATTATCTATAGGTACGGTTTCGTAACTATTAGTGACGAAAAAGATTTTTCTTAACTTTTCCTCGACTAAAGAACATCACAGGGGCCCTAGCCAAGAGCAAACCAATGGAAACGCTCCCTTTGCGTAGTTACGAAACGAAAGAAATAAAGCCCGGTGATTGGTTAATGTAACGCCCACATAAAATTTTGACCAATCAGTGACTTTATTTCTTTACAAGAACGCAACGAAACGTTTGCATTGGTTTGGTTCTTGGCTACTATAGCAACCATTATTAAGGGAATGGGCTCTTTCCTTAGTCACTCACTCACAATAAAATGCTTTTATTTCGCGGAGGTCTTTTTAAGGATGTGGATACCCTTAAATTAATTCAGTTAAATTAAATTCAAATTGAAAAGACTAAAAACATAGATAAATGATTGGTCTCGCTACGCTCGGCTAGATACCGCCGTCGTACTTGTAAAATGCGGCATAAAATAGTACGCCGAACTCGGCGTACCCGAGCCAGTCACACTGCAAACTGTCTGTGATGTGTATGTGCCGAATGTTTTATTAAATTTTAGGTATAATAAAATACCAGTTTGCGTAGTGAAACTGTGTAAAAATATAATAAAACTGGGTAAAAAGTGATAAAAAGTGACGATTTTTTATACACATTACAATAAAAAGTTGCCACATTTTCGGAGCTATTGCTTTTGTATAGCGCTCTATCTAGTCCAGCGCAGCGAGACCAATAATAAAACATTCGGCACGTACACATCACAGACAGTTTGAAGTGTGACTGGCTCGGTTACGCCGAGTTCGGCGTACTATTTTATGCCGCATTTTACAAGTACGACGGCGGTATCTAGTCGAGCGTAGCGAGACCGATCATTCATCTATGCCTATAAAATATCAAATTAAACCAACCAGGAAAGCCAAGAAAGACCAAATTGAAAATGACGTGTTTACTTGAAATATGTAATTATTTCATATTTATCGTATCGTAATGTAATTATATACAAATAAAATTAATATTACACGAATTAATGGAAGAAACAATATTTACACAAACACTTTAATAATTAAGGTAAAATATTCAAATCACACTTTTCGTCACATAACTTTTTTTGATAGACTATTGGGGTATGGTCGCATTTCAAGCGAGAAGTTGATTTGTTCAAGTTTATTAATTGATTTATTTTTATTATTTATTTTATTTAATTTAATTAGGAACTGTTTAGATAAATATTAATAACTAATGTATAAAAATGTATAATATGGGTCTAGTTATCTGAAAATGAATGAATTTGAATTACGATTGATATGTGAAAACAAGACGATAATAATTCACAAGCGTTCTGCACGTTTACCTATACATATATGAGTTTTATTCCTATTATTAATTTTGGTTCTATTATCTATACTATAAATATTAGGCATATTATAAAGAGAAAATGTATTCTTGTTTGTAATGAATATTTTTGTTTCTTGTCTATGTGTCTTCTATGAGATGTACTTTGGAGAGTGTACTCAGGAGCTGCATGAACTCATACCGCCTGCAGACGTATGGCAGGTTACCATCCTCATCTTGTTAAAATTCCTCTTTTTCGGACCAAAAGTTTTAAAAACTTTAGAAAGATATGGAGAAATGGCCTCTGGTTTCAAGTTTCTTTATTTATCCTTATCTTCAATCCCACATCTGTGGTTTTGCGTGTGTTATAAGCGACGGTAGCCACCTAGCATCAAATGGACTGTCGGCCTGTATGACGACTACAAAGAAATCTAAAAGTAACATTAATTTTTTAAACGTAAATAAATTGCTATCTTTAATTCATGCTATTGTCGTAGTATATTATTCTTATAGAGATTTAAGTGCATTAATATACTTGTGAACTTGTGGTTAGTGATTCCAATACCTGGGGCCTGATTCTGTATCGCAACTACTCTTGTCTTACTTTTTCAAGACACGTCAATGGCCTTGTCTTGTCATGAAATTCTTATGTGCCCCAAGACATGCAATGCACTCATTTCACAGTTTCACACACGATTCCGCGAAGTTTTAAAGCGTGGTATTTTTTGCCGTTCCACGTCCATTTCGTGCAACATGCCATAGAGAATAGGTTTTTAGCAGATGTAACAATTCAAGGAATCGATGGTAAGGAATCGCGAAATGGCGATACAGAATCAGGCGCCTGCTTGCACTGACACCACACCTCGCTGACATCACTAGCGCTGCCACAAAATGGCGGGCTGTCACCGCGCCTGACTGGGTAAAATCCGACCGAATTATAGGGCTGGCGACATAGTGGGTTGAAACCCGTCACCGTGACAAGAGGGTGTGTGTTGGCTTTGGAATTTGGAATAGGAAATAATGTTAGCTACTTACATTATGTAGGGAAATTTTTGTTAGGTATACCTACCTACTTTATTTGTTCATATATTAGTGTGAATATTTTCTTTAGAAATTATTAATATATTTTAACTATATTTTATGCAGTATCTTAAGTATTTTATTTTATGCCCATCTCAATATCCAGTCCCAATTTCTTATCCGCAAAAACGGCTGAACATATTTAGATGTTCTTTGGCACACCACACAGATAAGTTCTGTTTATTACCTGGGTTAGGTACTATAACATATTATAGGATACTTACTGTTTATCCTAGATAGTTGTTAGGTTCCTGTGGCATTTTAAAAAATTCAAAAAGTCACGGGCACGGCTTGTGTTTTATATTTTCTTATGAATTTTGTTTTGCCGCTGAACCTACTTACTCTATTCTACCGTGATTCTTTCAACCTACTTCTACTTCTTATAGTATACACATAGTATATTTCTACTTCTTATAGTATACACATAAGCAAAAAATGTCAAAAGACTGGCATTTATTAAACACAATGTTAATGTTTAATCATCAATGTTTAACATAATGATTTAATTTTAATGTTTAATTTAATTGTAATGTTTAATTTTAATTATGTATGACATGAATAGTTCACTAATTTTTTTATTTTTTTTTGTCTGTCTGATATTACATTCATCTTAGAAATTGAGTTAGTACTGCTACTTGATAAAAGATGGCGGCACATGTGGGTCCACAATTTTAATTACGCGTCCACTAAAATGCCTTTTAATTATATGGAATTGCATTTAAATCGACTAACGCGAATGTTTTCTCAGTCGCCACAGCCTTTTTTTTTACGTCGGAGAACGCTAATAAAGTCCGCCGCTTTAACGTCAAATGAAGCCATTATTTCATTAATGAGAATTTGTGTTATAGGTACGTTGGTATTTATATGAATGAAAGTATTTTTTTTCTTCGGTTGTTCTTCGGTTCTTCGGCCTGAGGACAGACTGGTGGGTTATGTCGGACTCCTGCCCCGAGACGAGATGGTATTGGTGAAGATCTACCGACTAAACCTCTTGGCGTCCTCCACGTCCGCTAAGTGGCGAAGTTGCGAGGTCGGACGCACACTCTTCCGCAATTCCGCCGATCGCTTTTAGACCCTAGTTTGAAATCATAGAGCGCCGAGAGTCCACAGCAGCAAAACACAAAGAGCCAACAAAAGTCGCTCTTCCGCGCGTGTCATACTTGTCTATATCTTCTGCTAGGCAATAAAGATGTTAGGCGTATTATATTCAGCGTATTATAGCTTATTATTTATTTTTTAATTTTAAACGCGGACAAAATCGCCGGCACCGGATACTCTATACTAGTATAGAAGGTTTGTATGTTTGCAATGAATAAACTCAAAAACTACTGGACAGATTTTGGAAATTCTTTCACCTATAGAACGCTACATTATCATGAGCTATATTTTATAAAGTTACGCAGGCGCAGTCGCGTGGAACAGCTAGTAATAAATACAAAACAACTTCATAAGGGCCACCGGTCGACGGTGGACTGTAATGTTTTGTAAATATATTATTATGCTCATAACCCGACTCAGGCTGCTTTTTGAAAAATTATGGGGAGGCCTATGTCCAGCAGTGAACGTCCTGTGATGATGATGATAATGCTGTTATTTCACTATGGTCTTCTGTAAGGGGCTGGTTACTGCCGCCAAGCGAGGTGGCCAGTACAATTCTACTCATAGGTATATCTCGAGCGAAAGTCTAAAACGTTTGCAAACATTGCTAAGTTTGCTTCTTAGGTAGTAGGTACTAAAAGAATCCCGGGCGGTGGTCTTGGGGGAGACTGCCGCCCATATTAAGGTCCCCCGAGAAGGCCGGCGTACCTCCAGTTTCGGGTACGCCGAGGTTCTGACAGGGAGCACAAGGCCTCCCCGCGTGGGATAGCCATGGCGGGGCGACCGAAGTCGTGTAACAACGTCCTCGCGACCCCGCCCACTAATGGCCGAGTTGTGATAGAAAGTCGTTGGGTTTTAGCCGGTACGAATCCGGCATAACCCCGCAGTGTCCCCTTCACTGCCGCGTATCCAAAAGGATTTCCCAACGGATAGGACCCACACATTACCGCTGATGGAGGAATCCGGGGGGGTTTTAGTGGGTATTCCCAGTGATAAAGTCACTTCACCGGGCGAGTCCCACACTCCCCTCGTCGTTGACTGTCCCCGTCGTAAACGTCATTACCCATGCACCTAAAAAAAGGTACTAGGTACTAAAAGAATGTCGCGGAGAAAAGCTCGCTTGTAAATGGCGTAGATTGGAAGTAAGTGAAATTCCCACGCGTACCAGGGACGACCGTCTAGTTAAGATTAATTGAATGTTTACTTCGATATCTAGGTGCTTCGGCGTCTGTAGGATATGCCCTGACGTTTTTACCGGCACGTTGGGAAAACGCGCATCACCGATGCCCTTTCTTGTCAAAGAATATTCGATAGAGAGGACAATTCGCTCATAATGAAATTGCACATCAGTTGCACATTGCCGTGTAAAAATATAACATTATTAGTTCAAATTTCAAAACACGTCATTTCCTTTTTCATTTGTGCAAAAAGGGGGTAGTATCCGTTTAGCAGTCACCATAGAGAAGAACACAATGAAATAAATAACAGTATGTGTGCTGTGTGCTATTGTGTTTCGGTAAGTGAGTAAGAGATGCCAGAACCCATTTACCTATCCCTTCGTTATTACTTATCCTTCATCCTACTATGGTATAGTTTAGCGGAGCGGAATAAGACCATTCGGCAAAAGTAGAAGGGGTATTCAAGTGTGCGCAGTATTCAATTTTTAGGTCTGTTTTACGGGCGGAGGAGCGAGAGCGACGGAGGAGCAAGGGGGCGGAGGAGCAAGGGGGGCGGAGGAGCAAGGGAGGCGGAGGAGCGAGCGGGGCGGAGGAGCGAGGAGGGCAGGAGCGCGTAGTCGCCGACACGTTATTGGTAGATTCAGTCGCTCTTCACCTCCCGCACTTCTATCGCACGTCTCGTGTCTCTTGGGTACGTTGCGTACAGATTGTTTTATCGTATTAGTAATAAAAAATGCATACAAAAAACTTTCTTCTTCTTGAACATCGCACGATGTTTTAATGGAAGGAATATCAAAACTGCCTTTAATGTTAAGTTAGTAAGGTGCAAAAATATGAAATAATAAAAAAAAATGCATTTCCCTTAGCAATTTTGTGCGCAACAGTACACATGCGCCGATTGGCCCCACTAGTTTCGCCTTCTGACCTTAATATACCTACATGACATTAACTTTGTAGGTAAGTACAAAAGTTTCTCAGCAAGTGTCTGCGTTTTGAAAGTCTGACATTATGAAACTGTCGTTTTGTGAAAACAAATACAAATATTGTCCATTCTGTTTGAGTGTTTAATCTATGATCTCCCACATCCGAGAATGCGCACGGTGCGACGCTTGCCCAGCTTTTTATCTTGCGTCTCTCTCACACTCGCGTCCCTCTCTGTCACACCAAACGGACCGCTCCAATCGCTTTTTATGCGTGCAATGCTTGTGCGGTTTTTCACGAACGTAACATGCACAAGATGACGTGCTGTAACGAAAACCTTAACCCTTTCGTAATAAAGTCTAAAATTGCATTATTCAACTTAATCTTGACGCGAAAGGCTTCACAGAGCAAAATCAGTTCACTTTAATCGATATTTCATTTATGACAAACCTCTAATTCAATTTGAATGGTTTTTTTAAAAAGAAATTCTTTTTTATATAAATAGTTTTAATATTAAGTACCTACTTAGTATATATTAAATATTAATCATATTAAATAAATAATATTAAATAGGTAAGCTACTACTTAAAATTTAATATTTCTCTATGTTCGTAATAGTATACCTAGATAGGAGGAAAATTAGATGCTTAATTTTGAGTTAAAACACGAAATGAACTCAATATCATTTTCAACTAGCGACTCGCTCCCGGCTTCGCTCGCGTCCGAAACATCATAGGATTACCCGTTGGACTAATCTGAAGATTGTCTGAAAGTTTCATCAAAATTGGTCGAGCGGTATACACACACACATCTCCATTTATATATTTTATATATTAAGATTTGAAAATTTGGCCAACTTTCTGTTAACTAAGAGAATTAATTCAAAAAAGTAACAAGTAACAACTACGAGTAACTACTTTTTTTGAATTATCATCTCTGGCAGGATCTGCCTTTCAAGTTTCTTGCCTACATCTATTTCCAGCTCGAGCCTGGCGACTGCAAACCTGGGGCACTTGAGCAAACCCAGGCTCGCAGATGCAGCTCGGGCTCGAATTTTTGTTAAACCTGTGCAGGTACTGCGAGAAAACTCCCATGTCCCGTCACCACATGGGCCTGTAGCTAATTGTGCTTTCTAGAGTCGTTTACGTTACGCTACGCTAACCAATCACAAAGTTTTCTCTTAGCGTAGCGTAAAAGACTGTAGAAAGCACATTAAAATTTGGCTAGGCTCCATGCACGATTACGGTGCAGATGGTGGTGGAGTTCCTATTTAGCGATTAGATGAAAACAGAAATCCATTTTGTGGGTAAGTAAATGTTAGACAGACATCAAGACATGCTGTTCGAGTGTAGCCCTTTGATGCACAACCGTAGTCACATCTTAGGAAGCCACACAATGGCTTGTGAAGATGTGAGAAATGTCTCTATCAAAAAAGTACTACAGTTTCTTAACGTGATAGGTATTGGTAGAGAGCTTTAGTTTACGTGGCGATCACAATATTTCAGCAATAGACGAAGTGATACTGGTACTCTAGCAGACAGAAATAGCCAGTAAGCAGATAATAATGATAATAATTATTCCCTAGGGTAAGTCTAACAATAAGACCCTTAATAACGTTAACACTTCCATAATGGATCCAATATGGTTCCCATTCGCTGAAATGGAATAAATCTTCTTGTTATGTGAGCACGTGCCCGCTTATTCTATTGTGCTAATTGTTTAAGTAACTTTAAAGCGACTGTTAAAGCTTTTTCTTTATAAAACAAGCGGTGCCCGCGACTTCGTCTGCGTTGTAAAATGAAAATGTTGTATATATATGTCGTGGGCAGATCGTAAAGTATGAAATCAAAAAATTGTTTAGCAAAAGTCAAAAATAGGTGCGACGAGGAGCGGAGCGAAGCAAAGCTAGGAGGAGCGTGTTAGGTTTAAATGGAAATAAATTTGGGGAGCCGAGCGAAGCGGAGTGGAGTGAGGCGACCCTCTCAGTTTTAACAGAAATATGATCTGCCCAGGAATATCATGATATGCCCAATTCTACTATTTTTTTTTTTCGCACATTCCACACAGCGCCATCTAGTTCCAAAGTAAGCAACTTAATGCTTGTATTATGGATACCAAACAGTTGATAGATATACTACATACATTACTTTTTTTTTTGTAAATACATACATATTATAAATACAAAACATCCATGACTCGGGTACAAAGGTAAAATGTTAACACATTTTAAACATTTGCCCCTAGCGGGATTCGAACCCGCGACCGCTTGGTTAGCAGCTAGGGTTACTAGCCACTAGACCAAACGTGTCGTCAAATTGCCTACTAATGATTACTAAATAATATAAATCTGACCCCAATATTCTAAAATATAATAGGGGATGATTTTGCACGAGCTCACTGCATGGGGTTATGTCAAAATATTTTATGGGCAGCATTGTTAGAATATACAATAACTATGTAGTGTGCTCAATATTTTGGATATGGCATATTAGTATAAAAAATATCCATAAGTATATATTTTTTTGAAAAGGGGGTAGGCGCCACCACAATAAACATCGGCTCCGTAAATAAACAAGTTTAGAAATAATTAAAGTGCATTTTACAAAGTGAAAAAGTAAATTGTGATAAGAAACAGAGTGAATATAAACATATATTGAAGACATACACGAAAGTGACAAATTAAATAAGATAAAAGTAAAAAACTGAAGTGCATAACGTCGCCAGTGCTTACCATCTCTGTACTTTTTATTCAATCAGAATTATACCATCCACTGTAGAAGTGTTAACATAGAACATAGAAACCATAGTGCAAGTTTTTTTTCTTTCTTCGTGATTGTGAAGCATAATAAGACTCAAACATAAATCTCAAATTCAACTATCTGAAATTTACATACCGTTCGACCGGATACAACCACTTCATTATTAAAGCGCCATCTGTTGTAAGACTAACATATTACAACGACTAACATTTAGCGCCATCTGTTGTAAGAATAACATATTACAACGACTAACAACAGCGCCATCTGTTGTAAGAATAACATATTACAACGACTAACATACAGCGCCATCCGTTGTAAGAATAACATACTACATCGAATATAATCAATGCAGACCAAACAGTGCTGAAGAGGACTACGAGAGGGCGACACAAGCACTAAGCAAATAGTAAAAAAATAATATAATAAAAAATAAATGAAAATATACTTATAAATAAATCAGTGACTTATAACATACACTGTAGGCATAGTCTAACGATTAGTGTATAAACAAAAATATTGGAAACCACTGTAACGAAAATACAACCGCAACACTCAAATTTATATTACCTACCAGAAAACCACTTTAAGGCAACGAGGACACCAAAAAGGAAATAATTGAGACAAATCGCAATCATGGAGGAAATTATGAACGCACTCCGTATAATCCAAAATGAAATTGATGAACAAAAGAATACGATCTTAACAAGCGGAGAAAAAGTGGCAGAACAAGTAACAAAAAATATAAATTGTATTTTAGAAGAGAAGTTTAAAACATTGGAAGAGAAATATGACAACATGAAAATAAAGCTAGAGAACCAAGAAAAAATACTCTATTTTCTAGAGAAACAAGCAAGAAATAGGAACATAGTTTTCTTCGGACTAGAAGAATCTGAAAGATCATATTCAAACTTGGAAAGCAAAATAATTAACTTTGTAAAACAGTACTTTTCTCTGGAGCTGGATCGCAGGGACATACAGGAGGTGAAGAGAATAGGGAATAAAGGGGAAAGACCTAGACCAATAATTGTGACATTCTGTACCCTCGGCATAAAAATAGATATATTTAAACAGAGAAGAGACTTAAAAGATACGGCATATTATATTACAGAAGATTATCCACAACATATACTGAAAAAAAGAAAAGAACTACAAGAACAGGCAAGAGTCGAGAAGGAGAAAGGAAACTCAGTAATAATTAAATACGACAAACTTATAATACGAGAAAAAGTTACGAGCACACCAGGCAACAACAAAAGAATGCATTCAATATCTCCTGAATACTATCACAGCACTCATGACGGAAGAAGGACCCAGGTTACCAAGAAGAATAAAACTCAAATAGCGAATATAACCCACACACAGCTAAGAAGATCTGCTAGCCTATCAGATGGAGTCCCAAAACCAGGCATGCTAAATTTTTTGACAAACAAAAAAACAAAAAACACGCAAGAGCCGCAAGATAACACAAATCAGAACATATAGCAACTACCGCCCCCCTCTAACACGGATAACTTACTTAAACCACTAACATCGAACGAAAAGTATCTTCCAAGCCGGCTGGTCACCGTGGAAGATTATGACCATAACCCTCCAAAGGACAAAATCAACCCACAAGAAAAACTTTACATATTAACATATAATGTCAAAACACTCTCAACGTACGAACGCTTAATTGAACTAGACGAAGCACTAAAAGAAATCAAATACGACATAGTAGGACTAGCTGAAACGAGACGAATTGGAAATAAAATAGAAGAATATGAAAATTTCATACTATGCCACACAGGCGAAACTCCTGGAATGTACGGAGTGGGCTTTATAATAAAAATCTGTCACAAAAATAAAATAGAAAGTTACATTGGCCTCACAGAAAGAGTCGCGATACTAAATTTAATATTGGAAGACATCTATATATCTATTATACAAGTCTATGCCCCTACAGAAAAAGCAAGCGAAGAAGAAATTGACAATTTCTATATGACCGTAAATAAGGCAATCGAAATGGCACACAAACACTATATACTGATGGGAGATCTAAATGCTAAGATTGGAAAACCAAAAAAAGAAGAACACCTAATCATGAAACTAAATGGCTATGGAGAAAGAAATGAAAGAGGCCAAAGACTAATAAATTTTGCAATAGAAAACAATCTGTCAATTTTAAACACTTTTTTCAAAAAGAAAACAAAAAACAAATGGACTTGGAGGTCACCGGATGAAAAATATAGAAATGAAATCGATTTCGTGCTATCCAACCAACCACACTCATTTCTAAATATCGAAGTACTGAACATAAACTACCCTTCTGACCACAGACCAGTTAGAGCAACAATCACACACACACAATCAAAGAAGAGTAGAATGAGATACAGCAACTACCAAAATGCTACGTTAAAAAGCGAAGAAGAAATTTTAAAGTTCAAGGAATGCCTATCTTCATATGAACTACAAAAACAAGTCGAGATATCATCAGTACAAAAATACTATGACAACCTAATTAACGCTGTCACCACAAGTCTGCATACTGCCCGAAACACAAAATACCTCTGCAAAAGACATAAAATCTTATCAGACAGTACGTTAAGACTCTTGAAACGAAGACAAGAACTGCAAAATACAAAAAATAAGACTAGATCAATAAAACACGAAATATCTGCCCTTTACAAACTTGTTAGTAAATATACGAAGAGAGACTACAATAAGCATAGACGTGATACAATAGAAAAACATTTAAATCAAACAGGAAGTACTAAAAAAGCTTTTAAGGAGTTGAGAATTAACAAAACATGGATAGACGGGTTGAAACGTAGTGGAAAAACTCTAAGAAACCGTAAGGACATCATTACCGTAGCAACTGAATTTTATAAGAACTTATATAGCGTCAAGAATCCGAAATACGTCAAAAAAGAAAACCAAAACACTACAGTCGGAAGTAGTAAGATACCCCAGATTACTGGAAGCGAAGTTTTAGAAGCAATAAAAATACTAAAATCAGATAAAAGTCCGGGCTCGGATAGTATCACAAACGAAACACTAAAAACAGCTTCTACGATCCTCAGCAAGCCCTTAACAAATCTCTTCAACTGCATTCTAGAAACTGGAGAAACACCAGCCCAGTGGTCTGAATCCAACATCATCCTAATCTACAAAAAGGGCGACGCTAATGACATTGGAAACTATAGACCAATAAGCCTCCTATCAAGTATCTATAAGCTTTTTTCAACAATTTTAAACAAAAGAATAAATGCCACACTAGATATAAGCCAGCCCATAGAGCAAGCAGGATTCAGAAAAGGTTTCTCCACGATCGACCATATCCACACCTTAGAACTCCTTATCGAGAAATATCAAGAGAGACAGAGACCACTTTACATTGCATTCGTAGATTACCAAAAAGCGTTTGATACCATAATACATGAAAGCCTATGGGAAACTCTAAGAACACAGGAAGTGGAAGAAGAATACATACGAGTTATAAAGAGCATATATAGCGACAGTAAGAGCAGAGTTAAACTAGAGACAATTGGCCCATGGTTCCCTGTCAGTAGAGGTGTAAGACAAGGAGACCCACTATCGCCTCTACTGTTTATTGCGGCACTGGAATCATTAATCGGTCAGCTCGAAGATATGGTATAAGGATTGGAAATACATACCTGAACCACCTGCGGTTCGCAGATGACCTTGTACTGTTATCAGAGACAGGAACAGAACTTCAGCTTATGATAAAATCATTAAATGAAGCGGGCAAGTTGGTTGGTTTAGAAATGAATCTCTCCAAAACAATGCTGATGACAAACAGCACTAAAAGATTAATTTTTGTTGGAAATGAGATCCTTAAGTATACAGATAATTACATATATCTGGGTAAACAAATTAGCTTCGACCAAAGAAACAACGAACAAGAAGTAGACCGTAGGACACAGCTAACGTGGAATAAATACTGGAGTTTAAAAGAAATTTTCAAAAGCGACATGTCCATAAAAATTAAAACTAAAGTGTTAAACTCTTGTATTTTACCTTGCCTCACATATGCTTGTCAAACATGGAAGTTCAATAATAAGACCAAAAACAAACTCGCCATATGCCAACGAGGAATGGAGCGCAGTATGCTTAACATAAAAAAACTACAAAAGATACGACACACAAAAATAAGAAAAATTACCAAAGCCACAGACTATGTAGTACACGCTCTGGCATCAAAATGGAAGTGGGCTGGACATGTTGCGCGCATCCAAGACCAGAGGTGGACCAAAAGAGTGACAATATGGAAAGGCCCACAAGGCAATAGAAAGAGAGGAAGACCCTATGCTAGATGGGAAGATGAAATAAGAAGTACAGCTGGCACCAACTGGATTCAAAAAGCCCAATCGAGAGAAGACTGGCAAACTTTGGAGGAGGCCTTCACCTGTAGAGGGGTTCTTGCAGAAACTTAATTACACTAAATATATTTATTTTATAAATTGTTATTTTTTAATATCTTTAAAAATTTGTAATTACTGCATAGAAATATAAGGCTTTTTATTTTTTTTATTTTTATTTTTATTTTATTTATATATTTTTTTAATAGTTATTTAGACCTATATAGAGTATTTTCTTAGTAGATATCAAAAGTTAGTTTACCTGTAAGTTTTATTCGAATAGAACTCTTTATTGGGTATAGAACATCAAAGACTCAAAGATTATTTAAAAAATTTACAAATTCTCATATTAATAATCCTTACTAATATTATAAATGCGAAAGTAACTCTTCTGTCTGTCTCGCTTTCACGCTAAAACTACTGAACCGATCATGATGAAATTTTGCATACATGTTGTCAGGGATACAAGAAAGGACATAGAAATTTTTTTATGTATGTATGTATCAATTTTGTAACAACTATTAAATTAGGGAAAGTGTTATAAAAATGTGTTTGTTTAATTTAATTATAATATTATTGTAAATAAATTGTAATTTAAGTATTTCATAATCTTGGCTTCTTTCTACCTAACGTAAAACAACACCACCATAACATGCAAGCCGTTACATTAGTTTTAACTATGCTAAGGATTTTTCAATATTTATAGAGCCTTAGATATATGAAATAAATGATTATTAAAATAAATTACCTATACTTTTGCGGAATGCCACATCTATAAATTCATGCGTATTACCACATCCGTGACTTTTCACTAATGCTAATTGGCTTATTTGCGCATTTGAGTGCATGTCGTGGGATACGCATCTATATAGTGATTCAATATTCATTCATTCATTCATTCGTTCACTTATTCATTCATTCACACAATTCACACTAATTTGTTTTTACAGGGAGCGTGTTCTGTTGACATTGTACAATGAAAATTAAGTCTATTTTTTATGACTTCACTTCACTTCATACAGATTCACACAGATAGACGCACAAATAGACAGGTCGAACTTATAACACCCCTTTTTTGCGTCGGGCGCCGGGGTTAAAAATGTTAGGTAGGTATAGATACAGTGTTCTAGTGGTGTTCTAGTGTTCTAATGGTAATCTGGATTTGCATGTAATGGGTTGTTTGCTCGTCCTAGCATAGCATAAAAGGACATCATCATCATCATCATTATCATCTCAACCGTAAAACCGTAGGTACTAGCTGACCCGACAAACGTAGTTTTGCCAAAAAAAAAAAACAAAAAAAAATTGGGGTGGACCACCCTTAACATTTAGGGATATGAAAAATATATGTTGGCCGATTCTCAGACCTACCCGATACAGCACACAAAATTTCATCAAAATCGGTCGAGCCGTTTCGGAGGAGTTTGACAACAAACACTGCGACACGAGAATTTTATATATTAGATTATTACCTATGGATATTAGAATAGTTCAAAAGATTTTGCATATAAATATAGATTTCCAACTCTATTTCTGATTCGACATGTGAGGTGGATATGTCATTTTGATTTTTTTTACAAAAAAAAAACATTGAAAAAATTAACAAAAAAAATGGAAAGATCACAAACGTCGACCGCAACGGGTCGCGCAATTACGTACCTACAAACAAACAAAAAGTTGTTTCAAATTATTATAGTTCCAAATTATAGATGGTAAGGCTAAGGCGGCGGGCGGCAGTAATTTGCTTGTGGAGCGGTCGCAGTCGGCGCCAAACATACCGTGTCATTTTTGGTCAAAACCCAAAAAAAAAAAAAACAGCATCTAAACTTTATTCCGACCCATAACACGATATCACATATTATTATACACTAGCTGGTGCTCGCGACTTCTTCCGCGTGGAATAGTTATTTTGGGAATCATTGGGTATCTCGAACGGTTTTCACAGCGCACGCAACGAAAGTCCTCAAAGATGAATAATTTTCCCATTTTTTTCCATATTTTCGACTGTTTCTTCGCTCCTATTAGTCGCAACGTGATGTTATATAGCCTAAAGCCTTCCTCGATAAATGATCTATCCAACACAAAAAGAATTTTTCAATTCGAACCAGTAATTCCTGAGATTAGCGCGTTCAAACAAACAAATAAACTCTTCAGCTTTATAATATTAGTATAGATTAGTATAAGTGTTATAATGCGATAAATCATTAGGATATCAATATAATATCAATATCTTTTGAAATCTTTAGAATATTAGAATAGTTAGAATTATTAACCCAGTCAGCTGGTGCCCGCGACTTCGTCCGCGTTCTGGGTCTTGATTCTGTATGGCAACTACTCTTGACAAGACAAGGCAAGATACGTTAATGTCTCTGTCTTATCATGAAATTCTTATGTCTTATGCCCCAAGACAATTTATCTATGGCACGATATGATTTCACAGAAACCACAGTATACTATTGTATTTATTTGATAATTCCACTGACAACATAGGATAATATTATGTTATCTCAGCTGCATTTTAATAATCAGTCAGTGTCAATATAATAAACAACATGCCATAGAGAATAGGTTTTTAGCCTGTCGTAACAATTTAAGGAAATAATGTGGTTTGGGTATTAATGGGTGTACAGAATCAGGGCCCTGGATGTAAGGTACCCTATGTCCTTTCTGGTGTCCCAGACAACGTGTATGCAAAATTTCATGGTGATCGGTTCACTAGTTTTTGAGTGAAAGCGTAACAAACTCACATTCACATTTATAATATTAGTACAGATTGGATAACCTGTGTGTGGTGTTGGTCGTATTACAGGCAACGGTAAACACCTGCAATCAATAATATTGGAACGTCAGCCTATCTGCAGACTTTAACATTAAAAAATACGAACAAAATAGGTACACTCTCTGACAACGAATTATGAATTTTTAAATACAACAGTAGATACAAATTAACTACAAATACATAATAAAATGCCGCTATAAAATTACTATGATGTAATAGCAGACTAGAGTTATACATAGACAAAATTTTAGTACAAACCAATAAATCCAATAATAATAGATAGCTACTTAAATAGAACAATTAAAGAAAATAACATATATACTATACTATGCACCAATCAGTATTAAAAGTTAATACGTAACGATGGCCAGTTATGTGGACCCACGCTGTTGTGACCACAGAGCAAAGAATCACCACGCCGCTCGCTATTAGAGACGGCATGGTCGACGCTTCTTTACATAGTATAAAATTATTGAAGCCATACATGTCTGTATGGTCGCTAACTCACAAATACTTAGATAATTTTTCACTGAAGTTTTAAATCCGTACTAATATTATAAATGCAAAAGTTTATATGGATGTATGTATGGATGTTTGTAACTCTTTCAAGCAAAAACTATTCAACCGATCACCATGAAATTTTGCATACACGTTGCCTGAAACACCAGAAAAGACATAGGGTACCTACCTTGAATTTTTGAAGTTTGTCGAAATTATGTACAAAAAAATAACCAAAAGTGAATTATGTGTTCAGCTCTAATTGGCTTGCACACTGGACCAAGATGTTGAGCGATACCATTGGAGTGTTAAGTGTGCTAGGCTGTTGCTGTTTTATATAAATAAATAAATAAATAATATTTACCCCATAATGCGCAAATAGTGTAAATTGCGTTCTGAGTTGTGTTCAACGCAATTACGAATATTATTATTACTACTGCCGTCTCTAGTAGTGCGCCGTGCGGTGATTCTATGCTCTGTGGTTGTTATATATTCTCGGTAACGCGGCTCTTTGACACTGGCCCTTAAATTAGTGAGTGCAAAGAAAATTAGGGGTCATTGTAAAAGGAATGTCGCCACGCGCCACCAATAGGATCGCATTCGCGGTGTTCTAAATTTGAATAGCCCAATTGGATTTTGTAATTGTAAACCACGTGGGCCCCTCTACAATGGCCTTAATTATAGCTTATAGTTACTTCGTTATTTGGATAGACTTCGTTTTCCAATTTAGTAGTTATTTTTTATTTATTTAATACTATAAGTAGATAGGCCCTAAACGTTATCCCTGTTGAAATAAAATCACCTGAGAAACGCTTTATTACTTATCTGTTTTTTCGCTAACTTCATCTAAGCTATTTATTTATTATACAAGTACATTTATTTATTTATTATACATTATATTTATATACAATTTCATGAAAACTGTATAGATAGATTTATTAGATAAATTAAATGATCAATAAACGATGAAGGTTTTGATTGATTGTTTTATGTACATAATTTGCAAAAAAACTACATCCGTGTGAAACCGGGGGTTTCTAGTATCTACTAGTGATGTCCCGGATAGTTAAAAATGTAGATCCGCGGATACGGATACGGATCTTAACTTTCTTACTCAATCGGTGTCGGTGCGCGTGACCTTGAAACAATAGTTGACGCCTGCCACTTGACGCAAGCATTATAAAGGTGCCAAATGTTGGATTTTAAGAAATTAAGAAAAAATCTGAATGGAATTTAATATTTTTGAAGTGAAACTTCTTTACGCACGCTTGACTTGGGGAGTAAGCTGGCGAACGCGTGACGTAAGCGTTACGAAAAGTGTGATCGGGCAAGGCGAACGGAAGTTATGTGGGGGATATAAGCAAGAGACAGCAGTGCGCGCGCACATTTTCTTTCTCTCTTCCTCTAATAATAATTAATTATTATATACACATATACATAAATTAATATATGTATATGTGTATACATGTATATATTGTACACATATATATATATATGTATATATACATACAGATGGAGCGAAAGAAGTTTCACTTCAGTCGTGTGGTCATAAGCACACTCGTTTTTTTTATATATGTAGACCTATATGTAGAATTTCAGCTATGAATTAAAAATTATTAAGGGAAGATCTGCGAAAAAGTACGGATCTTTCTTCTCCCTCGGATATCCGTTGATACGGATATCCGGTATATCTCTAGTATCTACAATATCTACTTATAACCTGATTTTTTTTTGCTTGCATCTTCTAAACTTTTAAACAACTCAACGGATTTTAATATTGTTTTGAAAAGGCTATAAAGTAGGTACCGGGAACATTTTCTAAGTGTCTATACTTAATTTACAAAAATTACATCCACGCCGAAGCCGGTGACGGGTCGCTTGTTTCAAATATAACACATCCTATAATAGTGGCCCAAGTACGGAGCGGGTAACGAAACTTTTCACATTCACAATGCTGGCTGGAAGGAAATAAAAAAATTCAAAACAGTCACAAATATAGTTGGAAACAATGAACCCTTAAGCGCACAATAGTGCTCGGCGAAGCGCTTATAGCGCTTGAAGACCACTCGACCGCTCGCAACTGATTTGAGGGCAGCATTCGACGACTGTCGAGTATTCTTGAATGTGCTTCACCAATTTGCGCTCTCTACTGCATGTCACAATTCATCAGTATTTAGTGATACCTATCCTTGCGTTACTCTTAGGTTTGTTAGGTGGGAAGCTACGATAGTTTAAAGATATAATTTTCGTAGCTTATCGATAACTAGCTGGTGCTCGCGACTTCGTCCGCGTGGAATAGTTATTTTGGGAATCATTTGTGTATCTTGAACGGTTTTCGCAGCGCACGCAACGGAAGCCCTCAAAGATGAATAATTTTCCCCGTTTTTTTTTTTTCACATTTTCGACTGTCTCTTCGCTCCTATTAGTCGCAACGTGATGTTATATAGCCTAAAGTCTTCCTCGATAAATGATCTATCCAACACAAAAAGAATTTTTCAATTCGAACCAGTAGTTCCTGAGATTAGCGCGTTCAAACAAACAAACTCTTCAGCTTTATAATATTAGTATAGATAATTAATCGATCGATCGAATCCAGATGGGCAGGGTTTAGGAAGCTGTCAGGCTTCTTAAAGATATTGTCAGGCTTATTCTTTTATTTTGCAAGCGGACGAAGTCGCGCGCACCAGTTAGTTGCTTGCAGTTAGTGTACTGTTACAGTTAGGGCCTCTTTCACCATCTGTCAAGTAGGCTAACAGTCATTTAAAGTCACCTGTCACCGGGAATTATTTTGCTGATGTAGGTACCTTTGTTTGTACGGTAAAAGCGTCGATAGATAATATTAGCCCCAAAAATAAAAATAAAAAATAATAAAAAAAATTCGCCTACCGAAGGATCGCTAAACCGAGTGCATAATTTAATAAAACATAAAATTATTTCTAAAAGTAACTAATCAACACTTTACTTGTAGTTGGTGAAAGAGGCCCTTATAGTGTACTTCCACGTACTTAAGCAAAGTTATAAATATTACTATTTCATTTAATCAATTTATTTTATTTAGAATAAAATTCTATCGAACAAATTAAATTTATTTAAATATTTCTGACAGCATAATCGCCAAATACAAAATTAATAAATTTCCAACCGCAATGATCATTGAATTACAGACAGATGGACAAACAAATTATATAATATTAGTAGCATTGGACCCTTCGATTACCCTTGACGCGTGAGAGAGACGGGAAATAGACTTTTGAGTGTGCCTGAGAGAGAGAGAGAGGCAATGCTTCTTCTAGTAACAAATGCTTTGCGGTTTCCAAGTTACGTGACAAATCCCAATAGGCGACTGAAGATACGAGTAAATAATCTATAGATTCTATTTCTACAGTTAATGTAAATTTGTTTTTATATGTATGTATGTATTTTATGTGGAGGGTAATCTTAGGAACTACTTACCGTATTTAAAAATTCTTTTACTATTTTTACTATAGGTATGTATACTTCCTAGCTGACCCAGCAAACGTCCAAAAAAATTAAAAAAATTTTTTTTGGCGTGTACCACCCTTAACATTTAGGGGTATGAAAAATAGACGTTGGCCGATTCTTAGACCCACCCGATAAGCACACAAAATTTCATCAAAATCGGTCCAGCCGTTTCGGAGGAGTTTGGCAACAAACACTGCGACACGAGAATTTTATATATTAGATTATTATAGATGGACAATGGACATAGGTATAGCCTATGTCCATCTATAATAATACACCTACCTTTCAATATAATATTCTATACTATTAATATTACAATGAGAGAAGATTTGTATTTTTGTATGTTTGTAATGAATAAACTTAAAAACTACTAGACCGATTTTGAAAATTATTTCACCCATAGAAAGCTACATTATCAGCGAGTAACATAGGCTATGTTTTATAAAGTTAAACGGTCGATGTCACTTACAACAGCTAGTATTATATAATTAGTAATATTAGGTAATATTATTGAGTTGATACTCAATCACGCCGAAAAAGCTGATCACATTTGGATGAAATTTGTCACACGGATAGCTTATTACTTGGATTAAAATATAGGATATTTTTATTTTAGAAAAATGTACCTATATCTAAAAATAAAAATTGAAAATGTCTGGCGTTAAGTATATTATTCATGTAATTTCTCAGATGTCATATTTTTCAATGCAGACGTAGTCGCGGGCACTAGCTAGTATTATTTTAGACATATTATACATACCTACGTATAATTCACAATATATTTTTAGACATCGCCTGGTTCTAAATGTGTTATAAGTTGAGCGTCGGGACATTTTAAAAAGCACTCCCTATTCACTGTCCCGTTTTGTTTTAGTCGGTAACAAGATTTAATCCTCACGACACGCTCACGATACGAGTACGATACGATTTTGAAATTTAATTCCTTTTTTAATAATAATAATAACAGATACAGAAGGCGGTACTTCTTGACACGGCACGATTTGTCAGGAGGTTCCTCACTCTGCAACCCTAACCACCGGTAGCTTGGACCTTGCCCCGCTACCTGCGGACTACTAGTTTTAAGTTTTTTATGATATTTATTGTTTTTATATATGATATATATTGTAAAAAAAATTAAGATTAAGAAAAGAAATAAATATGTGTAAATAATAATATTTTTTAATCCTATAATTGCTTTGGCATCCGCCTAGTGCTAATTATTATTAAGTACATTGTGATAATTATAGTTTGATACCTGCCTCGTTGGGGGCCTTGTATAATAAATAAATAAATAATGGAAACTGAAAAGTAAAATTAGGGTTATTTTTGCCTCAAAAAAATCTAAATAATAAATTTCATCCAAAAGTATACCTACCCTAATTCAGATTATATATAGAGAGTACACCTGCTCTTGTGAGATGGGGTGCAAAAACATTCAACGGCGCGGCGGTTAGAACTCCTTAGCATCCTTAGAGCGTTAGAACTACTTGTTGTAGCAAACAGGTTAAATCATCATCCGTACTAAATAATCCGTACTAATATTATAAATGCGAAAGTTTGTATGGATGTATGTATGGATGTTTGTAACTTTTTCACGCAAAAACTATTGAACCGATCACCATGAAAAATTTTTGCATACACGTTGTCTGGGACACCAGAAAGGACATAGGAAAATAGAATACATAGGAATAGAATACATAGGATACAGAATAGACATAGGACATTGGACATAGGATCTAGAAAAAAAGTACTGCTCCCGAGGGAATATCTAAAATTATGGAAACTCCTGGCTAAGTATAATAGCAATAACGATGTCAGGCGTTATATTGCTTTTTCAACGCGGACGAAGTCGCAGGCACCAGCTAGTACCTACATACATCAATAAAATTCGTCTGAAGCGAAGAGCGGGTCACTATTTATTACAATTTTTAATATCGAGGAGGCAAACAAGCGTATCGAGAATTTTCCTTAAGAAAATCGTAGAAATTAAATGTCCTCATATTGGTTTTTACGCATCACCGCATACTGTAAAGCGAAAAACCTTTTAAGGAAACATTAAGACTTTGGCAAATGTTCAATTGGTTTTAAAACAGAATTGTTGAATTCAGCCGATGCAAGGCTCAATGTTAAGTACCTACTACCTATACAAAACAAATTGATGATTGAACTAAAAAAATCTATTTTAATTGATTGATAAGTGACGCTCTCCCTTTTGAACGATGTAGGTACCTATCTATTTTTTTTTCTCTTACAAATTACTCAAATTTCTAAAAAAAAAAATAAAAAAAATTCGTAATAAGTATATGCAAACTTGCATGTTAAAAAGGAAAGGAAAGATTGATTGAAAAAAAAAAATGTGCGTGTCAGCTCCGAGTCCGACACACGACTAGAGTTTACTCCTTACGAACGATTATAAAATTTAAATTTTCACAATTCGAACACGCCGAAAGAACAACATTGTTCTTTTTTAAATAATACCTATTGTATAGATGGCGCAATATCTATGAAACTTCAGATATTCTAAAAACTCTTCTCAGAGCTCTTCAGAGCGATGCCACTATTCTCTGAAGAATTACTTTTCTCTGAAGAATACCCTAAGTATGGTACTACACCATGAGTTCTATAATAACAAATTATAGCTCTTTCTATGACTCTCTAGGTAACCTTGACATTTTGTACCAAGCCAACATTTAAGAATCACGTATCTGTGACACAAGCCTCAGTAACAACATGCTTAGACACTCAGCTAAGTTGGACAAGAAGACATCGTCAGAGCCCTTCAGAGCGACGCCATTCTCTGAAGAATTACTTTTCCCTGAAGAATACCCTAAGTATAGTACTACACCATGAGTTCTATAATAACAAATATAGCTCTTTCTATGACTCTCTAAGTAACCTTGACATTTTGTACCAAGCCAACATTAAAGAATCATTTCTCTGTGTCACACACCAGCCTCAGTAACAACATACTTAGACACTCAGCTAAGTTGGCCAAGAAGATATCGTCAGAACTCTTCAGAGCGATGCCACTATTCTCTGAAGAATTACTTTTCTCTGAAGATTACCCTAAGTATGGTACACCATGAGTTCTATAATAACAAATATAGCTCTTTCTATGATTCTCTAATTTAAGAATCACGTATCTGTGTCACAAGCCTCAGTAACAACATGCTTAGACACTCAGTTAAGTTGGACAAGAAGACATTTTAAGTAATTTCGTTCTCTACAGAGTGATGTCACTATTCTCTGAAGAATTCCTTTTATATTATTCTGATATTAATGTTTGGTACGACAGTAACATAATATCCACCCCCAACGCTTTAACAAATCTATATTACTTACCTACTTATATTCCTTGTACAGGCGTCCCGGGCCCGGAACGCCCATTAGGGCGCGTTGCTATAGCAACCGACAGGCAGGCGGGGGTACCTACACAACTACATAGCAAGCAGAGGCGGATTATAGCAACTGAAATTTGGAAGCGAAGTTCTCCTGGAAATAAATATTTTAATAGCAGTAAGTATAGCCCTAAATATTTTATGGATTATTATATTCTTTTATGAAGTGGAAACTTCTTTAGGTGGCGCCGCCACGCGACAGTGGCGCCCAATCCGTACTAATAGGTGCTAATAGTATAAATGCGAATGTTTGTATGGATGTATGGATGTATGTATGGATGTTTGTAACTCTTTCACGCAAAAACTACTGAACCGATCACCATGTAATTTTGCATACGTTGTCTGGGACACCAGAAAGGACATAGGGTACCATAGGGATATCCAGAACGCGGACGAAGTCGCGGGCAGTTCTTTTATATTTATAGACGATCACTCGGGAACATTACCTACCTACTTTATTTCTTAATAAAAGATACCCTAAGTCGTTTCCTATATCCCTGACAACGTGTATGCAAAATTTCATGATGATCGGTTGCGTAGTTAGTTAAGACAGACAGACAGAGTTACTTTCGCATTTATAATATTAGTATGGATAGTATGGATTGAATATATTGTATAGTCAATCATTGAATATACAAAAAAAATATCTAATTTTTCATTAATTTCAGTTACGTCTTTTTCTTTGTCAAGCGTTGTTTCAGAGTTGTGTTACACGAAATTATGAACGAAAAGATAAAATGAAATGAAAAAGCTACCTACTTCTATTCGCGGGACTCAAATGTTTCAATTTTTTTTAAATATTACTTTATCAATACTGTTAAATAAAATATTTGAGTTACTAGGTATACCTACCTACTTTTATATTGGTGGTAGGTAAATTCGAGGTACGGAACCCTTCGTCAGTTTTCAAATTCATTCTTCTATTAAAATCGTACTTTTAGTACTTTTTGAAACTAAAGCACTAAGGAGAGACAACTTTACTGACAGACGTTTGAAATGAAATTTTTGGCATGACTGACAATTTGCCCTGATGCAAGCAAATGTCGACTTAAAGGTGACGAACCTTTTCTTACCCCGACTGTACCTACTACCACCAGTATACCCATATCAAAGATTCAAAGATACACATTTACTGTTCTCAAAAGATACATACCTAAGGTAAGTAGGTAAAGCAGACAAGAAAATTGCTTTATCAGTTTCGATTGCTTTGCAAATTCCATTCATTTCAAAATTCGCTAAGAATTTAGCACCTTTGAAATAGGTATTGATTACTGATTGACATAATTTGTCATCGCTGATAAAGATAGCAATAGAAATTGTCACTTTGAATTTTCAAAGGAAAACACACCTTATGATTCTACAACATACAAAGAATATTCAATCTTAGGGTGATAAAGCACTTATTTGTCGTGTTTACATCAGCTGCGTTTCGCAGTCACAAATTGGGCAGCCGTCTGGCGACAGTAACCACACTGTCTTAGAAGACTACCCCTGAAATATAATTCGTGAAATTCTGTCACTGTTGGGAAGCTATATTACCAGCGAGTATGTGGACTCGCTGAGACTTATAAAATTACGCTTTATAAAGTTACGCGGACGAAGTCGCGTGCAACAGCTAGGTAGTATAAAATAATATTGCTATTTGCCTCTGTCTGTTTCTTCGCTAACTTCTTTTAAACCGCTCAGTCAATTGAAATTGAAACTGTATCAAAATCAATTTTGATACAGTTTTCACTAAACGAAAGTGCGATAAACGAGAAAAGTTTGGGTACCTATAAGGTATAATTTGTATGTTATAGGATACAAATTGGAAATATATTTATTTGCAAATTTCAGTTATTTTTCTTTAAAAATATTATGTATAATGATTGGTCTCGCTGCACTCGACTAGATACCGCCGTCATACTTGTAAAATGCGGCATAAAATATTACGCCGATTTCGGCGTACCCGAGCCAGTCACACTGCAAACTGTCTGTGGATGTGTACGTGCCGAATGTTTTATTAAATTTTAGGCATAATAAAATACCAGTTTGCGTAGTGAAACTGTGTAAAAATATAATAAAACTGGGTAAAAAGTGATAAAAAGTGACGATTTTTTACACACACTACAATAAAAAGTTGCCACATTTTCGGAGCTATTGCTTTTGTATAGCGCTCTATCTTGTCGAGCGCAGCAAGACCAATCAATTATCTTTGGTATAATATATTCCTCTTAGGAAGACTAAAAGCATTTTTAAAGAGCCAATTGGTTTGTTCAATATTAGGCCATTCTCCCCTCTTTTTAACACAGTAATTTAACTCTCAAGAGGTCGAGGGGTTGCAAGAGGTCACGGTTTTAAAGAAAATTAGGACTGGTGAAAAAATATATCAATACTTTGGCACAGCGTAGGATTAGGTACAGCAAAATTAGTAGGTACTTACAACTAGCTGTTGCACGCGACTTCGTCCGTGTAACTTTATAAAACATAGCCTATGTTACTTGCTGATAATATAGGTTTCTGAAGGTGTAAGAATTTTTAAAATCGGCCCAGTAGTTTTTGAGTTAATTCATTACAAACATAGTTAGTACCTATAGATTTCTTAAAATCTGAAATCCTTCTTTTCATCATTCCTTTGTTTCTTTTTAATTTTCGAATGTTAAGTAAGTAGGTATACTTTTTTTTTTTTTTTTTTTTTTTTTTTGACGAGGAGTAATCCGCTTACAGATTACCTACCGCTGGCTAGACGGTAGGGATATGTGGGGGTCGCCCAGCACCTGATCATAGCGGCACTGGGAATACCCACTAAAACTCCCCGGTGCCTCCTTGCCCTGTGAACGGAGTGGACCGGGTTCTGCCGAGGCACCAAACTCCGATCCACCCCAGAGCAGCCTAGCCGACTGGCTAGGCTAACGCCAACGGAGGATTGCCCGGAGACACCCAGGCAATCCCCAGACGGTGGGACCTTGTGCAGGCACACATAGCTAGCCAGTTATGTGCGCAGGTCCCCTGGGACATTCAAAGACGAGCTAGGTATGCCCGCCTTCTCCTGCCCAACCGCCTACGTCTGAGGGAAGCGAGACCTGCCTCTTCCTCTCGCTCCCTCTCAGCTGCCTCCTTCTGCGACATTACAGAACCGCAGAAGGAGGCAACCGCTTTCCAGTTCGTCTCACTGTCAAGCATGGCTTCAACCATGCTTGGCAGTGAGACGTCTCCACCACCCAGCGCCACCTCCAGCTCCCGGCGCTGGGGACTCCAGGCCGGGCACACTTGGAGTGTGTGCTCGGCCGTGTCGTCAAGGTCGCCGCAGTGGTGGCACCGCGGCGACTCCTCCCTTTTTATACGGTGCAGATAACGACCAAAGCACCCGTGTCCGGTCATTATCTGCACCATATGGAAAGTGAGGCCACCTCGTCGGCGCCTCACCCATTCCTCCAGCACCGGACGAACCGCGAGGATCGTCCGGTGACCAGCGGTGGGGTTGAGGAGTGCCTCACCCCAATCATCCATGGCCCTCTCTTGTGCCTCTACACGGACCCGCTGCACGTCCTCGACAACGGGTCTTTCTCCAAGGGCCCTTGCGGCGACCCGATGCCGATGCACCTGGGACAGAACCAGGGCATCGACATCCCACGGAAGCGTGCCCGCCAGCACGCAGGCGGCCCCGTGGCTGACCGTGCGGTAGGCCCGCACGGCCCGGATCGCCATGACCCTTTGAGGCCTCCTCAGGAGGGCCCGGGTACGGGGAGTGATACACTCCGCCCAGACCGGGGCTCCGTAAAGTAAGTAGGTATACCTACCTACATTTAAACAATCTTAAATTTTCACAGCGAATTACTGAAATTAAGAAAGACTTTTACTTTTTACCAAATTAACCAATTAAAACCAATTTAAGAAAACAAAATTAACCAATTTAAAAAAAATCAATGGAATAGTTTAGAATGGTGTTGGCTTTCCATCATAAAAATATCATAAATAAATAAACAAAAAATTTACTGACAGAAAAACTAATAGGTCCACTTTATTACTTACATCGTGTTCTTTATCTTAGCCTTTTCTTAATGTTGTCTGTTGAATGACAACTTAAAATGCTTCATATGCACCTATTCTAAACCTACTTATAAATCAAAATACTATGTAGAAATATAAAAATATGATTTAATCAATCCGAAGTAAGATAAACGCAGATTTCCCGACGGTATTTCGAGAAATGTCCTATTTCCATACAAGTTAACTTTTATATGTAAGTAAGTAACATTAGTTAGTTTAATTTAACTTAGATAAACTTTCAATTACACTGAGAAAATTTAAGTAAAGTTATTATTACATAACTTACTCGCCATTAGGTTATAAGTAATAACTTTGAAGTAACTTACTTAAATTTTTTGTCACCTAAGGGAGTGAGTCTTTTTCTACACGAATAAGCTACATACCGATTTAATTCTTCCTTGAATTTTCCGCATAGAAACCATATATCTACATAGTACTTAAGTATTGTTATAAAAATTCCAAACACCATTAAAAAAACTCTCCAATAAAATAAACATTCATGGCAAAAACTATATAAAGACATGCCATATTTCATAGTACATACTCCATCCTGCTCATACACTTAAATATTTGATAAATAAGAAAGAAATAGCAATATTGTATCAAGGTCGACGCGAGGCTTCTCTTAATGATATGCAATGCGACCCTCTTTAGTCATGCATCTCTTTTTGGCTAAGCTCCTGATACGTGAGTGAAAGAGACAGATATATTGTTTCAAGTTTCGAATAGAAGTTTTGTATAATGTGGTTACAGAGCCATTTTATTTAGACCCCCTGAACCCTGTATGGCGTGGTTCAATGTTGTGTGAGATTTTAAGGCTTTTAAGGGGAGCGGTGGGTCTTGTATTTTTGGCTATTGTCTTTTAAAGTCGATGATAAATGTATAGACAATGCTGAGGGCCGCGATTATGTTTAATATTGTATGGTTTTGTTTGTCACTTGGAGGAGACTTGTATGTTTTTTTTGTATGTAGATTATTTATTTTAAAAATTTAAAGAACCCGTTCTATTTTTAGTCCATCTAAATCCATCCATCTAAATAGCTATACCTAAATAAATAAATAAAAATCAATTGCCCGAGCATCACTTGAGACATATATATTTATCTATATATTATTTGTTGTGTTTGTATGAAACATGTATGAAAGAAGTTTTTTGGAAAACCCAAGCCAATGGAGGCGACTACCTTGAAACTAATTTATATTTACATAAAAATAATTTATGCTTATTATATAGGTAAACTCGACAAATAAAGTGTTTTATCACCCTAAGATTGAACATTGTTTGTATGTTGTAGAATGATAAGGTCTGTTTTCCTTTGAAAATTCAAAGTGACAATTTCTATTGCTATCTTTATTAGCGATGACAAATTATGTCAATCAGTAATCAATACCTATTTCAAAGTAAGCCTTAGCGAATTTCGAAATGATCCCTTATTGAATATTTTACTTTTACCATACATATTCGCTTGTATGTTTTTAGCCTTGTTATATTTATAAATAATTGACCACAAAATGTCTGTGGTGAACACGCAACAGAATACTAATCATTTTAACATACCTATACTTAGGTACTTAGGTAGGTTCTTACCTACTTAGCATTTATTGAAATCAATTTTTATTCAATATTAGTTTTATGCTGCTTACATTTACCATGCTTTAGGAAGCCACACAAAGACTTGTGAAGATGTGAGTAATGTCTCTATCAAAAAAGTACTACAGTTTCTTAACGTGGTAGGTATTGGTAGAGAGCTTTAGTTTACGTGGCGATCACAATATTTCAGCAATGGACGAAGTGATACTGGTACTCTAGCAGATAGAAATAGCCACTAAGCAGATAATAATAATAATACATGTTTTTATGTGAAACTAAACTGAAACTACACTTGCCTACCTATCCTATACCTACCTAATAGGTAACTAACTTAGTCATTAGGTAAATGTAAATAAAAGTATTCTAGCGAACTTAGGTTTACCTACCGAGACCCAAACATTGTTCAAATGTTCAATTTAAAATCTTACTTAACTTATCTTACTTAATATTATTTTTTCATTGTAAATTATTTTTTATTGTAATAGTCCTAAGTCCAGAATAAGTACAAAAATGGACTTTATATTAAGTTACAGGTCGCCAGACCGCGTTGATTCTTTATTTGTCTATGCAAGAAGTCATCTAAGTTAAGTAACTTACATATAAGTAAGTTATATATAAGTTCTAGCTATTTTGTAGACCTCGCCTTTGGTTCTTATTGAGCATTTTTAAATCATCTGAAACATGCGTTATATTTTCTAATATTTTTGCATACGACCCGTTGTATGAGTGGTAAATGTGCTTGCCTAACATCACAGAGGTCACGGGTTCGAATCCCGACGGGGTCAACTTTGGAAATGAACTCTGGATTTGAAGAGCGTTGACTATCTAGTCTAATCTAGCATCATCTACCATAATCTAGCATATCTAGTTCAGCGCTTTTTCGCCATACAAAATGGTACCCAACGTTCCTGAAGAAGTTGTCGCTTCTGCAAATAAAAAATATTAATAAAATAAAAAAATAACCATAAAAAATGCTGAGATAACAAGCTTCGTCATATTTCCACTAGTTTGATCGAGAAAATTATCATAAATTTCCCACTAGGAGGAATGAAAAGGACCAATTTAGTCTATTGTGTGCGGTGAAATTGCGCGAGGAAAGAGGGTAGTAGACGAATGTCGCGAAATCAAAATGTATTGTCCGCGATCAGTCGATCGTGAGAGGCCGGGGGGAGCGGACGTCCACGAAAAATGTCAGTGAACCTTAAAAAATTACCTACGTCTTGTTGAATGTCTACAAATCAAATCAAAATGAAAATATTTATTTAATATCAATTGGGTTTCTACAAAAAACACTTATGATTGTCGTTACGAATTTAAATTTATCAGGGTTTCGGAAAAAAGGCCAAGAGGACGATCCTGAGAAGAAACTCAGAGTATTATTCTTTTTGTAATCTTTAAAATATAAAACAGTAAACTACAGTAAATTACCATTAAATAATTACCATTAAGTAATTTTTGGAATTTACTCCTTAAGAATCGATTTGCATAGTATATACTGGTATGAAAATTATGAAAATTTATGGGAGTAAAATTAGAATGTCACAAGAATGCGTTACATTATGTTATGCGTTATAGTTACGTTCAATTTTTTTGAATATTTTAAAATATCTTAAGTTTCATATTAGATATTGGCCCATCTACACAATAGGTATTATTTTAAAAAAGAACAATGTTGTTCTTTCGGCGTGCTAGAATTGTGAAAATTTAAATTTTATAATCGTTCGTAAGGAGTAATACCAGTCGTGTGTCGGAGCTGACCCACACATTTTTTTTTATGTAAAACTCGACGGACAAGTTGACGGTCTCCCTAGTGGAAGGAGGCACTATAGTCTCCTTCCACTTGGATCCACCTGGTGGATAGAAGAGGAAAAATAAGTAGGTATCCATGGATCCACATGTGAATTTAAGAGGAGATAAAAGTATCCGCGGATCCACACGTCGATTTAAGAGGAAATAAAGATATCCGCGGATCCACATGTGGATTTAAGAGGAGATAAGGGTATCTGCGGATCCACATGTGAAACCAAGTTGTGGATCCAAGTGGAAGGAGGCTAGCCAAGTGTACATTGCAATATTAACAATGTCCTGCCTTTTGTAAGGGGATGCTTACAGCAGCCAGACGGGCTGTTCAAATGACTACGAAACACAGTGTGTCACTACATTAGGTCCGACGATTTTTATATATGAGAACAGCCTCAGAACATAAAGTTACCTTATCTATACTAATATTATAAAGCTGAAGAGTTTGTTTGTTTGTTTGTGTGAACGCGCTAATCTCAGGAACTACTGGTTCGAATTGAAAAATTCTTTTTGTGTTGGATAGATCATTTATCGAGGAAGGCTTTTAGGCTATATAACATCACGTTGCGACTAATAGGAGCGAAGAATCAGTTGAAAATGTGGAAAAAACGGGGAAAATTATTCATCTTTGAGGGCTTCCGTTGCGTGCGCTGCGAAAACCGTTCGAGATACCCAAATGATACCCAAAATAACTATTCCACGCGGACGAAGTCGCGAGCACCAGCTAGTACCTACCTACATAAAAGTTAACTTTGATAAAAAAAATCAAAGCATACACATGAATTCTTCGTATGTATAGGTACTTACTTGTTTACGTGTGTATATTGTATACTTACATGTCAATAATGACAGGTATAAATAAGGGGTGCGACAGAGGCCACCACTAAAACCAACCCCAATTTCGTACCGGAAACAGAAATGACTAAATTTTTTTGTAACCGCAGCGCAGTCGCGACAGACGCGCGGCGCCTGCGCAGCGTTCCAAATTTGAATTCGAAATTGGAATAATGGCGTCCCTGGCGGTCATCATTAAATATAGATCATAGATTCCTTAAGCTTTTTGTGTGCATTTTTAAATTGCTCTCAAAATATTCTCTATGCTGTTTGAAGTTGAAGATAAAAATTACAGACTTATTTCTTCATCTGACTTTGCTTGCTTATTTGATACACTAATCTACTTGAATTAAATGCGAAACGCAGTATGCCATGCCACTACTCACCAAATTCAGACCAGAGACAACGATAAAAAGTTAATTTCCAAAGATAGCCCTGCCGGGGCGGGTCCTACATAACCCACAGGTCTGTCCCCAGGCTGGTGGGTATCCATGATGGATCCTCTTATAAAAAAAAGGGGGCCAGTCAACCCAATCTATACTATTATCTATACTAATAATATTATAAAGCTGAAGAGTTTGTTTGTTTGTTTGTTTGAACGCGCTAATCTCAGGAACTACTGGTTCGAATTGAAACATTGTTTTTGTGTTGGATAGATCATTTATCGAGGAAGGCTTTAGGCTATATAACATCACGTTGCGACTAATAGGAGCGAAGAAATAGTCGAAAATGTGGAAAAAACGGGGAAAATTATTCATCTTTGAGGGCTTCCGTTGCGTGCGCTGCGAAAACTGTTCGAGATACCCAAATGATTCCCAAAATAACTATTCCACGCGGACGAAGTCGCGAGCACCAGCTAGTCATTAATATTTTAGACCGCATGGTCCGAGTGCTTCGTTCGACTGATCAAACCCAACAACAACATTAAACCATCTTATGAATATTTCATCAAGCCCTAATGTGCTATGTTAGAATTTAATACGGTAATAAGTGTATCTATATCCGTACGTCGTTAATGTATAGATAATTATATGGATATTTTTTCCTCTTACATTTTTAATACCAGGAAATCTAAATTGTCCTTATGTAAACTCGACAAATGAAGTGCTTTATCACCCTAAGATTGAATATTCTTTGTATGTTGTAGAATCATAAGGTGTGTTTTCCTTTGAAAATTCAAAGTGACAATTTCTATTGCTATCTTTATTAGCGTTGACAAATTATGTCAATCAGTGATCAATACCTATTTCAAATGTAAGCCTTAGCGAATTTTGAAATGAATGGAATTTGTAATCGAAACTGATAAAGCACTTTTCTCGTCTGCTTGACCTAGGTAATGAACTTATCTAAATAATAAAGAGGTTAGATTTATTTGTTTCGATTTGAAATATTATTTCACTGTTAGGAAGCTATATTATCAGCAAGTAACATAGGCTATATTTTATAAAGTTACGTGGACGAAGTCGCGTGCAACAGCTAGTATTATATAGGAGAGAAGATTTGTATTTTTGATTATTGTACATAATGAATTAATTCAAAAACTAGTAGATCGATTTTGAAAATTCTTTCACCTATAGAAAGCTACATTATCCACGAGTAACATAGGCTATATTTTATAAAGTCGCGCAGGCGAAGTCGTGCGCAAAAACTAGTATAAAAAATTCAAAGGCGACTTTTTCCCAGAAACATGAGTTTGGGAATATAAATTCCTCTGTAGTCCTTTGGCGGGGAGTATTATTAAATGAGGTCGCTGGACAGATGGTAATCGAGCTCATTATATTTCTAATCCGCCATTAGCTCGAACAAGTCTAGCTTAATACGAAAAGCGACGAATTAACATAATCACATATCGAGCTTTACGCAGAGTAGTGAGCGGAAACAGAGTCTTGTAGGCATATTTTATTTTAATAGTATTATATAGATGTTATGTGTTATAAATTATTGATTTATTTATGAAAAGAGCAACTAGGGGGTTTCTTGCCGAGTTCTAGAAGCAGCTTTCCGAACCGGTGGTAGTTTGTAATTGTAAAAAAAATGTTTTTGTGAAACTTACATCTAATAAATGATTTATTATTATTATTATTTAAGTTAAAGTTGTCAGAAAACTAAAAGCCCACTAATTGATGGCCGTAGCCTATAATACAAGGAACGAGATAATTTTTGGGGTGGACCACCCTTAACATTTAGGGGTATGAAAAATAGATGTTGGCCGATTCTCAGACCTTCCCGATAAGCATACAAAATTTCATCAAAATCGGTCCAGCCGTTTCGGGGGAGTTTGGCAACAAACACCGCGACACGAGAATTTTATATATTAGATTACGAGGCGCACGAAGTCGCGAGTAGGTACCTACTAGGTTTTAAAATAGATAATATGAAAATATTAATAATGTAAACGTAAGAATACCTATTTATATTTTAGTACTAGCTTTTGTCTGTGACTTCGTCTGCGCACAACATAAGAGTACCTACATCAGGATGGTTTTTAGTTTTAAGTAAAGTACTCCTATGTTCCTGATGTTAACATAAAAATGTACCTACTCCAAAATCAGTATCTAACTTCTCAGTCTACTCTGTGCGTATCCAAGTCAATATGGCGTTTCCACACTAAAGGATATAAAATGTATAAGCCTACCTACATATATGTAGATTATTAATAATCACATGTTACACATTATATTAATATTAAACTCAATACAAAATGATGAATAATAAACATGGTCATCTCGAGTTCGGGACGTCGTTACCCGTATTTTAATAGCAATCGTGTAGCACATTTCGGTTTAAAGCTTGTGCAGCACCGAATTGAAGCTTATACAACTAAAGCAATATCTTATAGCTTCAATGAAGCCAAGTATGAGGTTCCCAGCGGAAGATCAGCGCTGTGTGTGACTCGTTGCACACACAGCGTATATGCTGAGTTGGGTGCCTATTTGGGTCGATGCACTGGCAAATATGACAGTATGGCAAGTATTGCAAGTATGGCAAGTATGGCAAGTATTGCCAATATGATTAAGTTTGTTCTGTTTTCTCTTGTTCTTAGGTGCATGTGCTATTTTTATTGGCACAATAAAATATCTTTTCTTTCTTTCTTTCAATATGTATGAAGTTAATATACATACTAAAAGCAGTCAAAAAACGAGTAAAGGGTTTCGAAGCGTTGTCATTTTTTTTTGGAGATGAGTTTTCTTTTGGCCAACAACCAGCTGTGCGAATTTTGTTTGACCTCAAAACAAAATTCGCTATTTCGCTATATCTAATGGAAACCCTTACAAGATTCCATTTCTAGGTAAGTTGTCTACTTAAATATTTCAACGTTTGACAAAAATATATGAGAAAAAGGGTCGCGGACGAAGTCGCGGTCAAAAAGAGTGCTTTTGGAAAATTCTTCCTAGCATCATTTGTGTAGCGCTGTCTTAATATTTTTAGTGAAAATTCGTTGAAAATTACGCTTTAGGAATATGTGGGAAGCAAGGGGCCTCATGTAATAAAGCTTGTTCAAAAATTACTATATTTAAATTCTAAAATAATTAACTATGAAAATTTATGGGAGTAAAATCAAATGTCACATGTCACACGTTACGCGTTACAGGCTACAATATGCTTCAATACATCCGTGCTTCCGTATCCATACTATATTAGGTATAAATGCGAAAGTTTGTATGGATGTATGGATGTTTGTAACTCTTTCACGCAAAAACTACTGAACTGATCACCATGAAATTTTTCATACACGTTGTCTGGGACACCAGAAAGGACATAGGGTACCTTTCATCCAGAACGCGGACGAAGTCGCTAATTTAATAACTCTTTATTGAATTCGCGACTTCGAAAAAGTTTGTTCATACTTTATTTAATAATCTCCGGATCCTTTGCACCTATTTGAAAGGTACATTCTTAGTACATTATTCCAGACTAGCTGCTGCCCGCGACTTCGCCCGCGTAACTTAGTAAATTATGTACTTATAAACCTTCCTCGAGAACCACTCTACCCATTAGTGAAAACCGCATTAAAATCCGTTGCGTAGTTTTAAAGATCTAAGCATACAAAAGGACATAGGGACAGAAAAAGCGACTTTGTTTTATACTATGTAGTGATGGTCAAAATGTAGGTATAATATATAGCTGGGGCGCGTCAATCTATAAAGGTCAAAATATTTCAGAGGTATGGTGAATTTCTCCGATTGTATAGGTAAATATCTCTAAACTGTAAACCTAATATGAAGGTTATTAACAAAATCACCGACAGATTTAATATTTTCGAAGTGCAGTGGACGCAGTTGAGATGATAATGATATGTATTGATCGACCTGCGCCATCTAGTGTCGAGTAGCTCCGTTAAGTGAGACTCAGTGCTGACACGCGTTCCGGTGCGGCGGTCACAGGAACTAAAGCACGTCGTCTATCAAAACCGAGGCATTTTAATTGGCTCAATTGCCATAAATTAAACCGATTTATTAGTGTTTACATGATATTCATCTAATGTCAGCGTTTAACTATTCATTCATGCTTTTTATTTAATGAATGAAGCTTGGTTGTGAGTATTTTCGCGCGGTTTTTTAATGGCGCCTATAATTGAGGTTATGATTGTTAAAACAGAACTATGATGTAATTTTATAAGATTTTTTTTATTGAGTAGGTTAGATAATTTTTATTTAAAGTTAAATAGAAAAAGTTATGTGCTCACAATTATAATTATTTATTAGTATACCAACCTACTTAGTTATGTTAATATTAAGTATAAAGTATAAGTAAGTAATATAATTACTTAGTGACAATTTTATTCAAGACATTGTAAGTTTTTTACTGAGGTATGTACCTACAACAAAAAATTGTAAATATTTACATAAAATACACCAATAAACTTGAGTTACTGGGACGAGCGAGGATAGACTTTTACAAAATATTCATAGCACTTATTGAGCGATGTATATAGTCTATAGATCTAAAACATGGCCTAAACTCTAAAGTCTAAACAAGCACACTGTTTATGGACTTTCTATAATCTTCTATACACATATATAGGTAAAAGTGGACGTGTGTATGTATGTCCTAATTGGACACCAAGACCTTAAAAAATTACCTTGAAATTTTGCGTATGTAGTAGGTACAGGTTGTTAGCGTTTTCATAACAGGACATAGAGTTAGGTTTTTTACCTTTCGCACAGACGAAATCGCGGGCAAAAGGTATAGGTAGATACTAAATTCATTTATAATATAATTATACAATAAAGTATCTATAATCTATACATATATAAAATAAAGTAGATTTCTGTCTATTTCGCCGCTAACTTCTAATCTAAACCATTCTAAACCACTCAAAGGATTTTGATAGATACAATTTTTACTATTGGAGTAAAAGATAGGTAGGTACTAAATTCATTTATAATATAATTATAAAATAATGTATCTATGTCTATAATATATCTATACATATTATAAAAAAAGGTAGATTTCTGTCTCTTTCTCCGCTAACTTCTAATCTAAACCACTCAAAGGATTTTGATACAATTTTTACTAGTGGAGTACCTACTTAAGAGTTGTAAAATTAATCAAAGTTTGTTTATACCTACCTACACTTAATTTACAGAAAACAATGTAGCTTGAGCTGACTTATCTAGAAAGGTTGACTTTTCAATCAAGTCGCACAAATTTGTCGCCAAAATATCTGCCTATACATAATATAGGCTACAATACTTAGCGTGCCATAGGTATAGCAGACAAGAAAAGTGCTTTATCAGTTTCGATTACAAATTCCATTCATTTCAAAATTCGCTAAGGCTTCGATTTGAAATAGGTATTGATTACTGATTGACATAATTTGTCATCGCTAATAAGGATAGCAATAGAAATTGTCACTTTGAATTTACAAAGGAAAACAGACCTTATCATTCTACAACATACAAACAATGTTCAATCTTAGGGTGATAAAGCACTTTATTTGTCGAGTTTACAATTGCACTGTGCCCTGCATTTGATAACTGGTCAATTGTCAAAATTGAATAGTGCTTAGTAAAATCCGTGTTCTATAAAGTTTCTGAATAAGAAGGAATGTGAACGTGAAACGAAACGTGCAAACTAGTGAGAGGGGCGGACTTGCACACACTTTTTTTATGTGAAGGTAGTCACACAGGCTGACGCTTTACTTGATAGTGGCTGAAGATTTATTAGAGCCACTATCTAATAATCTTAGATTATTTAATTATAAATAATTATATATAATTATTTTATATTTATTAAAATAATAAATATTTTAATTATTTTTAAATAATTTGTAACAGAATCCGTTCAATGAAATCACCAATTTACATCTGATTGTTTTTTATGCTAAGCTCGACAGACAAGCTGACGGTTCTCTTGATTGTATGTCTTTTTTTTTGACGAGGAGTATTCCGCTTACAGATTCCCTACCGCTGGCTAGACGGTATAGGGATATGTGGGGGTCGCCCAGCACCTGATCATAGCGGCACTGGGAATACCCACTAAAACTCCCCGGTGCCTCCTTGCCCTGTGAGCGGAGTGAACCGGGCTCTGCCGAAGCAACAACTCCGATCCACCCCAAGAGATTGTATATGGCTACCGTCACCTATAAAACAACCGACGCTACAGGTAACACCTTATCCTTATTAGGATTAAGGATGAAGCATTCCTATTATTATTATTATTTATTATCCTAATATCCTACTAATATTATAAATGCGAAAGTTTGTTTGGATGTATGGATGTATGTATGGATGTTTGTAACCCTTTCACGCAAAAACTACTCAATGGATTTCAATGAAATTTTGCATACACGTTGTCTGGGATACCAAAAAGGACATAGGGTACTTTTCATCCAGAACGCGGACTAAGTCGCGGGCACCAGCTAGTTATTTATATTATCACTTCCTAACATACAGAGCTGCTTCATTTCCATACGATTTCACGTTTACGCATTCGATGCGTTTGATAGAGTGAATTTCGTACTAGGCACTCTAGTTACAATACGGCCCTGTTCTGATACCGTGGGAGTCAGCCATTTGACACACGCTATTTCGTAACGTAGGAGACAACTATTATTTATTCTTCTCTCCCTTTCGCTTTGACTTTCGAAATGTGGACTGTGACAAAATATTTCATACTTACATTATTCAAATTTTAAATTGTTCTGTGGTCAATTCACTTGTTAGGTTTGCATGAAATACATATTTTATTTACCTAAATATGACATACAGACGTACGGCTGGTTACCATCCTCATCTTGTCGAAATCCCTTTTTTTCGGACCAAGCGCTTTAAAACATCCTTTATAATGCGCACTGCCAAAGGTTTGGAACTCCCTACCGGCGTCTGTATTTCCGAGCTAATATAACCCTAATCTTTTCAAAGTTCGAGTGAATAGGCATCTCTGGGTGATGCCTATTCACTCGTAGTTACGTATTAGTTAGGTTTTTTTTTATTAGAAATGGGTTTGCTCTTGGCCAACATCCAGCTGTGAAGCGAAGATGAGGCCTTTGATGGAGCTAACCCAGAAGATTCTTCACATGAATTTTGAAAAGATTTGAATTAATGATCTCGGAAACACAGACTCCGGCAGGGAGTTGCAAACCTTGGCAGTGCGCATTATAACAGATGTTTTAAAGCGCTTGGTCCGAAAAAGAGGGATTTCGATAAGATGAGGATGGTAACCGGCCGTACGTCTGAATGTCCGATGGAAGAAAGGACATGGCGGTTCCTGAGCACACTCTCCGAACTACATCTTCTAAAAGACACATAAACATATATTTTGCGTCTATGTCCATATATTATATATATTATATTATATATGACATATATTTTATGTGAATTTTTAAAAGATTTTTTTAGATTTATGTCTAGGTAAGTACCTATATCAACAAATAGAACTCACCATATCATAATTTAATTGATTTCGCTAGTAATAATGATTCATATATCATACGTAATCATAACAAAACACAATTTATCGTAAACGGTTTGTGTAAAACATAATAATTGATTATAATTTATAATTGACGCCTGTTGAGTGTCGATTTCATAGTTAAGGGTTAGTTCGTATTCTCGGCGACAGATGGCGCTACTAGGTTGTAATCAAAAGATTTTTTTAAAACCAGTTGTAAGTGTAATTAACATGGTTACAAACGAATTAAGTTATTCTAGAATGAGATAACTAATATCCGTGTCGGCGTTTTGTAGATTTTTTTTTATAATTAGTAAATTTCACATAGTCTATCTATATCTAAGACTTTAGGTACAAAATTATTATATAGAGAGAAGGTTTGTATGTTTGTACTGGATGAACTCTTAAACTACTGTACCGATTTTGAAAATTCTTTCACCTACAGAAAGCTACATTATTAGCGAGTAACATGGGTTATATTTTAGAAAGTTACGCGAGGGAAGTCGCGTGCAACAGGTAGTATAAAATAAAGTATCTTCCGGCCGTCTGTCCCTCAGGTTAGATCTTTTAAACTATGCAAAGGAGAGAGTTAAGGTATTCACAAAGGCGAATGACATTGACGATTTGACCTTCACCGATATGACCTTTAGAGTGCTTATATATATCAAACTAATTCCGTACAAAAAACACAAACGTAGTCCACACCTCAACGCAGTCACTGAGACACTGTAGCTCCATATATTTAGAGTTCCGAGGCGGCGGAAACAATTCAACAGGCCTGATAAATGTGGTTTTTTGTACTTTTCATTAAAACTACATTAAAAAAAAATTAAAAAATCAATAATTTTTTTTTAAATGATATTGACTTATTATTCGGTGTAGGAATCATTTGCGCGCAATAAACCGTTTTCGCAACAAATTTCAATATAAGTCAAATTCTTCGTATGTTCTAACTTTTATTGTGGGGTTTCTACTACTTTGATGGAATTTATAAACAATATAATTTTTTCTTCACATGTTTAAGTATAACATATATTTTTTTCAAACCAATTGCATTGACAGTTTCTTCTAACATATTTTTTAGAAATGCAATTTTTTAGGATTGGCGTGTGTTTACACCTTAAACGATGAAGGTTTTTATATGGAATTTGCAGAAAAATATAACCCCTGCGAAGCGGGGAGCAGGTCGCTAGTCGTTAGTCGCTAGTTACTAAATACGAGGTACATTTTCATCTAGTAGGTATCAGTAGTTCGGTTTTGATACATGTCACTTAGTATTTAGGACCTGCATTTAATATACTTACCTAAGCACTTGTAGCCGCAAATTTTGCTTTGTTTGTAATATATCTATATATGTATATCCACATGTAATAAAATAAAGCCACTGTCCGCCTCTATCTGTTTTCCGCTAACTTCTTCAAAACAACCCCGACGGATCTTAAAACGGTTTTCACTAATCATGGGTCGCATAGTTTACTTACCTACTTATAAAAAAAATAGTCATAAGTAAGTCAAAATATACAAAAATGTCGGTATATAATAAGTTCTGCAGTATTCTTTTAAGGATTTTTTGGTGCGCAGACTAGACGGTCCGTTTTGTGGTTGTTAATATGGCTTATTATTGCTGTTAATGCCACAAGCAACGCCATAGTTGCAAGAGGCTTGCAAATGTTTAAATATGAAGGTATAGGAATGGGATAGCGAAATGAGGTATAGCATCCCTATCTCTCTGAAAGGAGGTTATAACCTATCATAACCTCCTTTCATCGGACGGATGTCGTTCATATCATAACATCCCTGTGACCCCGCCCAATACGGCCGCGCTTGAAAGTCGTTGGGTTTTAGCCGGTAGGAGTCGGCAACAACCGAGCAGCGTCTCCTGCTTGGTGTATATACCAAGCATTGTTGGAGACGCTGATGTATACCAAGCATTGTAGGAGACGCTGATGTATACCAAGCATTGTAGGAGACGCTGGTGTATACCAAGCATTGTAGGAGACGCTGGTGTATACCAAGCATTGTACGAGACGCTGGTGTATACCAAGCATTGTAGGAGACGCTGGTGTATACCAAGCATTGTAGGAGACGCTGGTGTATACCAAGCATTGTAGGAGACGCTGGTGTATACAAAGCATTGTAGGAGACGCTGGTGTATACCAAGCATTGTAGGAGACGCTGGTGTATACCAAGCATTGTAGGAGACGCTGGTGTATACCAAGCATTGTAGGAGACGCTGGTGTATACCAAGCATTGTAGAAGACGCTGGTGTATACCAAGCATTGTAGGAGACGGATAAGGATATCCCAACGTTGAAAAGGGGGAGGCTACCCCTGATATGAGTGGCGTACCTCCAATTCAGATACGCCGAGGTTCCGACAGGGAGCGTAGCATTCGCTGCGGTGGATAGCCGTGGCGAGGCACCGAAGTCGTGTCATAACGTTCTCGCGACCTCTCCCATCTAAGACCGCTCTAGAAATTCGTTGGGTTTTAGCCAGTAGTTGGGTTTCAACCCCGCAGAGTCCTCTAAGCTGCCGGGTATCAATGAGGTTTTCCCACTTTTAAAAAAGGTGGCTCGCTCGGCTAATTATTATCTATATTAAACACATTATCTGCACTTCAAAAGCTTGTTGGTCAAACAAGGACCTAAAGTAGACCGGTGGGGCAACCGAAATCCCACTACTTCTAATTCAACTCAATTGCTAGTAATTGGCTCTTCCTGTTAATTTTAATGCACTTGACTTTTCACGGTCTAATCCAAAGCAATGTACACCCTATATTCAAATAGATAAGACTCAAACTCAACAAGCAACAGTACAAGAAGTTAGGCTCTTTCAAAGCATACAATGCTCTCGAAAGCATCTAAATTTTTAGCAAATTTGATCCTTGTTTTGTTGTAGGTAATGTCGAATTTCGCATGCTCATTGAGGTCATCTTCAAAAGTAGCGTTTGACCTCTCCATTCAGGAAGAGGGGCGCAAACTCACTGTAAATCAAATTGTCTAATAAACGTTAAGATGTAGAGATCCTCATAAGATTTAAGTTGACGCTCGATGACGTCACTAACAAGTTAAGGTTCTGTGGTGTCCAACTTGGTTCACCACATATACAACCTTTTTCGGTCGTCGGTCGAATTTTTCTCTCCAGCCGGGACGACCGAAAAAGGTTGTATATGTGGTGAACCAAGTTAGACACCACAGTTCTATGGAGAATTCGCGACTTAATTTTTGATCGTTAAAGAATCTGAAGCGGCTGGACCTATTTTGTTGATACTTTCACTGGTAGATAGCTGATGTTGCAAGTTACTTTTATTTTAGAAATAAAAGTACCTAATATATTATTTTAAAGTTATTAGCGACCTTCCTCGTTTGTAGTGCCTCTTTTTATTAGTGAAAACTGTTTCAAAATTCGTTGAGGAGTTTAGATGTAGTTAGCGAAAAAACAGACAGACGCGACAGACCAGACCAAAGATAGACGTCTATAGGTTGCAAAGTAATGTTATTTTTAAGCTTACATAAAAACTGAATTACATTTTATTATACACATAAACAATTCGTGAAAAATTAGTTATCTAACTGATAGTATCAAAATCTGTTTAGTGGTTTAGGAGGAGACGGAAAGCAACTTCAAATTTAACTACGTAAGTATGTCTTTCGAAAATTTATAAAAGCATGAAGATCCGTGCAAACGATGTTTGATATTTAAATCTAATATATTTAATAAAATTCTCGTGTCGCGGTGTTTGTTGCCAAACTCCTCCGAAACGGCTGGACCGATTTTGATGAAATTTTGTGTGCTTATCTTATTTTAGGTCTGAGAATCGGCCAACATCTATTTTTCACACCCCTAAATGTTAAGGGTGGTCCACCCCAAAATTTTTATTTTTATTTTTTGGCAAAACAACGTTTGTCGGGTCAGCTAGTAAATTTATAAATTTCCTAACACAAAAGAGAATTTTAAGTACCTCTATAAGTATTAGTAACAGTACGAGTTACAGCTTCTGTGGTTACTCTTTTATTATTTACATTCGAATTATTTGTCAATTGTAACCAACAATTACACTTTGGAGTACTTTTTGAGTGTCCTTAAGTACCCTAGATGTCATAGTTGGCAAAATTATAAAGACTTCGTCTCAAACGAATGTAGACCCTAATCGTCTGTACATAAGAGTTATTCTATTGGAATTTGAATCTTGTCGAAGTCATGTGTGCTCAAGCACTCTTTTAATATTGAGTGTCCTTGATATGAAAACCGAATTATGCATTTATACATCTGTTACAAGTTGTATTGACATTCGTCATGGTCAAGATATAATGAACGCTAATGACATAGGTATATTATCTATACTAATATTATAAAGCTGAAGAGTTTGTTTGTTTGTTTCTTTGAACGCGCTAATCTCAGGAACTACTGGTTCGAATTGAAAAATTCTTTTTGTGTTGGATAGATCATTTATCGAGGAAGGCTTTAGGCTATATAAAATCACGTTGCGACTAATAGGAGCGAAGTAACAGTCGAAAATGTGGAAAAAACGGGGAAAATTATTCAACTTTGAGGGCTTCCGTTGCGTGCGCTGCGAAAACCGTTCGAGATACCTAAATGATTCCCAAAATAACTATTCCACGCAGACGAAGTCGCGAGCACCAGCTAGTGTAACAATATAACAATTAAAAAAAATATTCGAAAAAAAAAATCTTTATGGCGTAGTTTTTTTAAATGGCGTAGATGGCTACCGTCGTCTATGACAAGCAACGGTATAGTTGCTCCTGACCAAAATACGTTTGGTGGCAGTAACCAGTAAGAAAGAATTTAAAGGTCAACCCAAAGATAATTGATTGGTCTCGCTGCGCTCGACTAGATAGAGCGCTATACAAAAGCGATAGCTCCGTGAATGCGGCAACTTTTTATTGTAGTGTGTGTAAAACATCGTCACTTTTTATCACTTTTTACACAGTTTTATTATATTTTTACAATGTTTCACTACGCAAACTGGCATTTTATTACGCCTAAAATTTAATAAAACATTCGGCACGTACACATCACAGACAGCTTGCAGTGTGACTGGTTTTACAAGTACAACGGCGGTATCTAGTCGAGCGCAGCGAGACCTATCATTCATCTATGGGTCAACCATCAGAGAAGTCCACAGATCAAAATAATAAACCAAATGAACTGGAGTACATTTTGGACATATTTTTAAAAATATTTGTAACATTGTGTTTACATATACGAAGGGTCCTTTTGTTGAATATTGAGCGCGATACACACAGCTCGCTATTTTTTTTTGCTCCAATATTGTTACTTTAAAATAAAATGGAAATGTAATAATGTACTGAAATTCAGTAATTTTCATTACATTCATTAAAAATTGTTTAGAAATTCTACATATAATTTTCAACCTTATTTCTTCAGGCGAAAAGATTTATTATTATATAACGCGTTAAATCTACATAGTGACTTCTACAGAAATCTTGTAAGAAGTGGTTACCGTCACCACTCACCAGGCGGACTATTCGGGAATGACGAACGTCTTTCTCTAATAAATGAAATAGATATGAAGATATATATGAAGAGCAGACAAGAAAAGTGCTTTATCAGTTTCGATTACAAATTCCATTCATTTCAAAATTCGCTAAGGCTTAGATTTGAAATAGGTATTGATTACTGATTGACATAATTTGTCATCGCTAATAAAGACAGCAATAGAAATTGTCACTTTGAATTTTCAAAGGAAAACGGACCTTATCATTCTACAACATACAAACAATGTTCAATCTTAGGGTGATAAAAGCACTTTATTTGTCGAGTTTACAATTAAACAATTTCAAATTTCGAATAAGTACGAATCGCTTCGTAAGTGTATATAAAAAAAATAAAGCTAGGTGTACACGTTAAAAAACTACAATCGCATGTTAATATTATACAAATTCTTAAACGCAATGCGAGGTGTCAACACCTGCCTTTATAAACCATTATAATAGAGTAATACATCACAGCTTTAATAGGAAAAAATATGCATTATATCTAAATTTATAGGTTGACTACACATTTGGGGCTGCAATGTATAAACTTTTAAATAAATGGTTGTAGATAATTGTGGTCACAATTATCCAATAATTGTAATTTTAATTTTTTTAAATGAATTTAAAAAATAGCAAATACCAGAGGGCCTAGTGCGAGTTTTACACTATCAAACGCGTCGAACGCGTAAATGTCAATTTGTATGGAAATAAAGTAGTGCTACACATTAGCCACCAGGTGGCGCTGCTTCATTTCCATACAAATTGACATTTACACGTTCGATGCGTTTGATAGAGTAAAACTCGCACTAGGCCCTCTGGCCATTGTTGTTTATTTACACTTTGGAGTATTTGGTAATAAGTATTTTAATGCCAATAATTTGTTGTGAATATTTCAGATTTTGTACCGTCGTTAAAACAAAAATAATAAAAAATATCCTGTCCATATAAATACTTACTGGTATGACTTACACTAAGTTTAGGATGGTGAGATTATTTCAATTTACTTAACACTGTCAAACGGAAATTGTATTTTTTGGTGATTCTGACCTATTTAACATAGTAATTTAATAAAAGATGTGAACTTATTTTTTTTTAAAGTGCAAGTTTATCCTAAGTTAATAATTCTAAATATAATATATATTTAGATATTCTATAATATAAGGCTTCAGTCCCTTAGGCGAGTCCTAAGCATGCTGGCTGCATTACCTCGTTTCATTCAATCTGTATTAATTTTTAACTTCAATTAGGTACTTATATGTATTCTTAGATATCGTCATCCTGCGATCTTGTCATTCATGTGATTTAGTCATTCTGCAATCTCGTCATTTTGCGATCTTGTCATTCATGTGATTTAGTAATTCTTCAATTTCGTCATTTTGCGATCTTGTCATTCATGTGATTTAGTCATTCCGCAATCTCGTCATCCTTCCATCTTGTCATTCATGTGATTTAGTCATTCTGCAATCTCGTGGTCCTGCGATCTTGTCATTCATGTGATTTAGTAATTCTTCAATTTCGTCATTTTGTGATCTTGTCATACTGAGATCTTGGCGTAATAAGACGGACAGTCATGATTCAATTCGAATCGATTCGAAAGAACGTCTCACAAATGCACGGTAGGTTCAAATATGAAATGCAAAATTTCATACTACTATTATTTATTCTATCACGCAATAAGCTAAGTGTTGACCTAATTATTTCATTAAGTAACACATTTGAAAAAAATGCTTTTTTTACATACTAATACATAAATTATGGAAATGTAAATATGGCTATGAAGTTTAATTGTAACATTATTTTTGACAGATTTGGGAAATACCTAAAATAAATATTGAATTGATGCATAAGTTATGTAGATAAAAAAATGTTTTTTTTTTGAGGAATGAGGAAGAATAAGATGGGCAATGGTACACAACAACAGCACATGTGCTATTATTTCACGGTGCTATTCTGTGAAAGATTTATTATGTAAGACACTCACAAAATATACTCCGATCATTTTGTACAACTGGACATTTTGATAATCCGGGCTTTTTGTGGAACTGGACATTTTGAAACTTTGGTCATATTTTGGTCATTTGGTCAAACTTTGGTCTTTACATAATATGGCCTTTGGCAATATTATTTTACAATTTTGCAAAAACACACCCTGTGTGTACGAGATTTGCAGGTACAGGAGGTATAATACCTACTTGCAAACAATTCATGTTCACTGAGCTCTATGAAATCCATTGTACGCAACCCGCAGTTTTGTTAAGGTAGAAATACGGTGTCCGACTGTAGGGACAGTCGGAGCGAAAAGTGTTAGGATACAAATAAAAAATAATACTTAATTTACTTGAAAACGTATTTTTAGCATTTTAATTTAAAGAAAGTCATGTATGTACTTATATCTTTTTATTTCGAACAAAAAGAAATAGCCTATTAGCTTAGATTAATGATTGGTCTCGCTGCGCTCGACTAAATACCACGCTATCTAAAAATATTAGCTCCGTGAATAGTGAGTAAGGTAACTTTTTATTGTGGTGTGTGTAAAACATCACTTTTGACACAGTTTTATTATATTTTTACACATTTTCACTACTCAAAGTGGCATTTTATTATGCCCAAAATTTAATCACAGACAGCTTGCCACTGCAAATAATAATTAATTATTAATTATAATTAATTATTTATTAATAATATAATAAATATCATATTATTATTATTAGGATTTAATATTAAATAAGATTAAGGTTTTTATTGTTTTAATATACCTAGGTCTTCATAAATGATACATTTTTCGGTGAGCACTTTGTGTGAAATTAGTTACCAAGTTAAATTCATACTCGTAAGTACTATAAAATATACTTACATAATATTAAAAAAAAAAACTAAATTTCTTCACGACTGTACCTTCGAATACTATAAACTTTTAATAGACAGATTATGACGTGTTCACTTCAGATATAAATAAAATGGTGTCGACTATACAATGAAGGGGTTCTTCACCCTTTTATAAGCCTCTATTGGGACCGTACCTATAATACAGAATAAAAATAGTTTTATACAAATTAGTAGGCAATAGAATTTATACTTTGAAAGAAATATATTTTAGTATTGGCAGGTCTGGCGTTTTGCTGTCATTTGGACATCCCGTCTGTCAGAAGTAACCACTCCCTTACAAAAGACCATAGTAAAATAACAGCATTTGTGCTATTATGTTTCGGTAAGTAAGGGATGCCATAGAAGAGCCCATTTCCCTTAGCCACTTATAGGTACCCTTATTCTTAACCCCTTATCCTTAATTCTTCTATGGTCGGCAGAGTATACTTGCAGCACCTGCGTTGTGGCGACCGTAGCCACAAGTGAACCGTCAGCCTGACAAAAATGACATGCTGACGAAAAATTCTATCAGGTGGCTACGGTCGCCAGCCAATAAAGCAACGCCAGAGGTGCTGCAAGAACACCTGTGCGCAAGATAATAGATACAGATATCCGTACTTCCGTACTATATAATACCTATATACCTATTATAAATGCGAAAGTTTGTATGGATGTATGGATAGACTAGCTGGTGCCCGCGACTTCGTCCGCGTTCTGGACGAAAGGTACCCTTTGTCATTTCTGGTGTCCTAGACAACGTGTATGCAAAATTTCATTGTGTTTGTGTAGTTTTTGCGTTTTTTTTTTCTCGCCGATCTGAAATTTTTTAAAAATTTATAATATGTTTTTATTTTTTTGGTAAAACAACATTTGCCGGGTCAAGTATAGATATAAGTAAGTAGAGGAAAACGAGCCACGATAATTCTACACCGGTCTAATCAGAACTGACTACAAAGAGAATATGATATATGGTAAAAAACAATTCGCCAACCGGAATCACACATATCAGAATTAAAAACTGTAAAGATTGATACCATAACAAATCAAAATCTCATTGTTTTGTGCCGAACACGTTCACAAATTTATTCCTATTTAAATTTGACAAAAAGCGTCCTTCGATCTGTTGTTTCCACTTGGCACTTCAAGGATTTTACAAGGAACATTTGAATTTGCAAGCATATGAATATACAATATTCTAATATGAACCTATAGCCTAGAAATATAGCCTAGAATTATATTTATTTTTAGCATTTATTTACAAATAAATTCTGTTACAATGATTTGCACAAAAAAATATTTTGGTCACCTTATATATTTTGACAGATTTTAAAAAATTAAGAAATTTTTTGACCACTAATTTGATACATACATTTTAAAATTTGTGGTGACTAAATTGTTGGTAATAAGTTTAATATAAGTATACTTACATAACTAAAAAAATTTTTTTAGAAGATTTACAGAAGATTTACAGCTCATTAGGTACTTACCTTTATTCATTTACAATCGTCTGTTACATTTACAAAATTTAAATAAATTAAAAATTAAATTAAATTTGTTAAATTGTCTGTTGTTTTGTAAAAACAAAACAAATATCAAAGCAATTAATCAATTCCCAGCAGCTCCAACAGCTGTAAGCTGCAACATATGTTCATATGTAACCGGTAAAAGCAATCCCTTCTTTATCTCTTATCTTTAACCCTTCTATTGTCGTTGCTTGTGTTATATAGCCATCTACTATCAAGTGGACCGCAACCCTGTCTATCGACCTTAAAATAAAAAAAAATCAACAAAAAGAAATCAATCTGAAATAATACCTAATTTGTTCACATGTCGCTTTTGTGGTTCTATTAATGCAGCTCCAAGTGGAGCACGACAAAATCCGAATTGTTAGTTCGCATTTCGAAAAACGATTCATTTGGTAAGGCCGCAGCCGCGACGGACGGACGGACAAAAAAGACATTTCTGTATATGAAAAGATCCATCAAAAGTAAATTAATGCAGCGGCGAAACAGAAGCGGAAATATTTTGCCCTTTTTACTCTTAGCAGCTTTAGGGTTCCCTGGAACTTTGTTCAGGGATTCTTGCAGATAGGTAGGCATGTATTATAGAAGAATTTACTGCGAAAGTTGCCAATTCTTCTCATTGCCATATTATTATTAATTTTTGTATTTTTTTATTTGAATTATGTTTTTATTAGAATACAAACTGTTCCACGCGACTAGGCTTCCTAACAGTAAAAGAAATTTTCAAATCGGTCTAGTAGTTTCAGAGCCTATTCCTATGTATGCAAACAAACAAACAATCAAATCTTTCCTCTTTATAATATTAGTAAAGTATAGATGTGGTGCGGTTCAATCTGTATAGTTCATTACCATCTCTAAAGAGTGTCACTTGTACTACCAGTAGTACTAGTGATACAACGTTGTAGCATTTGTACTACAGTAGTACTTCTTGGTTGTACTACTATAACAGAGCGAAACTAATTCTATATTATGTTAGTTAAACATTATATATATTTTATACATATATACAATATGTTAATTGAACCTGAAATTTTAAATGGAAGAGTTTATTAAGAGTCATTAACAGAAGGTTTATTTAATTAAAGAAATCACCATAATATGAAGTTTCCTAAATTTTAAGCCACCTACATACCATCAATCAGTGGACTGTCTTCTGTCTCTACTGTCTAAACATTACGGAAAATAGTTAACTATTTTTAATATAATTAAATTAAATTTTTACTGCAATAAAAGTTTAACCCTGCATAGGGATTTAGATAAATACATAATTTTTACGGAACCTCGTTTCGTTCAAATAATGTTGCGGACTTGTCCCGTGAGTCCCAATCTGTGTGACGCCCAACTCGCGATTAGGCCGGGGTTACAATGGGAGACAGCAGGGCGCCGGCTTATCGGAACACGCCGCTAATGTACTCAGCAGGCGACGTGTGAACGCAGCTTTAGTTATGACCGCAAGACATAGGAGGTAGCGGTGTAATGAGCGGTAGTGATTATGTCAATTTATTGTGCCCATTAAGTGGAAAACTCACTTGGCAGCAACATTTTATGAATTGCAGCGTAATATCAATAAATATGTGATTATTAAGTACCTATCAATTGAACTTTTTTGAAATTGAAAAATAATTATTAACATTTTAGAAATGAACTTAGAATCGACAGACTTACATTCAGACAAAGAACTCATTAGTTTATTAGTGAGATATTATAGACATGTCACTTAAGTGCAGCGTAAATTGTATTGTGCATTATGCACTTGCAAACTTTGATGATTTAGATATCACAAAAGTTACCTTTTGTACAGATCAAAAACAACATACGTTTTTTTCTAAGATAATACAACTTTAATATTTTTTACAGCACTATACTTCTCAACTTGGCAACAGAAAAAGCTTGGGCTTTAAATACTTCTCAACAGAAAAAGCTCTGGACGTGTTTGAGAGAACATTGCTACATATCACACGTTCAAGATGACATAAGATAATTTATCACGCTACTTCGTATCTTTGTATATTTTTTCGGATCTGACTTGGAGCCTAATCTACCAAAATATTTTTAGCTAATGATAGGACAACTTATAACACCGCTTCAGATTATCACTTGTACCACACACTAAAGGACGAGGTTGGTCTTTTTGTATGTACGGCTTTATAATGCAGTGGCACTAATGCTTTATTATGTCCCACTGAGAGGAACGTGTTTATAACTGTTATGTCGCTTATTGTTGACGGTAGCACAATATTTTATTATATTATGTTTAAACATTTTCTTATTGGCTAATTTAAAATTAGAATTTTGATGTTCTTTTTTTGAATACTGGGGGCTGTTGTTTACTTCGGCGTTTTGTTGTTACGCGTTACGCGGGCGAAGTCGCGTGCAACAATTTGTTACTTATATTTTTTATGGAATTTTAAATATTTTTTTTTTATTTCTTTTTTGTTAGATTTCGTTAAAGATGGGACCTGCGCACATAGTTGGCCAATTATGTGTGCCTGCACAAGGTCAATCCGTTTGGGGATTGCCTCGGTGTCTCCGGGCAATCCTCCATCGGCGTTCGCCTAGTCAGTAATGGCTAGGCAGCCCTGGAGTGGATCGGAGCTGTTGCCTAGGCAGAACCCGGTCCATCCCGCACAAAGGGCGAGGAGGCACCGGGGAGTTTTAGTGGGTATTGCCGGGCCCGCTAGCGCTATTAGCATAGCGCGGTGCGCCGGCTGACCCTCACACACCCTTACCGCCTGGACAGCGGTAGGAAGCCTGTAAATGGATTTCTCCTCGTAAAAAAATACATACTTACATATTTGCGAAAGCATCCAAGAGATCTCAAAATATTACTTCGTATGAGAACAACAATTACACCAAGTAAATTTAGAAACTGGAAAGCAAAAATTTTTTAAAGATTACGGATTAAAAAATAATCCGAAACCTTACTTCCGCATAACAGTCAACTAAAAACATAAAAAAAGTGTCTCTTTGTGCTCTCAAAAGGGAGATGTGGGGCGTGGTGGCAATATTGTATAGAAATTGTATAAAAAAACAAAAACTTTTAAAAAACGGATAAAATTTCAAAAATTATGATTTTTTTCCATATAATATGCAAAATATATAGGAATTTAGCTTAAAATAAAGTGACATTTTTTTTAAAGATAATATGGTTATCTTGTAGTATATTTTAAATCTGTCGACCTGAACATAAAAACTTGATTGTAGTTGGCGCTATAGGTGCAACAATCGACGCTATAGGTGCTATAAGTGCGTTGCCGACTGTAGAAGGACGAGGAATAAGGATGGTAGGTAGGTATTGGGTTCTGGCATCCTTTACTCGTATAACAGGACATAATATCGCACAACAGCACATAATATCGTACAACAGCACATATTATCGCACAACAGCACATAATATCGCACAACAGCACATAATGTCTTCTGTAAAGTATTAAAAAAATATTAGTTCATATGGGAATTAATCGCGATTTTTTTTATGAAAAATAAAATGCAAACTAAACTGGTGGTCACAAACAAACTTAGAAGTACAATCGGCATCAAAAGCGGTTTGACAAAACGCATGCAGTCCTTTCTTGTCGACCACACCCCCTACGGTACAGTCGCGGACAAAAGTGGCGGATGCCGGTGTATTATTACACATTCGTGTTTTGTTTGTCATTGTACTTACTTTGTATTTAAAGTATGTTAGAGCTGGCGAATTTAATACGGTGTGCTCTGATATTGAATGGGCGCGGACTTAAACTTAACCGGGCCTAAGTTAACTTTGAAAACTTGAAAGTTACTTGTTTATTGTAATAATTATTACGACTTATTATGGGCAAATAAAAATACAATCCAAGTGTGAAGTTATTATTTAATTGTGAAAAAGTAATTTAATGAATAACTTTTTTGGGCAATGGAAAGAATGATAAACGAAGAAGGATTTCTTATCTATACTAATACTAATAATATTATAAAGCTGAAGAGTTTGTTTGTTTGAACGCGCTAATCTCAGGAACTACTGGTTCGAATTGAAAAATTCTTTTTGTGTTGGATAGATCATTTATAGAGGAAGGCTTTAGGTTATATAACATCACGTTGCGGCTAATAGGAGCGAAGAAAAAGTCGAAAATGTGGAAAAAAACGGGGAAAATTATTCAACTTTGAGGGCTTCCGTTGCGTGCGCTGCGAAAACCGTTCGAGATACACAAATGATTCCCAAAATAACTATTCCACGCGGACGAAGTCGCGAGCACCAGCTAGTAATATATAATTTTCAGGAAATTAACAAAAGCACAATAAAAACCAAATATCCAGGAAATAACTAGAAAAAAAAAAATTCCAATAAAATAAAAATTACAACTAATTTTGGTATTAGTATGAGCTAAAAACAATTTTTAATATTAGTTTTAAAATAACAGCGATATTATAATATGTAGTTATAAAAAACGTATTGCGTTTTCTCCCATTAAACGTTTTTAACAAAGGACTTTAAAATCGCAACAAAACGGGGTCCTATAATTTAGATATCGAGTTGAGCGCGTGCCGCCTTTAAAGTACTATATACCTCTATATCAAATTTAAATCTATTTGCTATAATTTCATTGTATCGAATTTCGTATAATTAGTATACGTCATTTGACGTGTGAAGTGTGCCAGTCATTATTCAGATTATTCGATTTTTGAAAGCTCTATTATTGTTACGTTTGAGATATTGTTCTTAAGGCTTCGTATGAACGAGTGAAGTCAGAATAGTATAGAGTACTCTATGTAACCAGTAAGGTTAATATTTTACTCTATGGTATAGGTATTTGGGAGAATTTGTTCTATCAACTTACTGTAATGCAAATAAAATCGAAGACAGAATGCGAAGCAAGACATTCGAGGCACTTATAAATTTGAACTCGCGAAAGTAATAAAATATACGCCAGCAATTCAGATATTTTAGAAAAACCTTTATAAGTAGTCTATGTTCTTCCTCCAGCACACAGCTGCCTCATGCCTCACTCTGTCCTCGTGCTATATTTCATCAAATTTAATTCAATTTTGTTTAGCTTTATCGTAATAAAATTACAGATGTAGTTACATAAATATTATATACTTAAGTGTTCACTTTTTTAGTACCTACCTACTACTATAGGTTTGTCGTAATGTTACAGCACAAAGGAAACTATGCTCCCCATAGGATTTTTTTAAGTGCACACCTTCATGCAATATTCCCTTGGCGGCTGACTTCGCAAAAGCCTCTTACGTGTCAGTCCAGTTGATATGTCAAAAACAATAGGCGACATTCCTACAGAGGCCGATGCAAAAAGACAGTACATATTTGTCCCACAGTTGGACGCTGCCGCTACACACAAGAAGAAGTTATTTTTGTGTAAAAAAGTCGAGAAATACTGAGGATGCGCGCGGCGGACTCAAAGCGTGCTTTAGGAGTGCAAGAGTTACGAATGTTCCGGACGTTGGATGAGGCATTTCGTTGGGTCGAGCGCACTAACTGTGCTCACATGTTAACGTTTGTAAAAGTGCATGTGTGTGTATAGTGTATGTATGAGTGTGTATAGTGTATACTGAACGGAAAAGACACATAATATTTTAAAAACAATGTATTATTGTTGAGAGAGGTAACTAAGTTTTAATTATTCATTTAAATTATGTCTAAGTGTCCCCTTTTTACATGAATTTATGAGAAGGAAATTTAGGAAAAAATAAACTTTTTATAAATCTTGATATAAGTATAAGTACTTATGCCAAAAGATATTTAAAAAATTTGAAAAGTTCTTCCTTCCAATTCGAACTTCTTCTATTTAGACCAATTTCGATAAACTAGAAAGGGTTTAATAAACCGGTTATATTTATTTTTATAAGAGATTATCTCAACACAATTTTTTTATACCTGTGTAATATGTTCTTATCGACTTTCGAAAGTCATCAAAAAACAGATACAGTATTACAGTAAAATAATACAATAGAAAATTATTTTATTTTATTATTTTTTTATTAATTTTTGGGACACAAACAGAAATGGAAACAAAAAACATAAAAAAAGAAAAAACTAACACATATTCCACAAGCGTGTCCACAGATAGTTAACTTACATATAAGAGAATTATTACCCACTTATTAATTAATGCTTGTTAATTATTTTATAAATTATTTGAAAATCAATCAACATAAAACACTTTTAATTTTATTAAAATATATTATGTTTTGCGCCTCCAAAACATTTCGCACATTCGCTCACCGTCTTTAGTAGGTACCACACAACTTCCCTTGATATTTACGCGACAATAAATTTTATACCTTTCTGCTGTGCTCTAAAATTATGTCTTACTAGTGGCAGTGAGCGGGTTCGTTCCCCGGTCCAGTACCCAGTCGTTAACACGGTGATACCTACGGGTCGACAGTTTTATGATTTTCTACAAAGCCGTATAATTTTTGCGCGCAGATAGTTTCAGATTATTGGGTTTTTTAGGTGACGAATGTTAACCACGTACGGTCACTTCTAACTGAAATTAAAAATATATTGGTATCTATACTATTAATATTGTAAAGCTGAAGAGTTTGTTTGTTTGTTTGTTTGTTTGAACGCGCTAATCTCAGGGACTACTGGTTCGAATTGAAAAATTCTTTTTGTGTTGGATAGATCATTTATCGAGGAAGGCCAAATCGAGGATACCCAAATGATTCCCAAAATAACTATTCCACGCGGACGAAGTCGCGAGCACCAGCTAGTTTCATATAAGTACTAGCGAGCAGCTCCAGGCGCAGATAGTTTCAGATTATTGGGTTTTAGGTGACGAATGTTAACCACCGTACGCTCACTTCTTACTAAAATTAAAAATATATTGGTATATATATTTTCATATACTAGCGAGCAGCTTCAGGCTTAGCATAGAAGCATTTGTGCTAATTATATCTATTTGTTTATCGTTCTTTTCATATGAAAACCGTATCAAAATCTTTTTGATGGTTAAGAAAAAGTTTGCGTAGGAATTATAAAATTTATTTTATAATAGGTAATACACATAAGTATAGCTCAGTAACTATCCCTCTCGAAGTAATATATAAACTAACTGGTGTTCGCGACTACGTCCGCGTTGAAAAAGAAAATATAATATTATGAGCTTGACCACAGTTTAAATAATAGTTACTAATGTTACTATGCTTGACGTCTTCATAGTTGTGACGACGGTGGCACTGCCACGGCGACAGTGGCGCCCAATCTTTATCTATACCACAGAATAAATTAGTAATACTACAAGTAGTATCTATACTCGTCTATACTCATATTATACAGAGGAAAGATTTGACTGGACCGATTTGAAAAAAATCATAAAATTAGGTCAAGCCGCTTCGAAGGAGTTTGGTTACAAACACTTTGACACGAGAATTTTATATTTATATATGTAAAATTTTATAGAACTACTTAGTAGTACATACTTACATACATCGCCTTCAAGACTTATGCATATTTCGAATAAAATGTGCTTCAAGCGCCAGATGTCTTTACAATGAGATTTTTTTTTTTAAATATTGTATCAAACAGCTTATTCTGAGCCACAATACGGGGCTGTTTTATTATTTTTTAAAAGGGTTCCGTGGGCGGTGACTTCCGTTGCTTATTCACTTAGTTTTTAAGGGTCAGTCCCTTTTTAAAAGCTTTTTTTTGTCATAAAATATGACACTATGCTACTAGTATTGCATATGGTTTATTGAAATTTTAAGTAAATTTCGCAAAGGACAAATTTTCGATAACAGCCATTTGATGATGAGCTGACGAGCCTTTTGATGTCCTGTACGTCTAAATGTTTATCTACCAAGTTTCATGAAAATCAGTTAATTCGCTTAAGAGTTTTGGAGGAACAAAACATACATACTTACATTTTTTTTCTATATCCTTTCTTGTATCCGACAACGTATATGCAAAATTTCATCATGATCGGTTCAGTAGTTTTTGGCGTAAAAGCGATACAGACAGACAGACAGACAGAGTTACTTTCGCATTTATAATATTTATTAGTAAAGATTACACCCCGGCCGCAGCCGGAAGCGGATTGCCCTTGTAGGTATTACACATTTATGCTGTATGGAGAAGGCGGGCATATCAAGTCCGTCTTCTGTGTGTACTTGGGTGTTGCCTTCGCGTGGGTATTGCCTGGGTGTCTCCGGGCAATCCCTTTCATTGGCGATAGCCTAGCCAGTAATGGCTGCCCTGGGGGTGGATCGGAGTTAGTTGCCTCGGCAGAGCCCGGTTCACCCCGCTCACAGGGCAAGGAGGCATCGGGGAGTTTTAGTGGGTATTCCCAGCGCCGCTAACATCAGGTGCTGGGCGACCCCCACATATCCCTATCGCCTAGCCAGCGGTAGGGATAGGGATTTGTAAGCGGATTTCTCCTAGTCAAAACAAAAAATGGTATTACACATATAGGTAAATATTTTTAAATATACCTATACGGGACATGGTGGGTTTGCAGATTATCTGCACAGAATCAAGAAAGCTTCCAGCCCGGACTGCTTGTGCGGGCATGGGGTAGCGGAAACCGTTCCGCATCTATTAGTGGACTGCCCCAGGTTCGCGCGAGCAAGGTTCGTGCTGGAAAATGATATCGACATTAATCTAGGTGCAGATAATCTGCACAAAATTGTAGATAACAAATACATGTCTAAAAAATTGCTGGATTTCTGCCACAAAGTGGCAACGGTGTCCATCAGGCTAAATAAAAAATAATACTGATGGTAGTAAAAATGATTATGAATTAATAATAAGAATAATTATTTAATTAGACGAACAAGGTCCCTTGCTTATGCAAGGGGTATGTATGTATTTGAATAAAAAAAAAAATATACCTATTTCAAATAACATTGCAATGATTGTAACAAAGTCTTCGTTCGTCAAGACTTTGTCCGCTACGTGTTTCATGGAACAAGCATATGGGGATCGAATGTAAAAACATAAAAATCCTTTTGTACACCAACCGCTAACAAAAAAAAAGTCCCACTATAGGCCCCATCTGCGCCGGGACGATTCAATAAAGGCACATATAATTGGCTGCCGATCGCCATTTTAATTACAGTAGCGTTGTTTTTCGCGGGAGTCGATCAGAGGGAGTGTGGGAGATTTGGCATCGCCACGGAATTCGATTTCAACGCTCTATCCATAGAGTAATATCAGCATAAATGTCGAAATCAATCCACTAGCTTATTTTATTCTGGTTCTAAAAAATTTTTAGTTGTTAAAAAATCTACGTTAGTAAGTTTAGTGAAAATATATATGTCGTCGGCACATCGTAGAATTGGGCATATCATGATATTCCTGGGCAGATCATATTTCTATTAAAACTGAGATGATCGCCTCACTCCGCTCCGATTGGCTCCCCAAATTTACACTCTGGTGCAATGAAATCGCACATGTAAACATTTTTTTGAAAAATATGGTGTTATTTTTTTTTTATTTAAAAAGTCACATATTTTTTACAATAGGATGAAAGGTTATTTCAATACCTATTCAATGATACCATATAAGCGGTGATAAGTTTACTTTACTGCCGAAAAGGAAAGCAAAAACAACAAACCCCAAAATTGCTTACTTAGCGCACTGCAGTTTGCGATAGCAATTGCAGGTATAAAAAGGCCTGTTTTGAGTAAAACGTCATCATTTGCATTTCAACGCTCTACGTGAAAGGACGCCTAGTGACTACAGTTGCAACATTCTGAAGAAAATGGATACTACTCCGGAAAAAGCCGCTCAAGTCGTTGCTCTAATTGAAGCAGGCCAGAACCAGAGTGCAGTAGCTAGACAGCTGAATATCAGCCGATATTCAGTTCGTCGTGTATACCAGCGCTATCGGGAGACTGGTGGCTATGAACGGCGACGAGGATCTGGTCGCGCCAGAGCTACAACTCAACGGGACAACCGATTTCTCGTAACGACGTCATTGCGAAATCGACGACTGACTGCCGTTGATCTTGCACAACACCTTCAAGAGGTACGTGAAGTGGAAGTCAGCCGGTGGACAGTTAGAAGAAGACTTGCCGAAGGTGGCCTGACTGCGCGTAGGTCAGTAAATGCTCCTAATCTAACACCAGCTCACCGCCGCGACCGTCTTCAATTTGCACAAGAACATGTGCACTGGACACTCGACCAATGGAGAGCAGTCCTGTTCTCAGATGAGTCCAGGATGTGTCTTCACGGCAATGATGGTCGAGGAAGGGTCTATAGAAGGCCTACAGAGAGATTCTCCCAGTGTTGCATCACAGAACGTGTGGCATACGGCGGTGGTTCGTGTATGTTCTGGGGAGGCATTTCACTCGAAGCGAAAACGGAGCTTGTCTTCATCACGGGGGCCAATATCAGGCGACAAACAAGAGGATTGACATCTCAGCGGTACATTGAGGAAGTTCTCCAGGAACATGTCGTACCATTTAGCGGTTTTGTTGGAGAGAACTTTCTCTTTATGCATGACAATGCAAGACCCCATACAGCTGCTATAGTACAACAATACTTGCAAGAGGTAAATATCCCCGTGATGGAGTGGCCAGCTCGAAGCCCGGACCTTAATCCGATCGAGCACTTATGGGACGAGTTAAAAAGAAAAATAAGAGGCAGAAATATTGCTCCAGCCAATCTTCTGGAGCTACAAAATGCGCTAAAGGAGGAATGGGAAGCCATAGCACAAGACTTTGTCAAACACTTAATAGAGTCTATGGAAAACCGGTGTCAAGCGGTTATTCGGGCAAGAGGGGGTAACACTTCTTATTAATAAATGTTTTTTCACTACATTTTGTGATTTTTTTTAATAATCCCCAATTTTCGAACTTTTTAGTTAAGCAAAAATCCGCTGATAAAAATGTATTTGTTGTTTTTGCTTCTCTTTTCGGCAGTAAGGTAAGCTTATTACCGCTTATATGGTATCATTGAATAGGTATTGAAATAGCCTTTCATCCCACTTAAAATATATATATATGTCTTTTCAAATAAAAAAAATAAACAATACTTTTCAAAAAATCTTTACATGTGCGATTTCATTGCACCAGAGTGTATTTCCATGTAAACCTAACACGCTCCTTCTCGCTTTGCTTCGCTCTGCTCCTCGTCGCACCTATTTTTGACTTTTGGCGATCTGCCCAATTCTACGATCTGCCCACGAAATAAGATTAGAAAGCCATGGATACTACAGCGTATACATATTATGCTATCATTTCAATTTGGTTTTCTGTAAAATGGTGCTTACTGCTGCCAGGTGGCCTGCCTTTTTTTCAAAAACTCAAATTTTATTTTTTAAAATTATTTTCAAAATATTTCAAAAAACTAGCTGTTACACGCTACTTCGTCCGCGTAACTTTATAAAATATAGCCTATGTTACTCGCTGTTAATATTAGCTTCCCAACAGTAAAATAATATTTCAAATCGGTCCAGTAGTTTCGGAGCCTATTTAATTCAGACAAACAAACAAACAAATCTTTCCTCTTTATAATATTTGTATAGAAGTATAGATACTTAAGCTTGTGTTTGTTTAATATAATCAATTTATATTCTATTTTTTTTTCTCATTTTTTATACATATGTAATATGTAGTGTATTTTATTTTATTTAGAACTTTGATTAGAATAAAAAAAAATAAAAGTTTATTACATAATAATAGTTTGAAGAATTCTGATACTATTTAAAAAAAGAATATATTAATTTTAACAAGAGGCAAATAGGTACTGCGATGAAAAATTAAAAACCCAAATATATCTTTTACTCTTTTTATTTGACAAAAGAAATTTATTCATCTTTTTTTTTTCCTTCTTCTTATATTACATTTTAATAATAAAGTAATTACACTATCTACCTATATTTATATTGTATTGTATATTGTATCCTATATATTACAAAAATATTTACAAACTGTATCATCCCGTAAAGTACCCACATTAGAAATAAATTTACATAAACTTCAATACCTTTAAAACAAAATTTATAAACAACTTGTACTTAGTGTTACTAAAAATCCAAATATTAATTAACAATGATTTTTACACAATTATTATTTTAAAATTATTGAAGTTTACAAACAAATTGCAAGTATATTAAAGATAAGAATAAATTTATAGCTTAAATAAAACACATTTTTTCACGTACAGAACACATTTTGTGCAAAAAAAAAAACAAAAAAATAAATAAATACAAATATTATTTTTTTTACCATTGATAAAATTGTTCTAAAAAACTTAAAACTATTTATCACAACAGACTGGTTTTTGTTTCCGTTTGCATTTCTTTTTTCAAGTAATAAATAAATATGGGAAAATATATTTAAAGCTTATTTCAAATAATACAATATTTTTATATAAAAAACTTAAAAAATGTCTTTTTTGTTAAATGAAATAAAAATATATTTTTTAAATATTTTAAGCAATTTTAAAAATAATAATACCGGTCTGTTTTGGCCTAGCCTCCTCCACTTAGGGTGTATTGAGAAGCGCTTTGAGAGACAGGCTGTCTTTTCGCAGTTACTATGGAAACCAGTATATCGAACTTCGCACGAAATATTCTATAATTCGAAAGAAAGGCATTTTAAATTGAAATTCTTTCATTCATATCATAAATTAGAATAGAAGAAATATTGCTTCCAAAGACAATAATAACATGCTAATTGCTTACCTCGTAAGCAATTATCCCGATTCTAGAGTACCTTGTCGATTCTAAGAATATTTCAAGTCTTCGAACACTAAAAACACTTTTCTGGTTTTCCATGATAAATTTGTCATAATTTTGTCAAAAGCACAAATTCTATGAGTATTTCAAGTCTTGGATTGGAACTCTAAAAATAATTTTATGTGTTCTTTAGGGTTTTTTCATAAAAAAATTCCATGATTTAGCCAATACCAAAGATTCTACGAATGTTTCAAGTCTTGGAACACTAAAAATACTTTTTGTGTGCTTTAGGGTTTTTCATAATAATTTTTTTATAATTTAGCCAAAAGCACAGATTCTATCAATATTTCAAGTCTTGGATTGGAACACTAAAAATAGTTTTTTGTGTTCATTAGGGTTTTTTCATAAAAAAAATCCACGATTTAGCCAATACCACAGATTCTACGAATATTTCAAGTCTTGGATTGGAACACTAAAATAGTTTTTTGTGTTCTTTAGGGTTTTTTCATAAAAAAATCCATGATTTAGCCAATACCACAGATTCTATGAATATTTCAAGTTTTGGAACACTTTTTGTGTGCTTTAGGGTTTTTTCATAAAAAAAATTACGAGGTAGCATCTTAACATTTTTCAACTGTTTTTAATACATAGGTATTATATAAAGCGAATGTTTATATTATATTAACAATAAATATTAAATAACTTTTGTCACAACTTTAGTTAAACTCAAATTCTGTTGGTACTTTTTTTGAAAAAAAAAAAATGTCTGTTTAGTGATTAAAAAAAAATGTAGAAAAAGTTAAATTGTGACATAAAAAGTTACTGAAATAAAAAAAAAATAACGGGACTTCATATTCGTCTTTTAATTTAATTTCTAAAGCTGATTTCTGTTTTTTTATTAGATTGATATTAAAAAAAATAATAAGAATTTATTATTTGTTTATGATATATTTTTACTTATTTAGTATTTACTTAGTTATCACTAAATAAGTAAATTTTGTGGGTATTTTTTTTTTTTGGTATTTTATATTTCAATTTGATCTTTTTTTTAAAAAAAAAAACAGCACATATTAAGAAAGAAAGAAAGAAGGTAGGTTGCACTTTATTATTATTTATTAAAAAAAAAACAGAAATAAACTTCTAGAAATTATTCCTCTAAACATACAAACTTACAAACATTTATACAATAACCTTTTATTTATTTATTTATAAACAATTATTATTTAACCTATTTTGTTATTATAAAAAAATGTACAAGTTTAATTTTCCTTTTTAATTATTTATCATTATTAAATAATTCGCTTAATTAAAAGTTGGTTGTGCCGATGCGAGTTTCCATACAATTTGACATCCGCCATTTTGTTTTTTTTTTTTTGTGCCATTTCGTGTGTAACAATTATGTTTAAAATATTATTTAATTTTTTCATACAATATTTTCCTCAGTTTTCAGGACGTTAAACTGCCGGCCAGACCCTGGTGACAAAAGAGAACATATTAATGAAATAAATACCTCACTAGCTGGTGACCGCGACTTCGTCTGCGTTGAATAATAGAAAATATATATTATGGGTAACTGACACGTAACAAAATATGACAAAAACGGTTAGTGGACCACAACTTAGTATGTTTTTGGGAAATCACATAGGAACCTATGATAAAAAGCCTTTCTTTTTTCTAGGATAAAAAGTAGGATCCTATAGTTCGATCCAGGTAATGATCAATACCATAGATAAATGATTGGTCTCGTTGCGCTCGACTAGATACCGCCGTCGTACTTGTAAAATGCGGCTAAAAATAGTACGCCGAATTCAGCGTATCCGAGCCAGTCACACTGCAAACTGTATGTGATGTGTACGTGCCGAATGTTTTATTAAATTTTAGGCATAATAAAATACCAGTTTGCGTAGTGAAACTGTGTAAAAATATAATATAACTGGGTAAAAAGTGATAAAAAGTGAAGATTTTTTATTATTTTACATTATTTTAAACGTTATTTAATATTATTTTCAACTAGTATTAAAAATACACATGTGTGTGTGTGTTTGTGTGTGTGTGTGTGTGTGTGCGTGTTTTTATAACACACATAAAAAAGTTCATTAGTTTGATTGCCTGTCGTAACCCCCATTTGAAGACGGTTGACCAGTATATTAAAAAGTCTATTTCCGCAAATAAACAAGTAATTAGAGTCGCAACGTAGGTAATTTCCTATCACAATTAACTTAGAAAAATAACATAAGGGACCCACATTTTTTTTTTAAATTTCTTCGCTGTCACTTTAATTACGCTCATAGACACTAATTGAACATGAATCCTGCTAATATGTATTATAAATGCGAAAGTTTGTCGGTATTAACAAAAATAAAGCCGAAACCCCACTCACCGAACTACTCATATAACCATCCGGGAAGGGGGGTGGGGGGGTCGAATTTTTTTACCCGGTCGTATAGCGGGTCGAAAATGAGGAATGGGAAAAATACGGAGAAGTCGATCCACCGAGGTGGTAAAAAAATGGCGAAGGGATCTCGGGAACTGAGAGGGATAGCGGGATGGGGTTTGCGGAAAGTCATAGAGGGTCATCGGCAATTGCCACCGGACCGCTCATCCCCATCCCGTTCATACATTTTTTTTAAACTCCATACAAACCATAAAATGGGGGATAACTCCAAAACCGTCGGGGATAGAGGGGCGGTTTCTTCGGGAGCGGTCAACTATGGTAGTGGTCCAACTTCCGGGATAAATTTCATCCCGCCATCCCGCCCCGTCTGTCCCGGCTCCATACAAGGATCTGCTTTTCGGCCAAAGGGATGGGGATATCGGCTAAACCATAGGGGATAGGTGGATGGTCGCTATGGCACGTTTCCATCCCTCGGTGGGATGCTTCCAGGGAGCCATCCCGTTTTGCGGGATTTCCATCCCTTCATCCCGCCTCCATACAAAATCGGGGGTTTTCGGAACAGCTCCCGTTTCACCTGGAAGATGGCAATGTCGGGCGGTCTATCCTATCCCGTCGTATAGAGAGTGCCGCCCCGAACCCCAGACGAATTTGCCACCCTCGGTCCACCGACCCGGTAGAAAGATGGCGAGAGGTCCTCGGAAACTAAGAGGGATAAAGGGATGGCGCTTGCGGAATGTCATAGAGGGTCATCGGCAATTACCAAATCGAGATCCATTTCCATCCCGTTCATACATTTTTTTTAAACTCCATACAATTTTTTTGGACTTTTCGAAGTGGGATATCTCCGAAACCACCTGGGATAGAGGGGTGGTATGTTTGGGGCATGATCATCTGTGGTGGTGGTCGGAGTGCTGGGATAGGTTTCATCCCGCCATCCCGCCCCCTTCATCCCGCCTCCGTACAAAAGTGGCATTTTCGGCGAAATAGATGGGAATATCTCTAAAACCATCCGGGATAGGTGGTCGGTGGCCATGGCGCGTTTCCATCCCTCGGTAGGATCCTTCTTAAGGGCCATCCCGATTTTCAGGATTTCCATCCCTTCATACCGTCTTCATACAAATTCTTGGTTTTTCGGAAAATAATTTTTTTCACCTGAAAGATGGCAATGTGGGACGGTCTATCCTACCCCGACGGATAGAGAGTGACGTCGCGAGCCTCATGCGATTTTTCCACCCTCAGTCCACCGACCTGGTACAAAGGCGGCGAGAGGTCTGCGGAAACTAAGAGGGGTAGAGGGATGGCGTTTGCGGAATGTCATAGAGGGTCGTCGGCAATTACCAAATCGAGACCCATCCCCATCCCGGTCATACATTTTTTTTAAACTCCATACAACTTTTTTGGACTCTTCGAAGCGGGATATCTCCGAAACCATCGGGGATAGAGGGGTGGTGTCTTTGGAACATGATCTTCTGTGGTGGTGGTCCGAGTGCCGGGATAGGTTTCATCCTCTCATCCCGCTCCCTTCGTCCCGCCTCCATACAAGTGGCATTTTCGGCGAAATGGATGGGGATATCTCCAAAACCATAGGGGACAGGGACGTGCTCGCTATGGCGAATTTTCATCCCTCGGTGGAATGCTTCCAAGGGGCCATCCCGGTGTCTGTCTACTGCCCTGGTAAAAAGTCTGTGAGAGGTCCTCGGAAACCATGAGGGATAGAAGGGTGGCGTTTGCGGAATGTCATAGAAGGTCATCGGCAGTTATCAAATCGAGACCCATCCCCATCCCGTTCATACATTTTTTTTTAGACTCCATACAACTTTTTTGGACTCATCCAAGTGCGATATCTCCGAAACCACCGGGGATAGAGGGGCGGTCTCTTCGGGGCTGGCAATTTCTCCCAGAGGTCCACCCCCGGGACCATCGCCCTCTTCCCACCTCCCCTCCATCGCTCCCCCCTCCATACAAAATCACACCTCGATGGCGATTTTGCACCCGTAGAAGAGAGCGGTCGACACGCCGCGGAGGGTCTCGAGGCCGGGGGGGCGAATGACGAGGAGGGGGGCTAGGGGGGATAGGGGAGCGCACAGCGCGACCCGCCCCCCTGGCCCCCCTCCGAGGAATTCGCGACCCCCCGGACTCGAGGGCCGCAGCGGCGGCAACGGTCACCGGAGAGCCGCGAAAGTCCACCTCCTTTGATCTTTTATACACAGCCAAGACTCAGTCACCCCAATCCGGCCCCATCCCATCTGTCCATCCCGGTACGAAGACGGTTCAATATAAAGCCGAAAAACGACTCATATAACGAATTTGGAAGGAGGTTGGCGATTCGAATTTTTTTACCCGGTCGTAAAGAGGGTCAAAAATGAGGAATGGGAAAAATATGGAAAATTCGATCCACTGAGGTGGTAAAAAGTTGGCGAGGGTATCTCGGAAACTATGAGGGATAGAAAGGTGGCGTTTGCAGATAGTCACAGAGGGTGATGGGTAGTTACCACAGAAGGAGTCATCCCCGCCCCTTTCATACATTTTTTTAAACTCTATACAAATCATACAAAACAGGATATCTCCAAAACCACCGGGGATAGAGGGATGATTTCTTCTGGGGATGGCAGTTTCTCCTCAAGGTCCATCCTCCGGGACCGTTGCCTTCCCCCCACCCCCCTTTACCCTCCCACCCCCCTCCACACAAAGAACAGGGTTTTTCGGAACAGCTCCCATTTCCGTCGGATAGTGGGTAAAATCCATAGCTCCAGGCACTTTTACCACCCTTGGTCCACCGCCCTGGTAAAAAGTCGATGAGAGGTCCTCGGAAACCATGAAGGATAGAAGGGTGGTGTTTGTGGAATATCATAGTGTCATCGGCGGTTACCAAATCGAGACCCATCCCCACCCCTTTCATACATTTTTTTAAATTCCATACAACTTTTTTGGACTCATCAAAGTGGGATATCTCAAAAACAACCGGGGATAAAGGGCCGGTCTCTTCGGGGGGTGGCAATTTCTCCCAGAAGTCTACCCTTCGGAACCGTCGCCCTCCCCCCAACTCCCCCATCGCCTCCCCTTCATACAAAATCACACCTCGATGGCGATTTTGCACCCATAGAGGACAACCCGGCGCGGAGGGTCTCGAGGCCCGGGGGGGCGAATGACGAGAAGGGGGGCAAGGGGGGATAGGAGAGCGAGCAGCGCGACCCGCTCCCCTTCCGAGGAATTCGCGACCCCCCGGACTCGAGGGCCGCAGCGGCGGTAACGGTCACCGGAGAGCCGCGAAAGTCAATCCCCTTCGATCTTTTACACACAGCCAAGACTCGGTCACCCCAATTCGCCCCATCCCGTCCGTCCATCCCGGTACGAACTTGGAAACGGTTCGATATAAAGCCGAAAAACTACTCATATAACGAATCTGGAAGGAGTTTGGGGGATACGATTTTTTTTAAACGGTTGTAAAGAGGGTCAAAAATGATGAATGGGAAAAATATGGAAAATTCGATCCACCGAGGTGGTAAAAAGTTGGCGAGGGTATCTCGGAAACTATGAGGGATAGAAAGGTGGCGTTTGCGGAAAGTCATAGAGGGTCATCGGCGATTGCCACCGGACCGCTCATCCCCATCCCGTTCATACAATTTTTTTAAACTCCATACAAACCATACAATGGGGGATATCTCCAAAACCGTCGGGGATAGAGGGGTGGTTTCCTCGGGAGCGGTCAACTTTCGTGGTGGTCCAACTTCCGGGATAAACTTTATCCCGCCATACCGCCCCGTCTGTCCCGGCTCCATACAAGGATCTGATTTTTGGGGCAAGAGATGGGGATATCGGCAAAACGGTAGGAGCCAGAGGGTGATGGGTATTTACCACAGAAGGAGTCATCCCCGCCCCTTTCATACATTTTTTTTAAACTCTATACAAATCATACAAAGCAGGATATCTACAAAACAGGATATCTTCTGGGGATGGCAGTTCCTCCTCAAGGTCTGTCCCCCGGGATTAAGCCTCCCCCCTCCCCCCCTACTTTAAACCCCCCTGCCGTAACTCGGAAACGGCGCGACGCAGCCGGGTCGTATTTGGGCTCATCGGAGACGTCTCTTCAAGATAAAAAAATTGAACCCCCCTCCAACCCCCTCGGCCGTAATTCGGAAACGACTTGACGCAGCCGGGTCGTGTTTGGGCTCATTTAAGTCTCGGAAAGACAATTTTTTTTAAGTAGACCAAATTTAAAAATTTGACAATACCGGTCTACTCAGTGGATCATGGTCAACCGTTACAGGTAGACCCCCCGTGTTGGGTATCATTTGAAAGGTCTCAACGAGGGCGACCTATTTAGACCGCTCCCCCTCCCCCTCCCCTCCTTATTTACTCCCAATTATAATTACACAATTTATAATTAATCAATCAATCATCACGATTTACAAAACAAAGACCCAAAACCAAACCAAAACAATTAACCATGGCAAAAGACAACACACTCGACTCACAACCGCGCCCCCGCGGGCTGCTTGCAGACCGCGGCAGCACGCAAAAACTAGTATAATATATTATGGAATGTTTGATACTCTTTCGCGTAAAAACTACTGAACGGAATTAGATGAAATTTGGAATTCAGATAGTTCATTACCTGGATAAACATATGGGATACTTTTTATTCTAGAAAAATGTTAAGTTAAAGAGGGATCGTCTAAAAATATAAAAAACACAGTCACCAACACACCTCTATCACCATACTCAGACATATTCAGTGCCAAACGGGAAACTATTCAAACATTTGACGACACGTTTGGTCCAGTGGCTAGTAACCCTAGCTGTTAACCAAACGGTCGCGGGTTCGAATCCCGCTAGGGGCAAATGTTTTACCTTTGTATCTGAGTCATGGATGTTTGTATTTATAATAAGTATGTATTTATAAAAAAAAGTAATCTATGTAGTACCTATATTGTCTGGTATCCATAATACAAGCATTAATTGCTTACTGTGGAACTAGATGGTGCTAGTGGAATGTGTGAAGATATTTATTTATTTTATATATTGTTTCGTGACAATTGAGCATACGATTTAGTGTTAAATGGGAATAAAATATTCGTGGAAAAAATTTAGTGTCAAATGGGAATAAAATATTCGTGGAAAAAATTTAGTGTCAAATGGGAATAAAATATTGGTGGTAAAAATTTAGTGTCAAATGGGAATAAACTAATCGTGGCAAAAAAATTAGTGTCAAATGGGAATAAAATATTCGTGGCAAAAAATTTCGTGGCAACGGAGCTAAAGCCGTTAAACAGAAGTCTCATCATGACGGTGTATACTCACGTAAGAAGTCCCGGATTGGCGTCAGGTTGGTACCACGAGTATTGGGGCACATAGGGCGGATGCGGCTGAGGGGCTCCCTGATGATGGAGAGCATGACCATGCGCGCCCTTCATATCCCAAGGGCCGGGTGGCGCGCCCTACAAACAAAAACATATCTTCAAGTTCGCTTTTTATGGAAAAATCAATAGTCCTAGATCTGACAGGACATTTTTTTTTTTCAGGAAAGTTTAGTAAGACAGGATACTCTAACGTAATGAAAGAAATATTGAACGTAGATAATGAAAAAGGAACGCAACGAAAATTATTTACAGTACAGGAGCTCTTTTTTTACTTTAACATAGATATAAATATATTATAAAAACTGATGGGATACTCTGTGGTCCACAGATAAATTAAGTGAGCCGGAAAAATTACGGTAAACTTTCAAAACATAAATAGCAGGATCGAATCACACTTCATACTCGCATCTTTTTTTCTCTATGTTGGCTTGTATTGCGAATTTTACTCGATGAAACGCATTGAACGCGTAAACGTGAATTTGTATAGCAATGAAGCAGCGCCACCTAGCGGCTAAGTTGAAACGCTGCTTCATTCCCATACAAATTCATGTTTACGCGTTCGATGCGTTTGATCGAGTAAACTCGCACTCAAAAAATCCGCAACAGAATGTTGCGTCTATAGTTCTTATTTGTAGAATTTAATGTAAGAAGGCTTGTAAAATTTATTTAATTAATTAATATTACATATATATAACATATAACATATAGGGGAAGCAGGGGGAATAACGCTCACTGGGTAATGGCGCTCACCACTGTAACTCTGTCAAAATAGAACGTAGCAACACGCCACGTCGCGTGAAGCGTGAGGGGAGAGGGCATCTAACAGATAGGGATGCAAACGGACAGTCGGCTCGCGTCATGTGACCGTGAAGTGCGTTTCTTCATTTGCGGCCGTACTGATCTAATTTTTGGTTGGGTGTTTTTTGTCGGTAAGTCTAAAATTTTAATGCTTATTTAATTATTAATTTTACTTTTCTAAAAAAAACTATTCTATTTTGTGATGATGCTATCAATTTTCCACAATTGTGTACGATTTTTTTTTAATTTCAAATTAATTACAAAACGACGGTTTGGGGTTATACCGCTCATCTGAGCGCCATTGCCCCTTACTGACTTATTTTTTTATTGTTGTAGATATGCTAAGAAATCGTCAAAGGACAACCGCTAAAGCGGCTTGGACCGAAGAAGACCTTCAATCTGCTAAAACTGCGATTGAAGGTTTGTCCAAAAGAAAGGCTGCAAAATAATATACCATTTACTTTAGAAAAATTAAAACATGAGCAATCCAAGACTAGTGGGTCAGAAGGCCGTTTTCATCCAACAGCAAGAAACTGAAATTGCTGAACAAGTTAAGTTACTGGGTTCTCTATATACTATGGACTCAATGTCGCAGATTTGCTTAAAATTGTTTATAAATATGCTGAGAAATTTACAAGATTATAATTTATTTTAGAAGAAAGTACTTCAGAGAACGAAGATGAAGAGCACCTTTGCGAAGATGACAGTGATGACGAAATGAATGTGGATGATGAAAATTATAACAAATGTATTATTTGCGAAGAATTTGGAAAAAATAACGGGTTGTGGTATCGCTGTACCATATGTGGACTGTAGGCTCATGCTATATGTTCAGAATGGTATTCGCCAGATGGATAGATCTGTGATTTATGTGTCCAAAAATAAAATATTACTATGTACATATTTCTACCTATAATAATAATTATTATTATTTTATATTATATAATAATAATTGAAGTTGATTTGACATCGAAGACTTTACTATATTTGTTAAATTGAAACAGGCAAATCTTACGTACAAATGGGGATAATTGATGCTAATTTGTGATTGTAGACTTTACTTTTATTGTATAAAGTTAATCTCATTAATATTTCTTTAATTAAAACGTATCTTACTCATTATATTCCAAAAAACATGTTTGAGCGTCATTACCCCGTACCCTGAGCGGCATTACCCAATGTCAGGGGGAATGCCGCTCAAACGCGTTTTTTTTTAAATGTTTTCCTACTACTAGTAGGACAAAGATATATGCTTTTCTTGTTGAATTGTTTATTACTCGATAGTTAAAGACTTCGTTGTTTTTCTTAATTTTGATTTATAATAAATAATTTAAAAAATACAACATGTTTTCCTTAAGTGAGCGCCATTCACCCTTCTTACCCTATATAACATATAACCTACCTAAAACTAAAAACCTTAAAAAATAATAATAATATAATATATTATTATATTATATTATTATTTTATAATGTAAAATGTAATGGAAAAGTCAAATTAGCTCTTCGAATTCACACAGAGTATAAAATTAACTATTTTCCTGTATTAAGTTGTTGCGTGTTAACGCGTTGTCGCGGATATAGTTCAATTTGGTGAAGGTGCGTCCGGCGCACCCACCGTTTACAAAGATTACTTTCATGCGAACACAATTCTCTATTAAGCTTATTAATACACAATACACGCGTACCTACTATAAAACAATTCATCAAGAAATATGAACACAATAAAAAAACAAACTAGATGAAGCGTTCAATCAGTTATGTGGCAGCCATCTTGTTTTTTTGAGTCATAAAACAAGATGGCGATGAATTACGGTAACAATTTGTAATAGGTTAAATAAAAATTGTAAATAATAAAGTAGATGTGAAACAGTTTTTATACATAAAATGTAATCACATTAACTTTTTGAATTTCTATTTTTTGAATTAAGTTGTCTTTTCGAAAGATTTTATGTCAAATGTTGTCAAGAAAATAAATTAATTTTACGGCCTTAAAATACCTGCTGTCAAACTCAAATTCTGACAATAGCTAAGTATTATTAGGACTTGACTTGACTGCTTTGGACTGGACGGACCTGTTTTGGAAAACTAATCAAAATTATGTCTTGACTGAACTTGACTTGACTGACATAGTATCGGGATTTGCTATTTTTTACTTTAATTATTATAAAAAATAATAATAATTAATATTGCACGAGCTAGATTTGTTCTGTCTAATAATATCTACTTCTTAGGTTTAAATGGCAATGCGGCTCATTTTAAAATGGCCATTATCTGCCAGTGTCATTAGTAATAATAGCAATTCGTATAACCCTTTTTTATTTAAAACAGGGTAAAATTATTAATTTTACCCTGTAAACCTAAGAAGAAGTAGATATTATTAGACAGAACAAATCTAGCTCGTGCAATATTAATTATTATTATTTTTTATTGCATTTGCATTGTATTATGAACCTTATAAATATCACATATGTATATATTTACATATACCCTACCTAAAACTGATTAATTAACAATAATTAATTATTGTCATTTTTCATAAAACAACATTGGCCATGGTATATACAAAAAATAATTTAAAAGAAAGTAGACAAATTGAAAATTGTTTAAGTAACTTACATATCCGACCCTCGGATCCCACGACTGCTGATGAGGAGGCTTCACATCGCAACCAGCGTCTGGCGATCTTCCAGCTGTAGGCTGCGAAAAAATTTGCTTGTTAATTTTTAAAGTTATTTTATTTAACAGTTTAAATTATTTTCGTCTTAAATTTATTTTTCTGGTAGACCTTCTAAAATTGATGATGACAAAATGAAGCGATTGTGCAAGAGATTGTTTATAAGAAAGTAATCCGTATCCGTGCTAATATTATGAATGCGAAAGTTTGTATGGATGTATGTATGGATGTTTGGAACTCTTTCACGCAAAAACTACTGAACCGATCACCATGAAATTTTGCATACACGTTGTCTGCGATACCAGAAAGGACATAGGGTACCTTTCATCCAGAAAAAAGGAATGCTCCTAAGGGATTATCTGAAATTAAGGAAACTAACTCCTGGCTAAGTGTAATAGCAATAACGATGTCAGGCGATATATTGCTTTTTCAACGTAGGTTTTTCCTTTCAATAGTAGGTATAGGTAATAAAATTAAAAAAAAAATCAAATAAATAAATATAATATATGTAATTATAGATATAAATAAATAAATAAATAAATAAATATTCACACATTCCACACAGCACCATCTAGTTCCAAAGTAAGCAACTTAATGCTTGTATTATGGATACCAGACGGTTGATATACTACATACATTACTTTTTTTTTGTAAATACATACATATTATAAATACAAAACATCCATGACTCGGGTACAGAGGTAAATGTTAACACATACACCTTTGCCCCTAGCGGGATTCGAACCCGCGACCGCTTGGTTAACAGCTAGGGTTACTAGCCACTAGACCAAACGTGTCGATATATATTATAGATTTTGTTCTTATGTAAATTTTAGGTGTATTATCAAAGGGATCTCTTACATATCCAACCTTGACATCCCATGAGGGCTGCGGAGGTTGTTTAACGTCCCACGGAGTACCCGTCGGCGACAACCCTGGCGATAGTTCGGAGACAGGCGTCGAACTGGGCGTTGGCGAATGGGCCTGCGTGGGCCCGCTCTGGTACGCTGATGGCGAATGTTGAGAACCGCTGGAACTTCCACCGCCACCTGTAGAAGATTTAAGAGGATGTTACAAAATTTGGTGTTTGGTTTTTTTGTAACCAACGGTTTTTTACTTGATGGTTAAAAGAAGTTTGTTTAACTATGTAGACTGTTGTGAAGTCTATATAGACTACCTTTCAGCGTCATACGTCATCACTGGCAATTCAAATTCAAATTCCAAAGATATTTGATAGAGCTAGATAGATAGAGACTAGATAGAGCGCTATACAAATGCAATCGCTCCGAAAATGTGGTAACTTTTTATTGTAGTGTGTTTAAAAAAGTCACTTTTTATCACTTTTTACATAGTTTTATTATATTTTTACACAGTTTCACTACGCAAACTGGTATTTTATTATGCCTAAAATTTTATAAAACATTCGGCGCGTACACATCTCAGACAGTTTGCAGTGTGACTGGCTCGGGTACGCCGAATTCGGCGTACTATTTTATGCCACATTTTACAAGTACGACGGAAGTATCTAGTCGAGCGCATCGAGATCAATGATTCATCTATGTTCAAATTCATTTATTTTCAGGTAACTAGTTAGACCTATATTTTACATTTTTATACATTAGTTATTAATATTTATATATTATTATGTCTACTATATATATATATTACTATGTATCTCTATCTTACCATGTAATAATTGATTGTTGCTAGGCGGACTCGAAGGTGGTAGTCCGAGACCAGGCGGCGGTGCACCGACCTGCGCAGCCTTCATCATTTTCTTGTATTTGCTACGTCTATTCTGGAACCATATCTTGACCTGTTGGAGAAAATAACAAATTGAGAATTGTTTTCACATATTTTTTTTTTAAATTATTTATTAGTTAATTGATATATTGTACTTAATCTATGTTTAAAAGATTATTTAGTGGATAGTGGTCATTAATTACTTTTTTTTTTAATTAAAGATGGGTTTGGTCTTGGCCAGCATGTAGTCTGTGCATGCTAGCTGTGACTGCATAGCAGTCTGTGTAGCTAAGATGAGGCCTATGATGGAGCGAGCTTACCCCGAAGACGGGGTAACTGTCAAGGTTTGGCACCCCTGCCAAACCGCGTTATAAAATATTTAATAAATAAAAAATTAATAAAATAAAAAAGCCTTTATTGCTGTTTCTTTTTAAATTATAAATTTCTTAAAATTAATGCCTAAATTAAATATATTTTAAAATATTTTTATTTATTTAATAAATCGGAAAACGGTTGTCATTCAACTTGTATCCCGACTAACGATTTTAACTTATTATATTTCTGTCTTTTGCTACACGAGTCCGACATTGGCCCGGCCACTTTCAAAATTTCATCTTCCCATCTTTTATTAAATATTAAATAAATATTTTCCTCAAAATATTCATAAATTATATTATAAATTAAAAATAATGGTATTGAAGGCATAATTAAGATAATGAAGAATTCACAGAATTAATTAATTAATTAAGTCTTTGATGTTGCACAGAATTAGATACACGTACAAGTACATATACAAACACGCGTACTCTAAATAATATAATATAATATATGTATGTATGTATACTTATGCAACATATAGATAAACATATAGAGGGGATGTAGCGTGAATTGAGGCGGAGTCACGCGTGGGGTGCGCGATCCACCGTTAGTACACCGTTACGAAAAATAGGGATGGGACACGATATGATTTATCTATGTCGACAATAAATATTTTAATACAAGGCCTAAGTTGACTGTAAACTTAATCGAAAACATTTTTCGTTTTATATTTTTTAAATTAAATTTTGAAATTTTGACAATCAATATCTGATGATCGATTGAGTAGTTAAAACGTGAAACAGTAACAAACAGACAAACACACTTTCGCATTTATAATATTATTATCATAGTATGGATGATATACTCTAAAAGGTTTGGTTACTTATCCTTGCTTAAATTGCTTATTCATCGTCACGACATGCACTAAAGACTCTGCAATCAATAAATACTTTCAAAAGGTCGTAAGTATAGATTAATTAATAAATAATATAAAATAAAAAAATAGTTAATTAACAAAAGACTCATATAAATTTCAGTTGAAGCTCTCAATCCTCCTGAGTCCCATAATTGATAAGTGGTTGACAAAATTGAAACCTGTTCAAGTAATGAACGCGCATATCTCGCCGATATGACCAATTACCAGTAATGTTGGCTGTCACGCAGCTCTTTAAAACAGTTTATAAGTTATTTAATGTGTTAATTTACGACATCTATATTGATTATTTCGCGCTACTGCCTTCTTTAATTGAGATTTTTCTCAAGATTGTATGTGACGTGGCAAGAAACGGTTGATTCGTTGAGTGAGAGTATTTTTTTTTTCTAAAATTTAATTGTAGGTGGAAGAAAAAGCTTGCCAGCCACAATGTATTGTTCACGCGAACGCGTTTTTCATTCGCACTAGAACATACGTGATTGATAAATGGGACCATTGACTGTTTGAACACGACATGTAAATCTATTTCCATATATACACATATCTATACTAATATTATAAAGAGGAAAGATTTGATTGTTTGTTTGTTTGAAGTGAATAGGCTCCGAAACTACTGAACCGGTTAAAAATTTTCTTCCACTGTTGGGAAACTATATTTTATATAGCGAGTAACATACGTTATCCGTACTAATATTATAAATGCAAAAGTTTGTATGGATGTATGGATGTTTGTAACTCTTTATTCCTGTCAACAAAGAAACCCCAAATGAGCTATAGTTGCGCCACCTTGTTAGAATCGGGTAAGTAAGAGTTAGAGAAGGGTACTGCAATGAAGCTTGTTATACTAAAAATGGATGCTATTTAAAATAAGCAAATTAAACAAATTAACTAATCTTTTTAAAAAGAAGTTTGTCAAGAGATATAATCGCATAAAACACAAGCAATGTCACAAATTCGCTGCCAACCAAAGAAGGATTCAGAGTGAGATATTGGGATGGGATATTAGGATGAGATATTGAAATAGTGAATTTTTTAATTATCACTGATAATAAAAACATTTGTGGCGACCTCCTTTTAATGTTACCTATTTGGAATTTCCGTGTCATTCTTCGTTTAAAAAGAGAGGCACGGAAACCAGACAGTCGGCCTTCAACACAGCTTCCGAAAGCACGCGCTTTCTCGCCACTCATCAACATTTGTTAATATGTAAATATGTGATTATGTGTAATTGTATAAATATAAATATGTATATAAATATGTGGAGTTATTCATATTCTTCCCAAACATTTATCTTTAAAAACGTTAATTGACAATAATAACTAGCTAATTAATTAAAATTACCAAACATTAATTTTTTTTATAGATATAGATGTTTTAGAGCGTGTGTCCCATCACTATTGCCCACCCTTACGCGGACCCCACCTCGATTAGTCGGGTCACAGGGCAATGTATAAGTTAACCCGCAACGTACCTAACTTCATTGTATTGGCATTTGATTCACTCCATTTGGCCTCGGCAAGGAGGTTACGATAAATTCAGAATTATTTAGTCTATGTTTGTGTTGGGGTGAAGTTTGTGACTAATGGTGACTAACCTTTTTTTTATAAGAGATGGGTTAGCTCTTGGCCAACAACCAGCCATGTGGCAAGGATGAGGCCTAAGATGAAGCGACCTCAACCAGAAGATGCCTATTCACTCGAACCTTGAAAAGATTAGGGTTATAAAAGTCATGGCAGCGCTTGGCCGCGATCTCACTTGATGTTAGGTGCAGATGCGGCCGAAGGTGGACCACGCTTACCTAGTAGATGCCCATTTACCCTACGTTTGAAGAGCCCGAGGTTGTAATTTTGGGGAAACACAGACGCAGGCAATGAGTTCCACTCCTTAACAATTCGGACAAGGAAGGTGGAACTGTAACGCTTCGTGCGTGACCGAGGAACTTCAACCACGAAGGGATGAAACCCCCGCCCGCGCCTCGTGTTTCGCAAGTGGCTGGAATCAAAATAAGCACTACTTATCTTTGCTAGAGCCCTGATAAAGGCTTACTACATCCAGCAGAGGAGAGATACAGGCTCATGATGATGTCTGCTATGTAAGATTGCTCGTAATATTTATTCTTGTCTGCCAATTCGGATTTCCTGTCTATGTTAAGCTCGATAGACAGACAGACAGGCTGACTTTGAATTTTTTTGCAGATTGATTCAAAAGTACCGCACCTAGCTTTATGAAATAAAGACTAAATTAAAGAATATTTTAATGTGCTTAAATAAAAATAAAATTTATTTAGTTTAGCTTTAATTTAGTCTTTATTTCATAAAATAAAGTTAAGTTTAAGTCAGGTAGGTACTTTTGAAGATATTGAATATTTTCTAACTGACCCTTTTTCTTTGCGGTCCATTGTAGTTATATGAACATAATAAATTAGTAAACTCTAGAACAACTCAAAGTAAAATTAAATCCCCTACAATATTTGTCTGAAACTTTTTATTGAAATTGAAATTAGTAAAATAATTATAATTAATTAATATTTAATTGTTATGGGCCGAGTTAGGAATATAGTTTGAGAATGAGAAGGAGTGAGTTTTTATGAGACGAGTACTGAACTCCGGTAACTTGCATGTCTCCCTTAATATTACTAATATTATAAAGAGGAAAGATTTGATTGTTTGTTTGTTTGCATTGAATACGCTCCGAAACTACTAAACCGATTTGAAAAATTCTTTCACTGTTGGGAAGCTATATTATCAGCGAGTAACATAGACTATATAATATATTTTATAAAGTTACGCGGACAAAGTCGCGTTTGACAGCTAGTATTATACAATTTTCACAATAAAATTACGTCAATGTCATATATAAATAAATAATTGAAATTTTCCCCGTTCTTTATATTACGGATTATTTCAAAACCAAACCTACTTACATAAAAAAAAAACCTTTACAAAACTACATAAAATATATTGACAATGAACATAAATAAATTACAAAGCAGTTATCGAAGTCATCCGACCGTGATTACAGAGATTCCCAACAATGATGTTTTTGTAAATTTGACCAAAAATTCTGACGATATTTATTTTAATAATACATAGTTATTGCACATAGTAAAATCCGTACCTACTAATATTATAAATGCGAAAGTTTGTATGGTTGTATGTATGGATGTTTGTAACTCTTTCACGCAAAAACTATACTGAACCGATCACCATGAAATTTTGCATACACGTTGTCTGGGACACCAGAAAGGACATAGGGTACTTTTCATCCAGAACGCGGACGAAGTCGCGAGCACCAGCTAGTACATAATAATGAAGCCACGTCATAGCCGCTTCGGAGGAGTTTCGTTACGAACACTGTGACACGAGAATTTTTTTATATATATAGGTACTAGCTGACCCGACAAAAACAACAACAACCAATCTTAACATTTAGGGGTATGAAAAATAGATGTTCTCCGATTCTCAGTTGAACCAATTTGGATGAAATTTGGCACACAGGTAGTTTATTACCTGTATTAACAAATAGGATACTTTTTATCCAGCAAAAAATTTGGATTCCCTAGGGATTGTCTAAAAACATAATATTTTGGACGTGGACTGGACATGTAGGTATATCATGATATATAAAATAGAAATAAAAGTTCCTGCCTTCCATAGACAGCTCATAGGTATAGCTTAGCATAGGTATATATAGCTTTATGTCTATAATATCATGATATTTCACCACGTTTGGTCTAGTGGCCAGTAACCCTAGCTGTTAACCAAACGGTCGCGGGTTCGAATCCCGCTAGGGGCAAATGTTTATTTGTACTTGAGTCATGGATGCTTTGTATTTATAATATGTATGTATTTACAAAAAAAAGTAATCTATGTAGTATATCAACTGTCTGGTATTCATAATACAAGCATTAGTTGCTTACTGTGGTACTATATGGTGTTGTGTAGAATGTGTGAAGATATTTTTTTTATGTTATATTGTACAGGTCTGATATTATAATTCTAAAAATAAATTTTATTTTCTTTAATTAAACCAAAAAGAAAAACTCTACGAATATACAGTAGGTACAAAGAAATACAACTCGAAATTTAATATTTCGAACCGTGCATTTTCCCCGCCCAACAAAAAATTACCACAAAAGCAGTGTCATATTTTCCACAGCAGTTGCGGCTGCCACAAAACAAGATGGCCGCGATCAACATATGGCTACCGCGCACTGCATGTAGGTCGCACAGTTTGTTTTGTTATTTACAAATAAATAAGCGAAGTTACGTTGCGACTTGGTGGAAGTAGGGTACCGTGGGTTGAATGGTGTACATAAAAAACAATCTATGAAAAAAGATAATGCAGCATCGCCTAATGACTTCTGCTCTCCTAGTACCTATAATATAATCCCTATGCCAAGATTTTTACGGGCTTGCAGCCAGCTTCGCTATTTGAACTTAGCTTCATCGCATCATTATGCCTTAGACTTTAATGATTTCTGCTCTCCTAGTACCTATCTATAATTTTACGGGCTTGCGCTTCATCGCATCAATATGCCTTAGACTTTAATGATTTCTGCTCTCCTAGTACCTATCTATAATTTTACGGGCTTGCAGCCAGCTTCGCTATTTGAACTGCTTCATCGCATCATTATGCCTTAGACTTTAATGATTTCTGCTCTCCTAGTACTTATCTATAATTTTACGGGCTTGCAGCCAGCTTCGCTATTTGAACTAGCTTCATCGCATCAATATGCCTTAGACTTTAATGATTTCTGCTCTCCTAGTGCCTATCTATAATTTTACGGGCTTGCAGCCAGCTTCGCTATTTGAACTAGCTTCATCGCATCAATATGCCTTAGACTTTAATGATTTCTGCTCTCCTAGTGCCTATCTATAATTTTACGGGCTTGCAGCCAGCTTCGCTATTTGAACTAGCTTCATCGCATCAATATGCCTTAGACTTTAATGATTTCTGCTCTCCTAGTGCCTATATTAATTTTACGGGCTTGCAGCCAGCTTCGCTATTTGAACTTAGCTTCATCGCATCAATATGCCTTAGACTTTAATGATTTCTGCTCTCCTAGTACCTATCTATAATTTTACGGGCTTGCAGCCAGCTTCGCTATTTGAACTTAGCTTCATCGCATCATTATGCCTTAGACTTTAATGATTTCTGCTCTCCTAGTATCTACATATAATCTAATACGGACTGGACGCCGTTGGCCTTTTCGCTATTTTAGCTTTCGCATTCATGCCTTTCGTCATATTATTAAAATGTCAAGAATAATTACAGCATCGTCTAATGACTTCTGCTCTCCTAGTAACAACCATTTACAATGGTAAATTCGCTTTTCAGCATTCGCCTTTTCATCATAATTGTTGGAACTCTCTGTTATCGCTCTGTTATCGCTCTGTTTTTCGCTAGCTAAAAATTCATTTTATCAATTAAAATTAAGCCTTTTTTTAACGTTGGGAAAGCCTCATAGATCCCCAGCAGTGAAGGCGAAGCGACGCTGCGGGATTATGCCGGACTCCGCCCGGCTAACACCCACCGACTTAACGCGACCGTAGACAGATAGACTTCTAGCGAATGTAGTAAAAAGCCTAAGTATACCAATGGCGACAAATCCTTTTTTCACCATTTCCTATAGGACTCTTCGCTGCCTTATATAGTCGAAGTTGCGACCGTTTAACTTACTTGTAGAAGTAAAAATTGTGTTGACAAAAAAATCTTAACGAAAAACCATCGTGAAAATAGAATTAGAATTTTTCAGTTTTTTTTATATGTATTTTAAAGGGTGGCAGCATAGATTAATAAAATTGGTCTCGCTGCGCTTGACTAGATACTGCCGTCGTACTTGTAAAATGTGGCATACTACGCCAAATACGGCGTACCCGAGCCAGTCACACTGCAAGCTGTCTGTGATGTGTACGTGCCGAATGTTTTATTAAATTTTGGGCACAATAAAATGCCAGTTTGCGTAGTGAAGCTGTGTAAAAATATAATAAAACTGTGTAAAAAGTGATAAAAAGTGATGATGTACACACACTACAATAAAAAGTTGCCGCATTCTAAAAACAATGGAGCTATTGTTTTTAGATAGTCGAGTACAGCGAGACCAACCTTTAATCTAAGGGTGGCAGACAGGCTGAAGGTCCACTTGATGGTAGGTGGTCACCGTCGCTTAAGGGCACAAGGAAAGGCTGTAGGATTTTTTTACAGTTCGCTTGAAGAAATATTGTAGATACGAGTACGTGGAAACACCTCAGGAGGAGGAGAGCGCGTGTGATGCAGTTTGCGATTGAGTTCTTCAAATTAAATGATCATATTTAATTGATGAAAAAGAAGCCAAGCGATGCGCCATCTTTGTATCTGCTATGTGGATCTTGTGTCATTGTCGATTTGTCAATACAGAAATCGAAATCTAAGCCGCTGTGGAAGTTGCCCTAGAGTTCGCTGGGCTCCTTAGTACTTAGAAAAACACCTTGGTACTTTAAATTGAAATTTTGTCTTTTTTAAATTTTTTAATACTTTTTAATGTAAAGGTCGTCAGATAGGCTGACATACTTGATGATAGGTGGCTATGGTCAAATTAAGAAACTTGAATTTTCATTCTTATTATTTTATTGTATACTAGCTGGTGCTCGCGACTTCGTCCGCGTGGAATAGTTATTTTGGGAATCATTTGGGTACGGTTTTCGCAGAGCACGCAACGGAAGCCCTCAAATAATTTTCCCCGTTTTTTCCACATTTTCGACTGTTTCTTCGCTCCTATTAGTCGCAACGTGATGTTATATAGCCTAAAGCCTTCCTCGATAAATGATCTATCCAACACAAAAATCCTGAGATTAGCGCGTTCAAACAAACAAACTCTTCAGCTTTATAATATTAGTATAGATTTATGGTTTTTCTTAATAAAATAATTTAAATAAAAATTATATAATATAAAATCTAAAGTTACAGGATGTAATTAGGGAGAGGATTCATAGAAAAAAGCGAAGGTTGAACTCTTTAGAAGTACCTCCTTAACTATGGTTATTTTATAGTTATTTTATCACTGTTGCACAGTCGTATTTCGTCAGTACCGCAGCATACCAAGCCAAGGACGGCATTCAACTTACGGGTCGGCTTATACAAAGAGATCGCTCACATAAGCGGAATATCGTTGGGGAGTTGGTGCCCTCGCGTATACAACCGTTCTGCCACTTCCACTCTATGGACCGGTTCATGCAATTGCTACTAATTTATTTTTATTTATTTTTTATTTATCTCTGAAACAAGGTGTGTAAAAAGTAGACTAAACCTGTCCTGTGAAGACCAGGAAATATCATTATTTTTAGTTTTTTTTTTTCATTTTGGAGTTTACTTCTTAAGGAGTGCAATTTTTTTTAATCATTAAAAAAATAGCTTCCTCGTTTAACGCTCCTTAAAATATTTTTTCAAAAAAAAAATAATTTTTTTCCTTTTTAAAAAAAGACGGGAGTTCCAATCCTTGGCGGTGCCTATTATGATAGAGTTTGTTCCATAAAAGAGGAATTTTGACAAGATGAGGATAGTAAAACAGTACTACGTCTGAATGTCCGATAGAAGAAAGCGGAAGGTCATATGTGCTCATGCAGCTCCTGTATAATGTATATTTGTATAAATAATACTTTATTATAAACTCGACAAATAAAGTGCTTTATCGCCCTAAGATTGAATATTCTTGTATATGTTGTTGTGTATGTTGTAGAATCATAAGGTGTGTTTTCCTTTGAAAATTCAAAGTGACAATTTCTATTGCTATCTTTATTAGCGATGACAAATTATGTTAATCAATAATCAATACCTATTTCAAATGTAAGCCTTAGCGAATTTTGAAATGAATGGAATTTGTAATCGAAACTGATAAAGCACTTTTCTTTTCTGCTTTACATTATGAAAAAAATCTTTCTTTCTTTCTTGCATAAATATACATTTAATACTAAAATGAATTTGAAAAATAAACATTCTTGGCAAATACAGTATGAACCGATCCATTACGATAAAAAACCCAGTAGCCCCGACAAAACTGGCGTGCCTCGGCTGGACACTGAATGATATGGAGACGTTTTTGCATTTTACTTTTTTATTTTATTTGTACCAAGTGGCAATAGCAAATACGGATTGGAATCCTTTTTTGTTTCACCTACTTTAATAGTTCGTGTAACCGATATGTAAAGGCGCATTGTATTTTTTTTTAAGTGAAAATGCTAATATATTTTTATTGAGCGGCAGCTTGTTTACAAACGAGGAATGAATGAAGGCATTCAGCTTTTACAATTGGATAACTTTTTTTTTCTAGACTTTAGTTGAAAAAAGGCGTAATAGTGTTTTATGGGATCTTTATAAGAAACATTCTATGGGAAAATAATTTTTAATTTATAATTATAAAGAGAGAAGATATTTGTTGTATTTTTGTGTTTTGTATATATATATAACTTTCTAAAATATATCCTATGTTAATTAATTGATGGTAGGTATTCTATAACAAATGATTCGCCTATTTCAGTACCCCAAGTGTAGTAGAAGTATGTATCCTCTAACTTGATACTTAATTGTGATACTTTTACTTGTCCGTGTGAAAGTAAAACATCACAAATAAATATTTCAAAGTTAATCAGCCAATGAGAAGTAAGCAAATAAAATACAACCAATCACAGCGTGTTTTATGGGCAGATCACTACAGAGCAATTATGTTGAAAAAGCTGAACATACGATGGAAGATCGATTCAGTGCAATTTTCTTGAACTCGGTAGCAGGTGTACTTTTAAAAGTCGTTGCCTTAGATTAACAATTGGCCTCGCTGCGCTCGACTAGATACCGCCGTCGTACTTGTCAAATGCGGCAACAAATACTACGCCGAATTCGGCGTACCCGAGCCAGTCACACTGCAAGCTGTCTGTGATGTGTACGTGCCGAATGCTTTATTAAATTTTGGGCATAGTAAAATGCGAGTTTGAGTAGTGAAACTGTGTAAAAATATAATGAAACTGTGTAAAAATATAATGAAACTGTGTAAAAAGTGCCGATTTTTTACACACACTACAATAAAAAGTTGCCGCATTCACGGAGCTATTGTTTTTAGATAGCGCGTTATCTAGCCGAGCGCAGCGAGCCAATCATTAATCTAAGGTCGTTCCGAAATTAAAGTATTAAATAAATTTAAAAAAGCAATCCATTTGCTTTTAGTGACAGGACGCACTGCGTTTTCGCAGTAATTTTGGGCAGCCCTTCTGGCGGCAGTAACCACACCCTTACAGAATAGCACATGTGCTGTAATTTCACGAAATTATAGCACATGTGCTATTGTGTTTCAGTAAGTGAATATGGGATGCCAGAGCCTACTCAATCCGGAGCCATACGTTGGTCGGCAGCGCAATAAATGCACATGCCTTCATTCATTAACATTTTATCTTTGAAATAGTATTGGCAGTTGAATTGGCTTCTATATATACCTATGTAATAAGCATTTAATTGATTATTTAGCAAAAAAAAACCGAAAAATTAACTTATCTTCTAGTGAAATTTCATCGAAAACAGCCTGTATTGATTTTTTAAACCTTAGTTTTAAGTCAGTGTTTATTTTTAATTGAGATATTTTATATTTGAAAATAAAAACCTGTGTACCTAGTACTCTGACACATCTATACTAAATATTATCTAAAATAATAAAAGTAAAAAAAATATAATAAAAAATATCTCTAAAAACTTGGGACTCTTTACGGAGCTTACTCGCGCGCTTATAATTTTCACTGTTCATTTAGTAAAAAATAATAATAATTACGAAGTCGCATCCACAGCTTTCGCTAATCGGATGGCATAAATTCTGCAAGTGCATATCGAAAGTCACTAAGCCGCATCAAGACGACTTGAACTATTGAATTTGTCAATGGAAATATTTTCAAGAACAGCTTTTGCTGGCTGTATCTAATATCCACTGAGGTTTGAGCATTGATTGCGGTCACTTGGATAATTGATTAATTATGTTTGGCGTAGTTAATAGAAAATAAATTGATTGCGAGGACAGCGTATGAGCAGGCAAAGAGTGTATTAAATAGTTAGAGTATCTACATCTATATACCAATATTAAAAAGAGAAATTAAAAAAAAATATATATTAAGTATAAAAATAAATAAAAACGAACAAAATAAAATAAGTATAAAAAGTAAATAAATAGATAAATTAAAGTTTAATTTTAAAAGAGACGAGATTTGTATTTTTGTACATTTGTAATGAGTAATCTCAAAAACTAAAAATTCATTCACCTATAGAAAGCTATATTTAATGTGCGAGTAAAATAGACTATCTATACTAATACCGAATACTATACAGATTTGATTGTTTGTTTGTTTGAATTGAATAGGCTCCGAAACTACCGGACCGATTTGAAAGATTCTTTCACCTATAGAAAGCTAAGTTATCAGGGAGTAACATAGGTTATATTTTATAAAGTTAAGCTAGTAATTTATAAAAGTGATACATAATAAATAAGTTAAGTTTGACTTGACAGGAACGAACCGTTGGATGGTTTGTTAAGGCGTTAGCTCTATTTCAAGCCACTGGGTTCGATTCCCGGCAGGGTCAACTTTGGAAATTTCTTTTTGGTCTTTTCATTGATGACTCTAGTCTGTATCTGGTCTGATTCCACTTTCCACTGATTAAAGTCTCTAATATAATCAAAACAATCTACTAGCGATCTTATAACGGCAATAAATGATCATTTTATGACATACTTACATATATATGTCTGTATGTAGGTATGTCTATCACTGATATATTAATGAGTCGACTTCAGAAAACTTGTTGCGGTCGAGATAAAACTTTTTGCAGACCGAGTCGCTTTCTCGTAATATGTCTTTATCTTTGCCGACAAATATCGCAACGGGGCGTGCGCACGCGCAAGCTTTATAAGGCTGCGCTCATTGCACGAGCGGAAGCGGGAGCGGGATTGAAGTATTTGAAGTGTTGAAAGATAAGGATTGATACGAGAGCTCAAAAAGAAATTAATTATTATTGCACTAAAACCTAATTGACACCTCATTTAAAAAAAAATTGTGTGTGTCAGCTCTATAAAATTTAAATTTTCAAAATTCAAACACGCCGAAATGACAACATTGTTCTTTTTTTAAATAATATTGTGTAGAAGGCGCAATATCTCTGAAACTTCAGATATTAAATATTAAAAAAAATAGAACGTAACTATAACGCATTCGTGTGACAATTTTGATTTTACTTCCATACGAAATTTTCATACCACTAATCTATACTTACTAATATTATAAAGCTGAAGAGTTTGTTTGTTTGTTTGAACGCGCTAATCTCCGGAACTACTGGTTCGAATTGAAAAATTCTTTTTGTGTTGGATAGATCTTTTATCGAGGAAGGCTTTAGGCTATATAACATCACGTTGCGACTAATAGGAGCGAAGAAACAGTCGAAAATGTGGAAAAAAACGGGGAAAATTATTCATCTTTGAGGGCTTCCGTTGCGTGCGCTGCGAAAACCGTTCGAGATACCCAAATGATTCCCAAAATAACTATTCCACGCGGACGTAGTCGCGAGCACCAGCCAGTTAAACTATAAGCAGAGGTAAGAGGATTCCCTTCAGAGACAAGGGGGCTTGTGATAGGCTATGGTAGCCACCTATCAAGTGGACAGTCAGCCTGTCGGGCGACTCTTTTTTTAAAAAACTCTAAGCACAGGTAGATTCTCCCCGAAGACATGGGGCGTTGCACTCCCCTCTAAATATGGCACGTGCCATGGATCTCTCTATGAAAGTAACAATTTAGATAATTCGATTTAAAATTTGACTCACAATGAGTGTTTGATTATGACCCCAACAAATACGAGAACGCAGAAATAATTATGGCTTGATTGTAATTACCTAGTTAGCTGGGATTTTGGCGAGAGGGCGTCACCATGACAACGGGAGGTCGGCCTATTTGACATATGTTTGAATTTAGAGGGTCGGTCGGTAGTTAAGTATATCGACTTTTTGATATTTTAAATATATTTTTTTTACTCAAATATTTTTAGTTTTTTTTTTAGTTTTTTTTTACGTTTACGTAGGTATGTATCTCTTTATTTTCCTAGTCTGATTTTTTTTATAAGATGGGTTTGCTCTTGGCCAACAACCAGCCATGTGGCAAGGATGAGGCCTAAGATGGAGCGAGCTCACCCAGAAGATGCCTATTCACTCGAACCTTGAAAAGATTAGGGTTATATGAGCTCGGAAATGCAGACGCCGGCAGGGAGTTCCAAACCTTTGGTAGTGCGCATTATAAAGGATGTTTCAAAGCGCTTGGTCCGAAAAGGAGGGATTTCGACACGATAAGGATGGTAGCCTCATCTTGTGATATATTATGGTGTACCTAATTGTTGATTTTCCCTAATATGTAAAATTAAATAAAGTGTTCGCCTACTAATCGAAATTCGATATTTTTTTTATGTTAAGGTCGACAGACAGGCTTCGGTCCACTTGATACCAGAAGGCTATCGTCGCCATAACAGAAGCAACTCCATAGTTAATCCAAGTACACTGCCATAGAAGAATTATGAATAAGGTATAAGGATTGGGTGATGACATTTCAAATCTAGACAAGAACAACTTTGAATTATTAATTTCCATAGCTTGACCCCGCCGGGAATCGAACCCGCGGCCCCTAAGACGTTAGGCAAGCTCTCTTACCACTCATGCTAAGGACTCGTCTTTGTAAATTATTGGGAAATAGACGCTGAAACACAACATTCCACACACAACATCGTTGGGAATTCCTCTTGGATACCCCCCAGTGAAGGGGACACTTCTAAAACCCTATCCGGCTAAAACCCAACGACTTTGTTTCTATCGCGGCCGTTGATTGGCGGGGTCGTGGGGACGTTATTACACGACTTCGGTGCCCCGCCACGGCTATCCCATGCGGGGAGGCCGGGGAACCTCGGCGTACCCGAAAGCGGGGGTACGCCGGCCTACTCGGGGGACCTTACGACGGACGGCAGTCACCCTCAAGACCACCGCCCGGATCCCGGTCAGGTTGGAAGACGGCAGATATAGGCTACCTGCCTGCGCCCGAGCCTTCTCCGACGGATTGCCTGGGAGAGGGGATCCTCTTCCCGTTGCCTTTCCACCGAACGCAGTGTGTGCCCTGCCACTACTTGCCAGATCCATATTAAAACCCTCGTCTTAATTTCGATTTTAGTTTTTTTTTTAATTTAATTTCCCCGCATAGGTTACAGAACTTTCAGGAGTAGTTAATTATTCTTTTTTTTTACAATGATAACATTCTTCTAATATCATTTAGTGTTTTCATTCACAATATTATTATCGACATTGATAATTTTTTATCTTTCGAAACTGTTCATCCTATTTAAAAAACCTTTTTTTTGTAACGAATAAACTCAAAAACTACTGGTGCGATTTTAAAAATTCTTTCACCTATAGAAAGCTACATTATCAGCGAGTAACATAGGCTTATAGGTATTGTATAAAGTTACGCGGACGAAGTCGCGTGCAACAGCTACACTCTCCCGGCTCGGCCCGGGTTCAAAATAAAAACTGTCCTATTTTTTAAGTTGGACCAAATTACACATAGTTACGAAGTTTTATCAAAATCGGTTCAGTAGTTTAGAAAATCTTAGGCGTCAAACAATGTGATACGTAATTTTTATACCTATATATAGAGATATATAGTTGGTTTCTCGTTCCATTAAATTTAAAGACACCGAAATACCACTAACTCAGACATGTATTACGAAAATGCTCATTTTGAGAGCTTCATATATCGAAGAATGGAATAATGTTACCAATTCATTATTTCGTAATAAGAGTAGCGAGGGTTATTCGAATAGGGTTAAAATCTGTTGACTATTTAATGAAGACATATTGTTTATTGTTAAACAAGATAAACAATCAATAAAATGGCAATTAAGGGTCACATACATTTGATGTTTTTAACATAAATAAAACATTAAAATTAACAAGTAATAACAGAACTGTGTTGTATTACGAAACCTTGGAATGTCGACTTACTGTCGTTTCCCAATCAACCGTGTTAACCGCTTAGACAGGATTCGTGTTGGATTTTCCTATAAATCCATCGAATCAGACAACGGGACATGATAAATTTGTATCAAGTAGGTACGTAATAATATCTTTATCTTCAACGTTTTGCGTTTCAACTTTAATACAAAGAATAGCCTTGTGTTTGCATCACGTAAAGATGGCAAAACTAACTATAATCAAATAGAAAAATAAAAATAATCAGAAAATATATTTTGGGACAAACGAGGCATACTGAGACTGACTGTTCCACTGTCATTTTTTGTGGGACAGAATATAACTTAGTGGGATGAACCCACTATAGGAATATTTTTGGGGGACAGAATATAACTTAGTGGGATGAATTCACTATGGAATTATTTTTGAGGGACAGAATATAATTTAGTGGGATGAACCCACTATGGGATTATTTTTGGGGGACAGAATATAACTTAGTGGGATAAACCTACCATGGGATCATTTTTGGGGGACAGAATATAACTTAGTGGGATGAACCAGGCACAAACCTTTTTGATTGCACCTACGAGCTTAGCACACACAAAAAGAAGCTACATACCTACTCAACTACTTTTGACATTGACGTTCTTTGTTCGAGATTACAGATACCCTTTTTTCGTCACCAAAACAACAGCCCATTGCATTTTGGGTGCTAAAGTCGTCACCTTAAAGTGCACGGTCACAGACAAGCGTCGCTTTCGTGAGAAAAATAAGCGTCCAAGTATTTTTTTATTCTTTACAAAGCAATTGTTTCTAATCAGCACGCAACACGGCAATTGTAGTTTTTCTTGTGAGACGGAAGTCGTTGCCGCAATTATTTTCGTATTAGTGACAGAATTTTTGGGATTTCAGAGCTGCACGCTTTTCCTTTTGGGCCGTGGGAGTCGCGCACCAGAAATGGCCGGCGACAATTTTTTACTTTGACAATTCGTGTGACTTTTGGTCTTTCTTAACTGTGTTGTGATTTTGTGGGAGATCTTGCAGTGAATGTGTATTTAAGCTTACGTTTATCAAATTAATCAACAGACATTTATAGTTGTGAGGCATTCTAACAGAGTACTAAATTATTCTGAGATATTTATGTCTTACTTAGATATCCGGCCTTAGCTTCGCACATTGTAGGTATATATGCAATTTTATCCCGCAAGAAAACATAAAGTTTCTTCGTATATCGCTCTGTCCACTTGCGAAAACTGTATAAAAATGTTTTGGAAAGTTAAAGGAGAAACAGACCAGCTGACAGAGACATCATTTCATAACAATATAAGATATAGTTGACTGAGAGACATTGTTGTTTCAAAATCTTCAAAAGTATTCAAATTCGCTGTATTGAACTCTATTATTAGTATTATAGTATTAAACTGGGGTTTTCATTTAAACTCGACAAATAAAGTGCTTTATCACCCTAAAATTGAACATTGTTTGTATGTTGTAGAATGATAAGGTCTGTTTTCCTTTGAAAATTCAAAGTGACAATTTCTATTGCTATCTTTATTGGCGATGACAAATTATGTCAATCAGTAATCAATAGGTACCTATTTCAAATCTAAGCCTTAGCTAATTTTGAAATGAATGGAATTTGTAATCGAAACTGATAAATCTTCTTTCTTGTCTGCTTTACCTATTTTGGGGCAGTTTTTTTAAAAAAAAATCTTAATATAAGAACCTTCATCGGGCTTCAACTAATATTTTTTAAAAAAGTAGTTTTTGTACATACAAAAATACAAATATTCTGTCTTTATAATATTAGTATAGATTTAGATGAAACGAAATAGTAAATTAATAATATATCTTCTGCTTCTGCCCAGCAGTGGGCTAAACCAATACCTATGTGCCTATACTAAGGTTGATATATCAGAGAAACAGATAGACAAAAACCAACATTTACCGTGCGCTTTTTGAAAGGCAAATAACTTTAATATCTATCATTTTCTGTTTTCCACTCTTGTTGCTAAAGAGTTAGAGGTCAGCGTAAAACGGTCGTGCATTGTAAGTAATTTGTTATGCGGTGATTCGCTTCAAGGTCGCGGAAAACGATTGTATCTCGACCGGGCACTTGCTTAGTTATGTTAGGTCGGTGCTTCGTACGGATGATTGATGGAATGGAGATAACATTGAAGACTCGTGATTTTATGAGATTCGATTCGGACCAATCTAGTTGGCCTATTCGTTTGCAAAAGCGGCAAAAGTGTGTGGAAAAAAAGAGGATTTCTGAATTATTTTTGTTTTGCCATAGGGTGTTACCATAGGATTATAAAACGACCTATTCTCAGACTTTTTATATATAAGATAACATTTTATATAAAGATAAGATAAGATAAGAGTAATCTTAATTCGATGCATTAGTACCTAAATTAAGTAGTTAATTAATTACAAATTGATGAACTATTTTGTTTAATAATAAAATTGTTCAAAATATTTATTCGAAAATCAACCTAAATTTAGCTTAAAAATATACTAAAGCTATGGTTAAATTTTATTTATTTACTAGCTTTTGTTCTCGTAGTCTACTCGTAGTAAGTAAAGTTTCATTAAAACTTGCTTTACAAAGATAACAAAATAATATCTTTACATCTATTCTTATAAACTTTTTATTTTATTAGTATATTTAATATTATAAATATGCCGCACTATTATATTACATAAAAAATTGTAGGACAGTGAAAATATAGACGTTATATATAAAGCCCCATAGGTACATTAAAAAACAAATATGTCTAAGAAAAAATATGAATATTGATGACCTTTAGCTCTAAGAACAGTACTTTTTAAAACCAACACCATACTAAAAAAGTTCTCATGGCAACGAACAATAATTATTCTTTCCTATTTCTATAGTGCCTTCAGTCGCAGGTGGTAAAGTTGAAAATGAAAATATTTTGACTTATGTCTGTCTACAGCTCGGCATGTCTTTGCCTCACGTACCGTGGTCTGGACTAGAGATCTGTCATTACTTTGATAATACTGTCCGAGTTGCACTGTACGAGTGGGTACGTGCCGGTGAAACCGACTAAGGATGTGGCCTTGTAGATAAATTATATCGATGTTTTTTTTTCACTGATTATAGTTCTATAATATGTTCTCACAATCGTAGATATCCCTTTGGGACGTGGTTAATAAAATAATAACTTGGTAATCTATCTCAAAAAGTACCTAATATAAGAATTGCCATTTAATCGAGATTTTTAGATAAATTATATTTTTTTCTTTAAAAATTCTTCTTTAAAAAAAGTTCTTGATTAGACATTTAGAAAACTACGTTTTTTATATCTATACTAATTATAACTCTTATACTATTATAAAGAGAGAAGGTTTATAATTTACGTATTTTTGTTTGTAATTAATAAACTCAAAAACTACGTTCGAATTTAAAAATTATTTCACACGTAGAAAGCTACATTATCTGCAAGTAACATAGGCTATATCTTATAAAAAAAAGTAACACGGACGAAGTCGCGTGCCACAGCTAGTATTATATAAAATCTAAATTTCAGATACTTGTCTGACAGAATTATTACAAAATCCAGCCTCCACATTTTTGAAGTAATTAAAAATCTCTCTTACATTTACAAAGATTACCATTCCAAATACACAAGCTTAACACCAAAACAACAAAACAAAAATTAACAATCAGAAAAAGGTGTGTGTGTCCTCGCAGCAGTGAAACGGATACTGGCTCAACATTGTGCTAACATTGAGATGCTACTGACATTTTGAAGGTATACCCAACAGAGGCGAGTTAAAAGCAGTGGTGTAGTACGTGTGACGGAGATTTATCGATAACACAACACACCCATCACTACTAGCCACCTTTATACAACATATGCATACCTGTATATATAGTGTTTGTTTGTAAACATATAATTACTTGGTAGGTCGATGCATATCAGCATCTAGTCTGTGTAAGTGTCTCGTAAATACACTTTTGCGCGTCAATGTGTGTGTAAACTAGTTTTGCGAGAATATGAGTGATTGTAACGCGTTTCTGCGACCACACAAGGGATCATGGTTTAATTAATAATATATAGAATGCATTTTTTTTCTATCGATTGCTATTTTAATGGCATTGTTGTGAATTATGTCCCGATGTTGCACAATTGAAAACAATTTATGTTGCAAACGACATTCTAAACGAACTGCGTCTTGATAACTAAATGTCAAGGTTTAACTTTTTTGTGATGAAGAACAACAGGCGAACACACGATTTACTCGGTGGTAAGTGGTTACCGTCAAGTTAGAATACAAGCCAGCAAGGAGAACTCGAATGCGTTGCTAACCCTATTACAATCAAGGGTAGTGGACAAGGCGATCGCCTTTGTCGCTTTAGGATCCCTTAATTACGCAACAAAAGATCATTTTATATTGGTGATCTGATAAAAAACTGATCCATAATTATGAGGCTGTGTTACGCTAATTAAGCGTCTGTTTACCTATCTCTTATCTGTAGCATTTGTAAATATACTATCTCTACCTATATATATGTGGACTGTCAGCCTGTTTACCGAATTCTTCACATATATAAATTGCTATATTTATATATGTGAAGAAATAAATTAGGTATTATTTAATAAAGACAAAAATTGTGCATTTTCTCTTTAGCTTTAGACGAGGGAGTTTATCTACTTAGATATGTGGCTATACAAAACTTTTCAAAATGGTCGTTTATAGCATACGGTGAAAAAAATCACAGTCAATACAGCACTCTTGCGATATTACATTCCATAAGACGCCAGAGCTCATTTCCCTATCCTTAAGGATACCTTCCTATCCTTAATCCCACAATGGCAGCGCATTTGCAGCATCTGTAATATTGCTTGCTTTAATAGTAGACCCACCACTATAAACTGAACCGTTAGCCTGTCTAACGACCTCTACATAAAAAATTGCACACGCAACCAGCCTATCCAAGTGACGAAATGTAACAACTCCATTTTAAAAATTCAATGCGTATTATTAGCGTGTATGAGATCAATATCAGCTTTTAGCCGGTATGCGCCGGCTAATTGTGCGAAGTGTCAGATTTTAACGTATTTAGTGCTAAATTTTACATAATCAACAAACCGTATAATTAATAGTTAAGTTATAACAATTGTTTATTCATAGAGTGATATTGTTTATGAAAATTAATTCACGTTTTAAGTGAGTATCTTGAATCTTGTTTTGCAATGAATTCGTCGGAGAAGTCAAGACGTGGTTACTTCGCAATGAAAATACAATTCACCAAATTTCTTTTATGTAAAGGTCGCCAAACAGGCTGACGGTCACTTGATGGTAAGTGGCTACCGTCGTCTATAATACAGAAACGTCACAAGTGTTGCAACCTTACTCACTTACCGAAAAGCATACAACATGCTGCTATGACAAGGTGATCTCCAGTAAAGGGATGGTTACTGCCGCCAAACGGGTTTCCTTGTAACATTATATATTGTATTTTTTATTAAAGATGTAACTAATAATATTTAGATCATAAAGTATTATGTGCATTTATAAATATAGATAAGTATATCTGTGTATAGTAATGATTGCACTTGCTGTGTTCAAGTTATAGCGGAACTCGTTTTTAGACTGGCGCGTCTTAGAAGGACGCATGAGCAACTGTACCTTTGAGCTAAAGTTATTTATAGATCTATGAAAAATGGAGAAACTCTAGTTTTGAAGAAGTTTACTAGTGGCAGGCACACTGCTTTTCGCAGTCATTTGTCATCAGAGATCATCAGCAGCAATTTGTGTGTAAGAATAAGTAAGGGTTGGTATACATATTATGGTCGGGTCGGCATAGCCGGGCAGTAGTAGTCGAACATAATATATAGAAGGTACTTCGGGTCTTCTTTGTTGTTTAACAAAAATTGCCGAATGAAATGTGCCGGCCTGACTATAATGTACGACCCTAAGGTAAGCTAGAGCCCATTCATTTCCTTCCATCGATCGATCGATCGACAGGTAAGGGATGTCTTTTAAAATTGATTGGAAGACTCGTCACAAGACAATGGTGTAATGGGTTGACCCCAATGATTTACTTAACATGTCACTCTGCTACCTAATAAGGAAAATAATGTGAGGAAACTGGTCTTATCTGTAGCATTCTCAGCATCTATAAGTATTGACGTCATATCTGAAGATGATTATTAACTCCGACCTTGCCAAGGGCAAGTATTATAAATATAACATTTAAAACTGAAATTTTTAGCCGCATTATGATACTCGCAATTTAATGCAAATTTTTTCAAGAGATTGAAAAACAATCTTTTTACCTAATTATTATTTTTACGATTATTAGTATGTGGGTATGTATGTTTGTCTGTTCCCTCGTGTCTGAAATTACTGAAAGTTGAAAGTCATGATCATTCGCTGCCATAGTCGCCGTAAAAACCGCGTAGCTCTATGTCCGCTGGTTATAGACTGTATGACATTAAATTGAATATTGCGCCCTCTAGAAGATATAAGGTCATGAAATATCAAATGAAAAGACTTATAGCACATGACATGTGCTAGTCATTCATTTTTGTGTTGGATAACACTTTGAACGCGGACGAAGTCGCGGGCAATAGCTAGTATAAAATAAAAATACAAATATATTCACAGAAATTTTGGATTTGAATTATATGTTAGTCTAAATACTTAGAAGCGTAATGCTAACATAATAATAATGAAATATTGTTTCTATTCGTTGGCTTTTAAGACACAGTCATGACCTCCGAATGTTTGGCGCATTCGTGGCGCCCTCGGACGGACGCGGTTCCGCGCGGTGCCTTTATAATTGATGTGCATAAACACGCCGATATATACAGTATGTGTCAATTTATAGTAATTTTAATAGATTTATTTTTTCTCTTTTTTAACCTCCAACGCCTGACAAAAAACGTAGTGGACATATACTTATCTATGGTCTGTGGTGTCTGTGTATCTGTCTGTAGAATTGTAAAACGCCTCAAATCAAATTTTGAGGTACCTGATGCCAGAGGCTTCGCCCGCGTAGAATATATGACTTGAAATTATATTCCACTAGCTGTTGCACGCGACTTTGCCCGTGTAACCTTATAAAATATAGCCTATGTAACTCGCTGATAACGTAACTTTCTATAAGCGAAAGAAATTTCAAAATCGGTCGAGTAGTTTTTGAGTTTATTCATTACAAACATACAAATCTTGTCTCTTTATACTATTAGTAGATATAGATATTGATTAGTGAAAGATTTTTTTATTCGAATTAGTAGTTTTGAAGATTATTCCTCCTAATATACAAACAAACAAACTTTACCACTATAATATTAGTAGATATAAATAAGTAAATGGTACAGATAAATTATTTATTTTATAGAGTACTTTAAAAAAACACAGCCTGTAAATCACTTTAGAAATTTATCTAAATTTAAAGCAATAAATCAAATATATTTAACACATTTTCTAACATACTATATACACACATGCACGTGCACACATAGACGGTTAGCTCGTCGCACACATTCAAAGGGCCCAGATCAACAGTGCGTGAATATATTTTGTATGAACAAAACTGTTATGAAATAATAATTGATGTCCATTCACATTGTGTCCGTCTGTTCGCGTCCAACAATTGTCAATGGCTTGTATTTTTTTTTTCTTTTGTGGTCACCGGCGTTATTATCTTTGTGCCTACGTCGAGATGGTAAATATAGGGGACAAAAAAAAAACACAATTTTCCGGTTTACAGCATTTTGCCACAGTGCCCGCGGTTGTGGGTTTCCATTCGAGGTTGAAATTAAAAACGGACATTAGATTCCTTTATTAAAATCGCTATCATTTAATGCTTTGTAACCTTGTGGTATCAAAAGTAACTAGTAACTATCTGTTTATGGGTCGATGAAACTATTGAGTTATATATTATTTTTTTATGAGAGATGGGTTAGCTCTTGGCCACCATCCAGACGTTATAGCGAAGATAAGGCCTATGATGGAGCGAGCTCACTCAGAAGATGCTTATTCACTCGAATTTTGAAAAGATTTGAGTTATATTCAGATTTGGGTTATATGAGCTCCGAAATACAAACGCCGGCAGGGAGTTCCAAACCTTAGCAGTGCGCATTATGTCCGATGGAATAAAGGGGAAGGCGCTATGAGTTCATGCAGCTCCTGAACACTCTCCAAAGTACATCTTATAAAAGACACATAGACTGGCAATTTTGCGTCTGTGTGCCAGGCTCTGCATCTTAGATTTTAAAAGAGTACTGTCACCTATGAGTCTTCTAGCTCTGCGTTCTACCGAGTCGAGTGCGGCAAATTGGTATTTGGCTGAGCCATCCCAAAGGTTTGAGCAAAACTCCATGCAAGAACGAAATTGCGCCTTATACAAATATAGGAGGGTCCGTGGCGTTTGCCCCCAGTGGTGTACGCACCTGTGGTGTATGCCCCCGATTTGCATAAATTAAATATGGAGCTGTCCAAACGTAAAGTATCGCCAAACTTAAGCACAAAAGTGTTTTTTGTCAAGCACCAGTCATTTATAACAAGATTCTGAGCAGCTCAATAGCTAGTTGATAAATGTTAATTTATTTAAATTTAAAATATTACATTGTTGTTGTTGGTCAAGAGCTAACCCATCTCTTATAAAAAAAAATAAAAATAAAAAAAATATAATGTCTGATAACTTAGTGGACGGTGGTGAATAATTACTTATTTTGTTATGTAGTGTTCTCAAAATATTTGCACACTTCAAAGGTAGCGAAATGTAGCGAGCCTTATTTATTATGAAACCATTGTAATAACGTATATTTAGCAAATTAATATATTATTACTATTATTAAATTTTCTCCTTTGTAACATAAAATATTCAAGCATTTTGTTTTTCATAGTGGACAAATAGTTTTCATTACCGGAAAACATAAAAAGCACTTAAAACGCTCCACGGTTTAATTATTTAAACAATTTTGACACTGGTCGACAGAGCAACCCTTTTTGCGTTCAAAAAATCACCAGCAATTATACTTACCAACTGAGCAGATGTGGAATTGTTGAAATGTCTCGACAGGAACAAATTGTTTAAGAAAATGTGCCTTATAAGACGTTTTCTTTGCTACAATTATTGTTATTGTATTAGTCCGGTCAAAATAAACATGAAAAGAGTGATCAAATAACGATAATTTCGACAGAGTCAAATTTTGGTAGAGACCTTGGGTATACCATCTATACTAATATTATAAAGCTGAAGAGTTTGTTTGTTTGTTTGTATGAACGCCCTAATCTCAGGAACTACTGGTTCGAATTGAAAAATTCTTTTTGTGTTGGATAGATCATTTATCGAGGAAGGCTTTAGGCTATATAACATCACGTTGCGACTAATAGTAGCGAAGAAACAGTCGAAAATGTGGAAAAAACGGGGAAAATGAGGGCTTCCGTTGCGTGCGCTGCGAAAACCGTTCGAGATACCCAAATGATTCCCAAAATAACTATTCCACGCGGACGAAGTCGCGAGCACCAGCTAGTTAAGAATAAAGAGTAAAAGGCCCCATCAACCGTGTGTAAAGAAACTTATTCGGGGTCAAAGGTCAAAATTTCAGGTATTTTAGGTTTTTCTCGAAAACGGCAAGTTTTATCAAAAGAGTACCTCTTACCAAAGTTGTAGATCTCAAAATTCTCTATAAAAATGGTCCTGAGATATCGCGGTCTCTACCAAAATTTGGCTCTGTCGGAATTATCGTTATTTCAATTGTCTATTTTTACCGGACTATATAATGCAGACAGACAACAGACAGACAGTCCAATAGATAATCAATATGCATATATACAAGAAAAGTTAGGATAAATGAATTGTTGGAACAAATTTTGTACAATAACAAATTTGAATTATAAAATAACAGCATATTATGTGCTTTTGTGTTTCGCTGAAAGAGCCACCTCCCAAGGAGTAAACTGTTAGCCTGTCTGTCGACCTTAACATAAAGAAAATACTTAAAAATTATAAAGTCCTTCTGAAAGAGGACACTTTTCTAAGTTATTAAAAAGTGATATGGTATTGGTATGTATGTGAGACGAACAAAAGAAAGAAATAGTATGGTGAATAAAAGTACGAGAAGCATGAATGCGAGAACTAGTATGAAAGAGGAAAGTAAACACACGCTATAGCTTAGTGCTGTAGGGATTTTAACAAAAAAAAAATAAAAAAATAAAAAAAAGTAATAGCAATAACTAACCAGTCGTGTTAGTTGTGTAGCGACCTGCACTAGTATGTAAGTATGTACTTCCGTGGGCACTGCGGGGGCTGCAGTCCGCGAGCGGACTCATTAAATTCACATAAATAAAGTTGATAGTCCACGGTTCGACTCCCGATCGACATCTGTTGCGATCATCGACAGGCGGTCATTGTAAAAATAAATACGCAACGTGTAGACTTATCAATTTTTAGACATGACAAAATACTAATGTAAAACAGACAAGAAAAGTGCTTTATCAGTTTCGATTACAAATTTCATTCATTTCAAAATTCGCTAAAGCTTAGATTTGAAATAGGTATTGATTACTGATTGTCATAATTTGTCATCGCTAATAAGGATAGCAATAGAATTTGTCACTTTGAATTTTCAAAGGAAAACAGACCTTATCATTCTACAACATACAAAGAATGTTCAATCTTAAGTGATAAAGCACTTAAGAGTCATGGATGTTTTGTATTTATAATAATTATTGTATGTAAAAAAACAAACACTCGCTATTTTATTATACTAATCGATAGGATTATTCAGATTATAGATTTTTTTTAATTTTAGTTGGTTCGAGTCCCGGGCGAGTCAAGCGAGTTTTAGAAAATCTTTGAATGCAGTTTGGTTTCCTTTTAAAAATAAAGGAATGTCTCCGTTATGTAAAACGAGCCATCTTAAGGATTTAAGGTAGTTTCCCTGGAGGGCCCGACTTATTTTTCCACCCTGTATACAAATGTGATAAAATAAGAATGTGATACAAAGTTAACTACTTACTGTTGTTGACAATAATAGTAATTTAATATGACTAATATATATGACTAATATGACAAAAATCTAATGCGATATTCATGTGATGTGGGCAGTTAAAAATTAGATTGGTCAGCCCGTTCCCTCTTCATTCCTCATCTTTTATCCTTAATCCTGCTAAGGTCTTCAGTTTTAATGTAGTTTAGTTTAGTCCGAGTTGGAATTTTAATTTCTTATGTTTTTTTTTTTAAATACTTTTACAACTTCCTCCGTTAAAGACATTAAGGGCATGTCTATCGCGTTCCAAAGTTGTTAACTATGATAATTGGAATTGTTATTAGTTTGCAAGGTGTGAAGCGTTGAGTACCTATTCTTGAAACAACATATCTTTTAATAAAAATTCTAGTATATTTGGACCTTTTATGTGCAAGCAATAAAAAAATCTTTATTACTTCATTAATTTTGAAATTAATAAATTTATTTTTCTATTTGTATTAATTGAATTTATTAATTAATTATTTAATATTTAGTAGTAAAAGAATGAAATGGGTTCCGCAGTCATACAATGGACATAATCACCCATTTACAGACCAATAAGAAATTATAACACAACGTTTTAATTGTTAGAATAAGGGATTTTAGAATAAGGGCCTCTAATAAAATATAATTGAGAGTTCGTGACAGTTACTTTGGCTTAGGGCCTTTCACCATCTGTCAAGTAGGCTAACCGTAATTTAAAGTCACCGGTCACCGGGGATGATGGAGCTGATATACCTTTGTTGATACTGTATAAGTCCCAAACATTAAAAAGAAAATATTAAAAAAAATGGCCTATCGAAGAATGCACTAAACAGAGTGCATCATCACTACATATTATAATTTTATTAAGTCCTCCGCCGCGTATGTCTGTCTGTCCCTATGTATGCTTAGACCTTTAAAACTACGCAACGGATTTTAATGGTGCTAATGGATAGAATATGAAGGTATACCTATTGTATACCCATATAGGTAGACAGATTATTGTCCAACGTTAAAAAATGAAATGGTGAATCGTCTCTAAAAATATGAAACTCATTTTGTCGTAGCGTTTCGCCACAGTTTTCCCACTATTACGCTGTGTGGCATAGTTAATAGACAAAATGGCGTCGTCACGGGCGACACACACGGTAATGGAGGCTTTATCTTAAGTGTGGCATCGGCCTTATGTGCATCCGTACCTACGAACTTGGCCTTTGTATTGTGAAAAAAATATATACAAGAATTTATTATAATATCAAGACATCAGCGTAGCGATGGTGTTTTTTGCTGGACATTTGCAGTAAAAACTTGAATTTTTTTTTGTTATAGGATCCACTAAAAACTATTGCTATGTTCTATATATAGGTATATATATATATAAAATTCTCGGGTCACAGTGCTTGTAACAAAAGTCCTACGAAACGGCTTGAACGATTTTTATGGATTTTTTTGTGTATATTCTGCAGGTCTGTGTACTATGTCCCGCGAGTAGGCCGGCGTACCTCCACTTGCGGGTACGCCGAGGGTACGCACAGGCCTCCCCGCGTGGGATAGCCGTGGCGGGGCACCGAAGTCGTGTAATAACGTCTCCACGAGTCGTCCATCCACGGCCGCGATAGAAAGACAGTCGTTGGGTTTTAGCCGGTAGGAATCCGGCATAACCCACAGTGTCCCCTTCACTGCCGGGCAGCGACATTCTGTTGGGTTAGAATGTCGCTGCTGCCGGGTATCCAAGAGGATTTCCCACAGCTCTATTATTTTACGAGATATTCTAGTTTTTCGTACTGACCCGTAGGTTTCTTTGTCCGCGAGCGTAGATTAGGACTTGATACGAGTAAAAAAAAATTAATATATTATACCTATCTATATTTGTATATAGATAGGTATAATCTAACCCCTGTAAAAATGTTATTATCTGAAATAAATGTAAATATATAATATAGGTATTTATATGTTGTATAAAAATAATATCAAAACACTCTTAACTCTTACATCTTTAATTTTGAGCGATCGCCATATAAATTGGCAAAAAGTAGATGTACTTTTCATGGAGATTTCTATGCCTTCAAATTTCAAGGAAACTGCGTGACATATCGCACCTTCGTCAAAACAAGGGCATAACTGCACTTTTTTTAATTTTTTTTAACCAAATAAGCCCTTTTTAATGCTTTTAAGACACTTTTGCATATTTAACTCATTTTACAAATTGTTGTAAGTTGTGCCCTTGTCTTACTGAAGGTGCGATATAGATACATTGCATACCTTCTTAAACTTACGCCTGTTTGCAAGAAGAAATTTACCTGAAACAAAAATTGAATTTTATCAGCAAATAGTTCATTTTACATAATATCAACAGTTTAGATAAATGTAATTAGTTAAAAATTTGAAAAGCTTGTATTATACTCTGGAATTTATCGGCTTTATTTGGATAAAAGTGTCGCTTTCTTCTCTTTAAAGGCGAGGACTTTTTCGGCAATAAATTCGCCATTTTGCGGGTTCAAAATAAAAACTATCCTATCTTTAAAATTAGATCAAATTACACATAGTTACAAAGTTTTATCAAAATTGGTTCAGTAGTTTAGAAGTTCATTGGCCTCAAACATGTGATATGAAATTTTTATTTATTGTGTATATAAAAATTGTGTGTGTAGCTATTTCTTATAGATTTAGAAAAATGCACTAAAATTTAAAACAAATACTTTTTCGCTATAACTTAATGCACATGTCATAAATTCTTGTACAATTTAAACGCAATAAAAAAACAATTCAAAATAGATCTCGAAATCGCCGAACTACTGTGACCACGAATTAAGACCTCCGATAAAGTGAAGAATTACCCCTCTGTGTTTATATTTTGAAATATTCAAGAGAGGGGTGAGAGGTCTCTTTAAAATTGTCACGTAAGTAGCAGTCATGCAAGCGTGACGTCACCGTTCGCTAACCACACTAGTGATGGACCCTTTACCATTTATTTCACAGAATATTTATTTTTTAATTATCTGGCTATATCCTTACTAATACTTAATATTATAAATGCGAAAGTTTGTGTGGATGTATGGATGGATGTTTGTAACACTTTCACGCAAAAACTGCTGAACCGATCACCATGAAATTTTGCATACACGTTGTCTGGGACAAAGAAATCTGTTTAAAATATTGTTACAAAATATTTAGAAATAGAATCAAAAATAAACTAAATTATTAGTTATTTTAGATACACATAGGTACTTACTAACTAAGGTTTTGATTGGTAACTTTATATATCCAGGTCAATAAGGTATCTTCAGGTGAATAAACGTAGTAATATATTCAAGAACTAAACTAAGATTTTTTTAATTAATTTTTTTTTTTACTTGTTATACGTTTCCCATCACTAAACCACGCTCAGTGCACAAGCGTTATAACTTCACTATCATGAGATCATCGATAACATGTTTTTTTTTTTCATTTTGCGCATAATTTTGATTTGTACGTACATTTACTTTCCGAGCGATATTTTGAATATAAATAAAATTGAACTATGATTAAGTTAGACAAATCCTTTTATTTGACATAGGTATACAAAAAATTATGAATCTCTTTATATACCTATTTAAACTCCTAAAATTGTAAACTATGTGTTCTTTTGAAATCCTATATTAATAACGTTAGCAGATTGTTAGAGAAACATTAAATAACTATAATGCATAACATAACGCATTCGTGTGACAATTCTGATTTTACGCCCATAAATTTTCATACTACGCGCAAATCGATTCTTAAGGAGTAAACTCAAATAAATAATGGATTAAATAAATACAAAATAACTGATACCTATTCAGATAACAATATGAACAGAATAGAATTCAATTTAATTAAAAATACGGGACTACAAAGTCTTTGACGCATCACGCGATCTTCAAAAACTAACGTTTTGACGTTTCCGGTTCCTAAAAACTCGACAGTCTGACAAAATTACAAAACGAATTTCTTATCGGGGGACAAGCAAAAAAACACTTTATTTTGAGTACATCAAAAGCCATATTCTAATGGAGGCACGAGACACGGCGAAACCGTTCTGAATGTTCATTTCGTTGAAGTATGGCGTCTTATTTTGATTTGGGTCCTGTTATTTCACGTATAAGAAGCATAAAAAAATGTATATTCACGCTGTCATGTAAGAGTTGAGTAACAGTTGTTCGAATTTCATCGTGCTTTTGAAAGATATGCGAAAGGCCACACAATTTATAAGTTACAATATTTATGTGTTTAAATTTTGGTAAATTTTAAACCTTCATACTATACCAAGAATATACTATACCAAGCAAGCATATATATACTTACCTATCTAGTATCTTGTTTGTTTTACATGGTTGTTGTTGTTACATTGTTTGACGACAATGAACTCCTAAACTACTGAACCGATTTTGATAAAACTTCGTAACTATGTATAATTTGGTACAACTTAAAAGATAAATATAATTTTGTAATTTGAACCCGGGCGAATCCGTGAGCGTGTAGCTAGTTGGCATATAAAAAAATACGCTCTGTTACAGTTATACTACCAGTAGTACTTCTTGGTAGTACAACTGTATCAAAATGCGAGGTTTGTTGATACAATATAATATATTAGGTTTCCCATATTAACTGCAAATATTCGAAGATATCTCTTAACCTTTGAGTAGGACTTTAATGACATTACCACACAAATCACGACAGATAACGGATCAACCTTAACTGGTTCACCCTAATACGAACACATGGTTATCAAATCAAGTGTTCTAATTATGCGAGAGTGAATTTCTCGACTGTGGTATTTGCTTTAATGAGTATCTTAAATATTTGATTAATGTTAGTGATAGCGTAAAATAAGCTTAGAACATTGATGCAAATGTAAATGTATTAAGATATATGTAAGTAGTTCAACTGTATTATAAAATTATCACCCTTTTCGATACATACCTACCTACTTACTATTTTTCACATAGCATGGGCACGGTGACATTTGGTATTGATGTTACTAGAGACGTAGACGCTGATGAAATCGAATTAAAAAATATCGACAAAAATTATTGACATATTAAAAAATATATTGTATTTACTGTACTTAAATATATTTTTAAATAAGATGCTTGAAATGGATGAAATTAAAATGTCACCGTACCCTACTATAAAATACTCAAGTTCATTGCTTATAAGCAAGATTATGTACCTACTTTTGTAAAACCAAATAGTCTAAGCGAGCTTCTTGGCTTGAGTGCCATGGAGTTCGAATTAAAAAGAAACGGCTGGAGTATTATATGTATTGTATATATCCAACATTATATACCAAAAAATCAATTTCGATCAAGTATGGTGTATTTAAATTTTGGATTTAGATGATAGATAGAATAGGTATCATCAAACTGTATCCTCACTTATCACTTATCACTGTATCACTTTTCTGAATTGCCTCCCACTTCGAAAGTAAAGTTGAAGACATATTCACGTCAAAAAACAACAAAGCGTCGCGACTGACCCCACAATATTCAAATTTCGAATTATGAATGGTCAATCGTTTCGGGTGAGTCGGTTTTTTGTTTTCTTTTACAATTCTCTTTTTTTTTTCAAATAGAGAATGATTGATAGAAACGTTGATGTCTTTTTTGTTCGTTGCGTCATTAGTAGTTAATTACTTGTGAACTCGATCATTTGTAACCTTGTACGTTGGTTTGTTAGCGTTAAGGAATAGGCAAGCATTGGAGAAGGTAACTTTTTTAATCCAATTATTGTCAAAGAAAACAACGCATACAGCCTTGTTTTTTTTTTCTAAGGATTCTTAATATGGTGTGACCAACATTAAATTTTAAAATATTTGATATTGAGTATATGTATTTGAAAGAAACTTATAATAAAATTTGAATCTTTTATGTTATATTTAATGACAATAAATAAATAATATATTTAATTTTATGATTCAATATATACAGTAGGTAATGAGATAATTACACTTCATTTATCTACTAGTAAACGTAGTAAACTAAAAAAAGCACTACCGTATCCAAAAAAACAATTTAATAGACAAATGTTAAATACTCAATCTCGCAGGTGCTTAGTGTGTTCATTTATGATTTATGGCAACACCAAAACAAATCGTTGTATTTAATTGGATCGATTTAATTCCAATACATTGCTTACAACACTATTTTTATTGGTTAACATCTTAATTTAGCGATGAATAACATTCTTAATGCTATTTCCAATAATAGTAAGCATGAATATCTAATGCAATTCTTTTACTCGTATTTTACAAACATCCTACTAATTATCTAGATATACTTAAATGTGAACCAGGATGGATGTTTGTTACTTTCTCTTTGGTAATTTTTGGCACACAGATAACATTAACTTGTAGAATTAACCTGGATTAACATACGAGGGATCATTTAAAAATATAAAAAATGAGCGTCAGTGTCGCCATGGCGGTTCCTCGTCATTACAGCGACAAAGTTGCTAGATATAAATTTATATTACTATATAAATACATATTTATATTTTAAATGAGACGGTTGTTATATTTTTCATTTTTTAACGCACAAAAGACGGGGATTAGCACCTAGATTTATAAAATATCATCGTATCTGAGAAAAATGGCTTAAAATTAGTAGGTAGGTATATAGCAGATTGTGTAATGTCTATTTTTGAATACCTAGCTGTTTCAAAAACCATTTGATGTAAATGTAAACTTTTAACTGATGATACTTTAGAAGTCAGTTTATTAGCATTTCAGACATCATATTATTTTGCTATATCATATTACTAGCTGGTGCCCGCGACTTCGTCCGCGTTCTGGATGAAAGGTACCCTATGTTCTTTCTGGTGTACCAGACAACGCGTATGCAAAATTTCATGGTGATAGGTTCAGTAGTTTTTGCGTGAAAGAGTTACAAACATCCATACATACATCCATACAAACTTTCGCATTTATAATATTAGTACTGATTATTAAGTCAGTACTGTTCCGTATCTATCTCGGAGATTCATGCAACATTTCTTCTATAAAACCACATAATAAATTCAATAGCTCTATCTATTTTAACTTTAATGTTGTAAATGAGTCCCTTTTATTAAAAAATACGATAGATCAAATTATACTAGTAGACACTAGTTTTACAAAATCACACATCGAACAACGTTTAGATAATATTTGTAATTAATGTAAGTATTGCAATAAAAAATTAGATATATTATAAGAAAATTTGTACACTATTAAATATTTTTAGGATCCCTCCCTAAGAATAAGAACCCTGATATAGAAAAAATGTGACAGGCTACACTGCGTTCTGCAGTTATAAAGAAGTCAATCATACCTAGTGACTATTCACTTATAGAACAGCATTTTATCCTTATCCCTTATTCAAGTTCACTTGGAACTTGTAACGGCTGTTGTCTTACTACTTTACAGATCTAACAATGCCAGCATTTCTGTTAAATATTTTAAGAAAAAATATAGGTACCAATATAAAAGTCACATCAAGGTACCTATATGTAGCCTAGAGTAGAACACGTCTTGAGCAAGCATCCGGCAGGCCAATCGAGCCAATATTGTGACCAGAATAACTTGAACTCTCTCCGTGTACTGTTATACCTTATTCGGGTCGCAGATGTGAAGACTTGCGGGGAGGGTAACGGACGTATTTCTGTTGGTGGTTGGTTAACAACACTTGAACACATTATGGCTTTAATCGGGACTTCCTACTTAGGTCCAGGAACGTATTGTACAGAGATTTGTTGTATTAAATTTGGACTGGATTTGGGGCAAATGTTTGTACCAACATTATTGATGATGCTTCCTTGAACTGACTTACTTAATATTAGCAAATATCATAAAGGCTGTTCGAACTATTGCAGCACTTATGGTGTTACTTATGTTAATTGGCGACGGTAGCCAGCTACCATCAAGTGAATCGTCAGCCTGTGTGCCAACCTTAATATAAATAATTGATTAATTCGTTAATAATTTTGCAATATAAAATTTAAAACAAAATAACAGCGAGGTAAAAACTCTCTGTTGCTTTGGTATAAGTCAACAACAGAAATTAATCGACAAATTGACCTGCACCAATAAAACTCCAGCTGTCGATAAAATATCGATTTTAAAATTAATATAACTTATAAGCAACAAGTTTATTGAAACAGAATGAGGGGTTATTTTTAGTGCGCGCGTTTTAGTAAGAGGAAACATTAAAATCTATAGGAATTTCCATAATATAAATGAGGAGGAAGGTTTATGTATATAATATTGTTGCGAAGCCCGGGTTCGGTTTGCTATTCTATACTATTAAAACAAATAGTCATCTGTCAAATAATCAATTTATGAGTAGGTAATATCCTTTTCTAAATATTTTTCTTTCAACACTGTGTATTTATATTTCATTAGAATATTTTAATATGGCTCATTTATAGATCTATAAATCCTTAATGCACAAAATATTTTATTTACCGCAATATAGCACTTGCAACTATTTTCGTAAGGTAAATGACATATGTGTAGGATTGAGTAAGATATTAAATTTTCTGCCATCCCGCTGAAGTCTGAAGTAAAATCATGTATACATTCTCTCGATATATTGCTTATGCGCGCGTTCATTCAAAATATTCCTTTAGTGACAGTTACAATTTTAAGGCCCGCACAGCGCGTTGATTAAAAAGCAATAATATCATTATCTACTCGAGTATAAAAACGTCATTAAAGCGTTGATGGGGTAAACGCACCTATATAGGATGCGCTGGTCTATGCGTGTGAGCTGTAGACCCATGGACTTGTGTTATTTCACACCACAGAAGAAATATTTTTATGGGAAAATATTTTAGAATCTCATATTGTTTACAAGGTCTTAGAAAACTTGTTAATAAAAGCCACTGCTAATGAACGAATGGAGCGTGCACATAAAAAATAAAAGCAACTTTCGGCTATACGTGATTATATAATTTCATTTCCCTTATTACCACTTCAATAAAACGACGCATTTAGTTTTTATATTATAGTTATTCAAATATATATAATCTGAAATATATGTAATAAAAATACAAAGATTTTTCCATAGTTTTTAAGCATAATCTAATTGTTTTAAATAGCACATGCTGTAAATATTATCCCAATAGGGACAAGAATTTTGACTTTTAAACACATCTTTGTAAGAAATAGCTTTAACCTTGAGTAAATATCTAAAGCATTTTTTACGCGGGAAAACCCTCAGCAAATGCCTATATTTTTCATAAATATTTTAATAAGTATGCCAAATATTTATTACAACATTATTAATAAAACGAATTTCCCTTAAATAAAATAAATTTTTTAATCGACTATTTCTTTTTTCAAGTATTAGTCCTTAACCTACTGGTAACCTCGTGCAGCATTAAAATTAAAATTGTAAATAAAATTCTGTTAAAAAAATACCAACATGTTTCAATACCAATTTAAAAAGAACCACCACACCCCTCCCATTGGAAACTAGTAGTAAACGTTGCGGAGATCTCGTCGTAGTACCGCGGTGTCAAGATAAACTGGTTTAGCTTACGCGTGCTTTGTAAACGCGACTGCAAAATTGTTTGTGTCCATTGAATCACTAATTACGTCATATTGAATTAATTTACTTAATTTTTTAATTGGAGATGTCCAATAACGATGTAAAACAAGACTAGTCGTTGTAGGAATTGTACGGAAAAAGTGGTAAAGAATTATTGACTTTTATGGTATTTCTAAGTTTAGCATCACGTAAAGAATGCAATGATCGAAATAAATTTGTAATGGGCCTTACATTGTCGATGTATGGACATTGGACACTTTTAAAATTGATATTAAATGTTTATCGAATCTAGATCAGAATTTAGTAACCAATCATATTCATTTCATTCAAACTATAAATAAATAATAATTAATCCGTAAAAAAACTTTGATACCTTTTAAAGAAAATTGCGCAGAGATATGAGTATGGATACTTAGGGAACTATCCCTAAGTATCCATACTCAATAATACTTACAATGCCGCGACCTTAGATTAATGATTGGTCTCGCTCCGCTCGACTAGATATCGCGCTATCTAAAAACAATAGGTCCGTAAATGCGGCAACTTTGTGTGTAAAACTACTTTGTGTGTGTGTGTTTCACTACACAAACTGGCATTTTATTATGCCCAAAATTTAATAAAACATTCGGCACCTACACATCACAGACAGCTTGCAGTGTGACTGGCTCGGGTACGCCGAAGGCGGTGTAGTATTTGTTGCCGCATTTGATAAGTACGACGGCGGTATCTAGTCGAGCGCAGGGAGACCAATTATTAATCTAAGGCCGCGACTTCGTTTACGGGTAAGATTAGAGTCGACTAAGGACGTACGCGCATTGGGGGACTGCCGCCCGTCGTAAGGTCCACGAGATGTCCGGCGTACCTCCACTCTCGGGTACGCCGAGGTTCCGACAGGGAACGTACCCCTCCCCGCACTGGATAGCCGTGGCGGGGCACCGATGTCCTGTCATAATGACCCCGTGACCCCACCTATCAACGGCCGCGCTAGAAAGTCGTTGGGTTTTAGCCGGTACGAATCCGGCATAACCCCGCAGTGTCCCCTACACTGCCGGGTACGCAAGAGGATTTCCCAACGTAAAAAAGGGTCGTACGCGCTTTACATTCATTAAAGAGTGATGTGCCGTAGTGTATTGGACACGAATTAGCACATGTCGACCCACGTGCATATAATGCGGGTTTCCTAGTCAGGTTTTTATGAAACACAACATATGTATAATATGTACATATTTGTTGATACATTTCTGCATTGAGCGATTTTATAACGAACACGGATTACCTACACTTGTTAAGGAAATCCTTGACAGAAACGCATTGAATTTGACTTTTTACAAACACGAGGACATACGTTATGTGGTAATCCTATAATAAATTATTGGGTAATATCCAATCGTGCATCAGAAAAACTGTGGTTTTATTTAGCAAAAATCTATTTTAGTTTTCTACCAAATTTTTTTTTAATACAAGCTTGTCCCTTACTAGAACGCTAGAACGCGTTGTTGGGTGCTTGTCTATCTAAGCATATCTATCTCTCTGGACCGTCAGTCTCTTTGGATCATAACATTAAAAAAATGCCCGAAATCCTAGCTTTCGATCAAAACCCTGATTTCAAAATAACCCCCTGTAACGTGTGCAATTAAAGTTTTGGTTCGCGAGTGATAAAATCTAACATTAATAAAAATATAGGTACTATCCGAAACCCTAGACTATAGTAACTATTATTTAATCTGTGTCCTAGCTTTAGATTCATATACTCTGATTTCAAAATAACATCTCATAATCTAGCATAAGCATAAGCATACATTACCTATCTCTCTATCTAAGCCTATCTATCTAAACATATCTCTCTATTTAGATAGATGGCTTAGATAGAGGCTTAGGCCTAACTATCTATCTAAGCCTAACTATCTATCTAAGCATATCTCTCTATCTAAGCCTAACTCTATATCTAAGCCTAACTATCATTAAAGCATATCTTTCTATCTAAGGGTACGATTACCAGCAAGGTCAACTTTAGTCATATACTCTGATTTCAAAATAACCCTGCGGCGTGTGCAGTTAAAGTTTGGGTTCGCGAGTGATAAAATCTTGCGAGAGAAAGTGCCCTTTTTAAATGTAGGGTGAATGCAACCTGCTGTTGACAATGACTTTTAACTGACATTGATAAGGAGTTAATAAACGCGAAACTGCGCAGGCGCAAAGTGAAGGCTTGTTAATCGAGTATTTCGTGTGCGCGAACTTTTAGCGAAACTGTTCGTTTTTTTTGTTTTTTAATTAAAACTAATTAATTCGCACACAATGAACCGATAAATCATTTTCTTTTATTCACAATCGTTACGTAATGAGATGGAATGTGTAGCCATATGTCATTAAGAAAAATAATGTTTATATTACTTTACTTATCTTTTAAATGCGACTAGTAAATATGGATTTACTAGCTGGTGCCCGCGACTTCGTCCGAGTTCTGGATGAAAGGTACCCTATGTCTTTTCTGGTGTCCCAGACAACGTGTAGGATGCAAAATTTCATGGTGATCGGTTCAGTAATTTTTGCTTGAATGAGTTATAGACATCCATACATCCATACCATATACAATGTTTTGTTACATGTATTTACGTAACGAATTGTAAAATGAGATAACAAAACGCTTTTAAATATTAGAAACCACTCTGTGTCGTTTCCTTGACAGTACCGTCAGAATTGAGGGCATGGGACCCGCCTATGCTTCATTCATAGAACTCAGCTATAACTATACAGGTAGGTAACTACATTTATCTTTTTAATATATAAAAGGCGATGTGTGTATGTACGTATGTATAGACTGCAAAACCGCTGAACAGATTTGTATGAAACTTTCAGACAATTTTCGGATCAGTCCAGCGGGTGTTCCTCTAAAGTTTGGACACAGACGTAGTATAGTTACCTATGTTCCATAGATATAACTATACTACAAATACTACTGTAGTTATATCTGTAGAAAGAATATAGATTCAAAGTAAGTATTTAATATGCAAGCAGTCGACTTCTATATACAAGCCCATTATAATATTTACAGAGACTCGTCACTCATGCAAAACCACTTGAGCCCTAGTTGTAAGTCAGGTTGACAACATATCTCCCGTAATACGTCTATTTGTATGCACATAATATTATAATTAATATTTCACTAATTTACACTGGAAAATGTGCTGTTTTTTATGATAGATTGATGCAGGCAGGCATACGGACCGCCGGTATCATTCTCTTATTTACACATACTTTACTCATACTCATATTTACTCGTATCATACTCGTATTGTCTAAGCGCTAGTGCCTGTATACGGACACCTAAAAATGGTGATGGGGACGAAAGACACTATAGTGTAGGTAAATAATGAGGCCCCCTGTGTAGGCCGGCGTACCTCCACCTTTGGGTACGCCGAGGATCTGACAGGGAGCACAGGCCTCCCCGCGTGGGATAGCCGTGGCGTACCTCCACTTTCGGGTACGCCGAGGATCTGACAGGGAGCACAGGCCTCCCCGCGTGGGATAGCCGAAGCGGGGCACCGAAGTCGTGTAATAACGTCCCCACGACCCCACCCATCAACGGCTGCGATAGAAAGAAAGTCATTGGGTTTTAGCCGGTAGGAATCCGGCATAACCCCGCAGTGTCCCCTTCACTGCCGGGTATCCAAGAGGATTTCCCAACGTTACAAAAAAAAATTTAAATAATAAGGCGGTGACCAAGGAGATCAACTCTTAGGGACGAAGTGGAATAATCCTCTTAGGGTATTTTGTAATCAAAAATTCAAATTAAGTCTAAATATTTATTCATCAAATAGATTTCTCCAAAAAAAAATTCTTTATAATAAATTGGTTGTCATTATAAATTTAATTTTATTAATTTTACTAAGGTTTCGGGTAAAAAAAGCCAAGATTATGACGTTCCTGAGAATAAAGAAACTCAGATTAAACATCTTAAAAATAAATATTTATTTTGTCATCTTTAAAATAAACAGATATAATATATAGATATATAGAAGTAGATATATATTAAAGAATTGAATGAAAAAAATAATTTCAAAAGTAACAGTTTTGTCGATCAATAAGTAGTAGAGGGCGGATCGCTTAGTATTTGTATATATTTTTTTAATTTGACAAATCGTTACATGAACGAAAAACGCCAATTAGCTCGAAAAATACCGAAATAGAGTAATTAATAAATTTCGCTGGCTTAAAAAAATAGACGCCACGCTCCGTGGCGCGCAGTTGCGTCGTACGACGCGAGGCAAAAACTCACGATTCTAGTGATATGAGTAAAAAAAAAAAAGTTAGAACCCGGTCAACGGTACCGGGGCAGTTGGTTGGTTATACAACGAGCTATACGTACCTAAAATATTAATAAAGAAATATCAACAAGTTTTATGTTGTTAAAGGTCGCGTATTAATTGTAGCGATTGTTTCTTCTGTGTCTTTTTCTTTAAAAAAAAAGAGTTGTCTTTGCTGCTGGGAAATAATGACGTCTGTCATTTTGCGTTTCCCGTTGCGTTTAGAATAGAAATACACATGTCATAACTCTGTTAATAATGATAGCTAATTGGTATCTAAGAACTCAATAATTCAACGACGAATGACATTTTTCAACCTCCGACGTCCGACGCAAAAGAGGGGTGTTATATGTTTGACTTGTGTGTTTCAAATGTTCAATATTTAAATGTTTCAAATAAAAATTTCAGAATAAAAAGTATCCTATATTTTAATCTAGGTCATAAACTATCTGTGTACCAAATTTCATCTAAATGGGTTCAGCCGATTGTGTGTAATTGAGTTACAAACATCCAAACATATTATGAACTTTCGCTTTAGGATCAGTATAAGTATATATTTATTAAAAATACTTTTTTATATGTCAGACCGTAAATTAATTTTGAATGTTATTAAAAATTAATGTTTTTAATTTTTGTTTATGGCAATAAAACAAAAATAAAAACAAATTTATTATTTTCACTCGGAACTCGAAGAGTTGGAGATAACGAAAGTTTATTTTTTCCTCTCGAATGAAGAGATTTTAATAAATACCGACCACACCCAACGTCGGTCTTCTGGGCCTTGTATTACACCACAGCGAATTAATTATGAATATTATTTTTAAATTAGGTATTTTTTTTTATATATATATATTTTTAGCTTGTCAAACAGGTCCACGATGATCCACTTAATGGCAGGTGGCCTATAACACAAGTAACGCCACAGGTGCTGCAACTGAGCTGCCTACTACAAACAATAGGATTGAGGATAAGAGATTGGAAAGACTTAGTAAAGGTATATTAAGAAATATTTATCTTTGCTAATATAATCAAGTTTTTTATTTGTTTGAAAGTGCTGAACTCTAAAACTCCAAATTGGATTTTTATATATTAACGTCGTCAGACAGGCTGACTGTCCACTTAATGGTAGGTTGTTACCGTCTTCTAAGCACACAAGCAACACCATGGGAGGGGCAGGTACGCTGCCATCTGTCTAAAAGTTGTTTATGGCTCACTTGAAAAAGCCAGTAGCTATTGTAGCTAGTGGCAGTATTGTTCAGTTTGTTAGTAGTTTTAGTATTATAGTTAGTAAGTTATTATTATTGGGCAAGTAAAATATAATTTTTAACAGGTTCATTGACTTGATGTTTATACTGTGCCTTTGCCGAGACAAATGCATTCAATCTCTTGTTTAAAATACAACAACCGACATTACTAAACGCTTAAATCATCGTACAAATATCACCTGTCAGCAGCAGACGACAGTTTTTATCGACTGCCGCGCCTTTGAGACGTATTCTGATAACTTATGTATGCCGATTATGATGAACGATTTAGAAGCGGTTGTTTTTAATGACTTATTGAAAAGTCAAGATGAGACACAACACTCAATAAGTCTCTATTTCTTTTCTTTGCAGATTATCTGCGGTGTTTAATGCGAAAAGTGCGTCATAATTAACAAGATGATCAAGAAAGTTTGTTTCTCCTTTCTTAAACAGTAGAGTAATAAATATTATATGCTATTACAGTTCTCATAGAAACTATAATTATTTTAAGTATTTAAGTTATTTTTTATGTGCATTCATTTTATTAGTAGAAAAACAAATAACTATATTAATAAATTCAATAATAAACACCACCTTCAAGGATTTAATTGCGACATTACCCTAGGGGTAAAAAAATATATTGTTTGCAATTGTTTGCATTTGTTTGCAAACTAAATAGTGGAAACCGCTTGAAAATCGGTTCAGAAGTTTTTGAGATCATCGCTAACATACATACAGACATACAGACAGACAGACGCAGCGGTGGACTTCGTAAAACGAAGTCCACATGTAAGGAAGTATTGACTAGTCATTTCAAAGTTCACGGGCACAGAACGGTCGGTGTAAACGCGGCCGTCGATATGGGTGTGAATGTATCTGTAAGTATCTGTTCATGAGATGCGAAAATTAATAAATAAAATAAGTTAAAACGCCCATATGTCGGACAATGTGGCTGCGCCGATTTATTGTTCGGTGTTTGATTAAAGAAATTAATTTCGTATGACCTGATTTTATATGAAAATTCCAGATACAATGACGGCTTTAATCTTTAATGGTCTGTTTCATGGGTCCCGGGTTCGATTCCCGGCAGAGCCAACGTTGGCAAAAAAAATCAGAGCTGGGTCATTATGACTGCCCATGTGGCGGCAGTAACCTCTCCCTTACAGAAGACCAAACGGGAAATAACCTGTCTGCCTATCTATTAACCCCAGCTTGGTTAACCCTAGCTGTTAACCAAGCGGTCGCGGATTCGAATCCCGCAAGGGGCAAATGTTTATGTGTTAAAATTTTACCTTTGTACCCGAGTCATGGATGTTTTGTATGTATTTACAAAAAAAAGTATTGTATGATATCAACTGTTTGGTATCCATAATACAAGCATTAAATTGCTTACTTTGGAACTAGATGGTGCTGTGTATTTATAATATTCATAAAGAATATAGAAAATTCTTTGAAGTTGATTTTCGTACAAGTACCAGGAGGTCATAATGCAAAAGAATTGAAATGTTAGAAACGAAGAAAACTGTCGAGTTTTCCATCTGTCCACACAATGTAACTCGGTGTTGCGCAGCTTAACCCGTTGAGTCCGATTTTTATCCAGATTCAAGACACAGTGTTACTAATCGCTACACAGTGTTTACCTGTGCGCGTAGGTGGAAAGCCTCTAGTAAAGGTTGATTGCCTTGAGACTTCGCTGACGGATGTTCCGTCTCGCTCTAACGTATAGCTATTTTGCATAGTCTATCTCTTTCTTACTGTTACGCAAAACGCAAGGCTTCTTTTAAAGAAAATGTTGTTGGTAACATTACTATTATTTTATGAATAGGTTATAAAATATTATTTTGTTTTTATTGCAGTGTTAAATTTTGTGTAGGTAAGTAGGTAGGTACTTATCCTTACTAATATTATAAATGCGAAAGTCAGTTTGTTTGTCAAACGCTCTCATGTCTCAATTACTCGACCTATAATAGCGTAATTTTGCTTTCACATTCTTTTCCAAAGAAAAGTACTGTTACCAGGGGATCATATAAAAATAAACCTAAAAACCAATGAGCAATAAAAACAGAAAGACAGAAATAGCGACTATATTATTATCTAGCTGGTGCCCCCGACTTCGTCTGCGTTGAAAAAGAAAATATATGAGTAATAATAACGTTAGACATCTGCAGACCGATCGAGTAGTTAAGGCGCGAAAAGATAGCCGATAGACAGACTGACAGAGATATTTTCGCATTTATAATATTAGTATGGACTAGTATGCATTATGCTTAGCTATAAATAGATAACTCTCAAAATATTATAAATTTAAAGACAAAATAAGTAGGTATAACTTAGGCACACTTTAAGTTTGATTGTGTGAAAATAAATTTAACTTTTAATCTACTATAGGCTGACTATAGGATGCAATATATTAATAAATCCGTACTAATATTATAAATGCGAAAGTTTGTATGGATGTATGTATGGATGTTTGTAACTCTTGCACGTAAAAACTACTGAACCGATCACCATGAAATTTTGCTTACACGTTGTCTGGGACACCAGAAAAGACAGGGTATCTTTCATCCAGAACGCGGACGACGTCGCGGGCACCAGCTAGTGAATAATGTAAATGGCAAGGTTGACACAAAATAATATTATTTTAATATTAACTATTTACCTATATAAAATAGCATTTGTAGGGAAACGTGTTTGTAAGAAAACGCAGTTTTTAATTGCAGGAAGTTTACTCACACATATATATACAACGGTTGCTTACATCAGATCTAAACGCACACAGGTAAAGTGTCGCTTTGAGATGTGTAACGTCAGCAAAAAACTTTTATTAATAAAATAAATTTTATTAAAGAAAGAAATTTAAAGAAGTGTTAATTTTGTTGGACGGGAAGCTTTAAATTTATAATATACTAGCTGACCCGGCAAACGTTGTTTTGCGAAAAAATAAAAAATATTTTGTTGGGGTGGACCACCCTTAACATTTAGGTGTATGAAAAAATAGACGTTGGCCGATTCTCAGACCTACCCGATAAGCACACAAAATTTCATCAAAATCGGTCCAGCCGTTTCGGACGAGTTTGGCAACAAACACCGCGACACGAGAATTTTATACCTATACTAGCTGGTGCCCGCGACTTCGTCCGCGTTCTGGATGAAAGGTACCCTATGTCCTTTTTGGAGTCCCAGACAACGTGTATGCAAAATTTACAACGCCATCTAGGGAATTCTGTTTGAAGCAATGTAGTACTCTAATTCATCTAATCTCACTTCGAATAATGGAAAAAGTCTGTTAACAGATGGCACTACATGTTAGTTATAGTTTATAAAATTACGTGTTAATAAAATTAAAGCTGCTGCCCGCGACTTCGCCCGCGTAACTTAGTAAATTATGTACTTAAACCTTCCTCGAGAACCACTCTACCCATTAGTGAAAACCGCATTAAAATCCGTTGCGTAGTTTTAAAGATCTAAGCATACAAAGGGACATAGGGACAGAAAAAGCGACTTTGTTTTATACTATGTAGTGATTTTTAATAATCTGTATATAATATTTTATAACTGTTATATAATAATTTATTTAAAAAATCTTTATATTATGTTTATCATAATTAAAGATTCTCGTGTCGCGGTGTTTGTTGCCAAACTCCTCCAAAACGGCTGGACCGATTTTGATGAAATTTTGTGTACTTATCGGGTAGGTCTGAGAGTTGGCCAACATCTATTTTTCATACCCCTAAATGTTAAGGGTGGTCGACCCCAAAAAAATTTTTTTTTTCGCTAAACATCGTTTGCCGGGTCAGCTAGTATTATGTAAAAATAATAAATTCTAGTCCTTTTTTAAAGTTAACAAATAGTTAACAAAAAGTTAAAGTAGCTTAAATAACTCCTTCTAAAATCGGCTGTGTGCCAATGAAAATCCTATCAAATTTGGTCCAGCCGTTTAGGAGAGTAGCAGCAAAAAGAAAGAGACAAAATTTAAAAAAAATAAGTTAAAATAAAAATAATTATTATTAAATATTAGTGATTTTTTTTCTAACGCTACTTGGTTTCCTCTCATAATTAAATGCATCTAGATTCAAGTTAAAATTACGTGACGCCGAGTGACTCAGACCGAACGATAAAAACCATAGACTAGTACTGCTTTAGTACTTTCGTACTACAACTCCCTTGCGTTTTTAACTATATGGTAACTTATTCGAACTTGGTATTTTTTTCTGTGAAGAAACAATGACACTCTGTCTGACTGTTCGTTGTCAAAGCTGTTTAACGAAATTACTCGCTCGGGTACAGAGAGGATTTTTATGGAAAATAATTGTGAAAACCATTTACTTACAAACTAAGCGTTTTTATACAACACTAACCGCCGTCTTCGTTCGCGTTGAAAAATAAAATAAGTATCTACCATAAAATATTTGAGGAATCCTTACTAATATTATAAATGCCAAAGTTTGTATGGATGTATGGATGTTTCAATGTTTGTAACTCTTTCAAGCAAAAACTACTGAACCGATCACCATGAAATTTTGCATACACGTTGTCTGAGATACCAGAAATGACCAAATGACCTTTCATCCAGAACGCGGACGAAATCGCGGCACCAGCTAGATATATTGATAACTTATCTGGCGCCTGCGACTTCGCCCACGTGAAAAAAGTAGCCTATCCTGTGTCCCGTATGTCTAAATGTTTCTCTACCAAGTTTCATGAAAATCAGTTAATTCGTTTAAGTTATAGAGAAACATACACACATGCATACATACATACATACCTACACTTACAGATTTATTATTAGTACCTACTAGCTGGTGCTCGCGACTTCGTCCGCGTGGAATAGTTATTTTGGGAATCATTTGGGTATCTCGAACGGTTTTCGCAGCGCACGCAACGGAAGCCCTCAAAGATGAATAATTTCCCCCGTTTTTTCCACATTTTCGACTGTTTCTTCGCTCCTATTAGTCGCAACGTGATGTTATATAGCCTAAAGCCTTCCTCGATAAAAGATCTATCCAACACAAAAACAATTTTTCAATTCGAACCAGTAGTACCTGAGATTAGCGCGTTCAAACAAACAAACAAACAAACTCTTCAGCTTTATAGTATTAGTATAGATTTTGGAAGTATCAAAGACTTCTTTAAACCACAATCTTTGAAGCACTGCTTATAGCTTTATAAGCAGGCTTCATGGAAAAGGTCTTAAACATCTTTTTTTTATCTACCTATAGCCGATTGTAATACGGATTGCACCGCTGTGACTTAAAATCGACAGGCCGTGACCATTTTTTCTTATGGTAACAACTTCAACATTTCCGTTTGTTTATTTGACAGACATGTAGCACAGACTAAACAACGAATAGAGAGTTTATGTCATTTATATTAGTCAAAATTCTATATCAGAAACTGATCAGAAACAGCTTTGTAACTAGTGTGGGTGTATACAATACAGTCATGATATTCGCTTAATGTATAGGCTGTGACTATTTTTTTTTTATGGCAACACCTTCAATATTTCTGTATTTGACAGACGTATAGCAGAAACCATGGAGAATAGAGGCAAGGAAGCCCAACTCACAGAACAGGCAAGAAGGATGCACTAAAGCGAGTGCATAATTTAATAAAACATAAAATTATTTCTAAAAGTAACTAATCAACACTTTACTTGTAATTGGTGAAAGAGGCCCTTAACTCAATACTAATAATAAATCTGTAAGTGTAGGTATTGTATGTATGTATCTTCCTCCATACTTATGTCTTATGTTATGCTTAGAACGTAACGTTCTATTTTATCCACTTTGCAGTTACCTACATATCTTTTTATATGAACAAACAATCAAACGGACAGTTCTGCCGCCAATAATAGGTTTACTTTGACACAACTCCAATTACACGAAAGCGATTAATAAAAAAAAACTGTATGACAGCTTGAAAAGATCGCATGAAAAAGCGGGAGAATTTACATTTTTATTGGAAAATTAGTTCACTCACATCTCAATGGGCATGAGTTAATTTATTATACGCAATTGTTTTAAAATATGCGCATACAAATTTGAGTCTTATTCTTTGCGGGTTTAGATTGAGTTTTTATTGTTCATTCGTTAGTTTATTAATGGGATAACATCGACTAAAATTAGTCAGCGTAAAATTTGGTTGGTTGTGATTCGTAGACTAGACTAATTGTTGTTGAACTAGACTAGCGATCCGCTCCAGGCTTCGTACGGGTACAATTTTTGGAGAATCGATTTTCATATAATAAAATTATAAGCACCTCCGTGCTTATAATCCTATGAAAATTAATGGGAGTAAAATCAGAACTGTCACACGAATGCGTTATGTTACTTATGCGTTACAGTTACGTTATTTTTTTTTTTTATATTTTAGAACATCTGAAGTTTCAGAGATATTGCGCCATCTACACAATATTATTTTAAAAAAAGAACAATGTTGTACTTTCGGCGTGTTCGAATTGGGAAATTTTCTTACAAAATTACATATCTTCCCCGTTCCATGTATAAAAACTAAATAAAAATCGGTCTGGGACCCATTCTCGAGTTTTTGAAACGTACACAAACCAACTTAACATTTTTATATATAAAAGAAGATTTAATAAAACATATCCGCGTGCATGAATTAGTTTTTTGCTGGGAAATTGTACGAATGCAAAATTGCATAGCATTTCCCTTGGCACAACGCGCCGGGCCTCTTTTTATAAGCTTTCCTACCTACTAAATCATGCAGCGAAACGACTAGGGTGACCACAATATTTTCATATAACGGCGTGTCCCATTTATTATTTTATTTCATACAGACAAAGATAATTGATTGGTCTCGCTGCGCTCGACTAGATAGAGCGCTATACAAAAGAAATAGCTCCGAAAATGTGGCAACTTTTTATTTTAGCGTGTGTAAAAAATCATCACTTTTTACCCAGTTTTATTATGTTTTTACACAGTTTCACCACACAAACTGGTATTTTATTATGCCTAAAATTTAATAAAACATTCGGCACGTACACATCACAGACAGTTTGCAGTGTGACTGGCTCGGGTACGGCGAATTCGGCGTACTATTTTATGGCGCATTCTACAAGTATGACGGCTGTATCTAGTCGAGCACAGCGAGATCAATCATTTATCCATGCATACAGAGAAAACACCTGGACGCTACAATGTGACTCAGAAGGATTGTGTAGGTAGATAAATTTACAAAAAGAATCCTACTACTTATTCTTAATTGTATATCGTCGTCGTCTGATAGTTGGAGAATTTCTATTTGTGGTAATAAGAAAAACACTAACGGAACTTAAATTTTGAACTGTATTTTGTAGGTAACAAGTTTCACTATAGTAGTCATAAAATTAACTATAAATGTATAAAAGATATTACAGTAAATTATCTCTACACTGGCTGATGCCACGACTTTGACATGTCAGGTATAGCAACAAGCAAGAGGTCGAGCGTTATATTGCTTATTTTTTGAGATGGGAAAAAACCATTGAACTCGCGACACTGTCATGTAATGTAATGTAATTTTGTGAAGCTTAGTTTTCACTTCTGACGTGCAGTCCAACGACTGACATTTTTTTTTCAAAGTGGACGCAGCAAAGTTCAAAGTCGCAGGCAGCAGCTAGTATTTAATATTAAGATATAGTAATATTTTATATTGAGAATTTTATATTTAATATGCAGCTGTAGTTATGTTAAAAAATATTACAGCTATGGGAGCGATTGAAAGGTTTGATTAAACTCTGAATTATTAACAATAGCAGCCAAAGTTTGATTTATGATTTGCCAAGGTTTGGAACTCCTTGCCGGCGTCTGTATTGGCCCCATAGGATTCATATCCTTATAACACGGCTGGTTGTTGGCCAAGAGCAAACCCATCTTTAATTAAAAAAAATGCTATAAGTATAATGACGACACGTTTGGTCTAGTGGCTAGTAACCCTAGCTGTTAACCAAGCGATCGCGGGTTCGAATCCCGCTAGGGGCAAATGTTTATGTGTTAACATTTACCTGTGTCATGGATGTTTTATATATATTTATAATATGTATGTATTTACAAAAAAAAAGTATTATATGTAGATAATATATCAACAGTTTGGTATCCATAATACAAGCATTAAGTTGCTTACTTTGGAACTAGATGGTGCTGTGTAGAATGTGTGAATATGTTTATTTATATGTATAATTGAAAATTCTAAGTATTTCTTCTAAACCAAAACTCATGGTCACAGTAGCGCTTCCATCCCAATAATTACCATACAATAGTGTTCGTCTCACACGTCCTTGGACCACGTTATCTGCCTATCTTTACCTCAACAGTTGTGCACACTGTTTATCTTGTTAAAGATGCATTTGATTTTTATCTACCAACCTCTTCCTAGTACGTACCAACAAATACCATACCTTTTTGACGATACTGATAAGTAGAATAGTATCATAGTAAAAAACAAAAACAAATCAATGATTGCAATAAATGTAGGTATATAAAATTTACTTATTTTGATATAAATGCTGGATAAATGATTTTTGGAGCGTCAACAAATAACACCTAGGCTTACGCCTAAAGGTACTACGACACAACTTTTTTTTTATTATTACACATGGGTTTGCTCTTGGCTAACAACCAGCTGTGTAGCAAGGACGAGTAGTAGGTATAGATAACCTGTGTACTCGCTGTTTTTTAGAGATGGGTTTGCTCTTGGCCAACAACCAGCTGTGTAACAAGGATGAGGCCTATGATGGAGCGAGCTCACCCAGAAGATGCCTTTTCACTCGAACTTTGAAAAGATTGGGTTACATGAGCTTGGAAATACAGACGCCGGCAGGGAGTTCCAAACCTTTGGCAGTGCGCATTATAAAGGATGTTTAAAAGAGCTTGGTCCGAAAAAGAGGGATTTCGACAAGATAAGGATGATAACCAGCCGTACGTCTGAATGTCTGATGGAAGAAAGGGGAAGGCGGTATGAGCTGAACTCCTTTCTTTACAAGAGGAATCCATCATGGATACCCACCGGCCTGGGGACAAACCGGTGCCCCGAGATGATAGTGGGGTAGACCTACCTAATGTTAAACCTCTTTGCGTGCTCCGCGTCCGCTATAAGGCGAAGTTGCGTGGGGACAATCCGCTGCCCCGAGATGATACTGAGGTAGACCTACCTAATGTTAAACCTCTTTGCGTCCTCCGCATCCGCTATAAGGCGAAGTTGCGTGGGGACAAACCGGTGCCCCGAGATGATAGTGGGGTAGACCTACATACTAAACCTCTTTGCGTGCTCCGCGTCCGCTATAAGGCGAAGTTGCGTGGGGACAATCCGCTGCCCCGAGATGATACTGGGGTAGACCTACCTAATAAACCTCTTTGCGTCTTCCGCGTCCGCTATAAGGCGAAGTTGCGTGGGGACAATCCGCTGCCCCGAGATGATACTGAGGTAGACCTACCTAATGTTAAACCTCTTTGCGTCCTCCGCATCCGCTATAAGGCGAAGTTGCGTGGGGACAAACCGGTGCCCCGAGATGATAGTGGGGTAGACCTACATACTAAACCTCTTTGCGTGCTCCGCGTCCGCTATAAGGCGAAGTTGCGTGGGGACAATCCGCTGCCCCGAGATGATACTGGGGTAGACCTACCTAATAAACCTCTTTGCGTCTTCCGCGTCCGCTATAAGGCGAAGTTGCGTGGGGACAAACCGGTGCCCCGAGATGATAGTGGGGTAGACCTACCTACTAAACCTCTTTGCGTCCTCGGCGTCCTCTATAAGGCGAAGTTCAGAGGTCGAACTAACACTCTTCCGCAAACTCCTTGGCACACTCTCCCAAAGTACATCTTATAAAAGACACATACAGCTAGTTGCAGAAACGTTCTTTAAATTATAAAGTCGCCTTTAAAACCTAAGGAATCATTAAAGTGTTGCACAAAGCTACATTGACGTTAACTTTAATGCTCCATTAAAATTTAACTAAAGAAGTGTCAAACAAGACCTTATCTTTAGGCTTTAAGAGAAAAAGCGTTGCACAAAGCGACATTAGCGTCTTTAAAGGAACCTTTAAAGATTTTGTGAAACATCTTTAAAGTTAATGGAACCATTAGGGATAAGGATTCGTTAGTTAATGTCAATTTTAAAGAAGCTTTGTGCAACTGACTGTTAGACTGGCAACTTTACGTATAAGTAATTCTGTATATATGTATAGCAATTAAACTATAGGATAAGAGCCCTAACAATTAAAATAGGAAACTTTACCATAGTATACGGAAGTTAGCAAGTTTTAATTACAAGCTAATAACTGGGCTGTTGTTTCAGAATGTTTAAACTGAGTTTTAAACTATTGTTCAACAAACTTTAGTTACGTTACGAATAGATTCTGTTACATTATCAATAATCGAAAAAGAACTTCTAATTGTGGTTCGATAATGTTATTTACGCGGAAATAAGAGAGGCGTCGTCTTGCATGAAACCTAAAATCATAGATAAATGATTGGTCTCACTGCGCTCGACTAGACTAGACCGCCGTTGTGCTTGTAAAATGCGGCAAAAAATACTACGCCGAATTCGGCGTACCCGAGCCAGTCACACTGCAAACTGTCTGTGATGTGTACGTGCCGAATGTTTTATTAAATTTTAGGCATAATAAAATGTCAGTTTGCGTAGTGAAACTGTGTAAAAATATAACGAAACTATGTAAAAAGTAATAAAAAGTGGCGATATTTTACACACACTACAATAAAAAGTTGCTGCATTCAAGGAGATATTGTTTTTGTACAGCGCTCTATCTAGTCGAGCGCAGCGAGACCAATCTTTTATCTATGCATGGACCATTAAATTACGTCATCGGTTTATTTAATCAAACAAGTTTCAGGGTCTATTGGGGTCGGAATTAATCTAAAACACATGTCGATGTCAAGAAACGATGACAGAACCCAAAGCAATCAAGGGATCTCGAATTAACGCTCCAGTCACCTTGCGGCTTACTGATTCTATGTTACGCTATTTCCAAACGTCGGAGTAGTAGAACAATATAATAATTATGTACGGTTGTAGCACAGAATACTACAACCGTACATATTATACTGTGGTTGTAGCATGACAGGCAAATTTGTGCATCGCATCGCACCGGTAACCTCTAAAGAGACGCTTTGAACTTGGATACGGTTGCTTGATGTCGAATACTTGCGCTATAATGAATGCGTGAGTAATGTGTCTTATTTACTTAATTTAAAAATGGAGAAATTCTTAAAAACAAAACTACGACATGTGAACCTATTCTACTTCCTACTTCTCAATTAACTAATATTTCCTATAAATGCGAAAGTTTGTATTGTATGTATGGATGGATCATCATTTCAGCCATAGGAGTCCACTGTTGGACATAGGCCTCCCCCATAATATTCCAATAGGACCGGTCAGAAGTAGCCTGGATCCACCGCTGACCCGCGGCCTTTATTAGGTCGTCTGTCCACCTTGTGGGTGGACGTCCTACGCTGCGCTTGCTGGTCCTTCGAGAACCTTCCGGCCCCAGCGGCCGTCGGCTCTCCGTACTATATGCCCTGCCCACAGCCACTTCAACTTACTAATCCGGCGGCTTATGTCGGTAACTTTCGTACGTCTGCGGATCTCCTCATTTCTGATTCGATCTCGCAGTGTAACATCGAGCATAGCCCTTTCCATAGCTCGTTGAGCGACATTGAGCTTCCTTACGAGGCCCATAGTTAGAGACCACGTTTCAGCGCCATACGTCACTGGCAACACACATTCACTGGCAACAATCACTGGCAACACACATTGATTGAAAATTTTTGTCTTGAGACACTGAGGAATTTTGGACGAGAAGATGTCTCAGAGCTTCTCGAACGCTGCCGGATGGATGTATGGATGTATGGATGTTTGTAACTGTTTCACGCAAAAATTACTGAACCGATCACCATGAAATTTTGCATACACGTTGTCTGCGACACCAGAAAGGACATAGTGTCCCTTTCATCCAGAACGCGAACGAAGTCGCGGACACCAGCTAGTAACTAATAAAATAAGTAAGTATAATGTATTAAAATTTCAAGTTAAGATAGGAACAATGAAAAATTGTTAATTTTTGAGTCTTTAGAGAGAGTTAGCAACGAAGAGAGAACAGTTCTAAGAAATAAATCATTTTTAAAGGGATGTCTAGAAGGCTTTAAGGGCGCTTTTACTTCTAAAGAGAACAATTACTAGGTACTCCTTCCTTGGACACTTTAGCACTCGTTTCACGCCTCGCTAATGGTACTGAAGATTTTAAGTCTTCTTTGCAAGAATACATGTGACAATGTAGGTATGTTAAGAGATTTTTTCTTAATTATTTAAAAGTTAAAAATAAAATAAAAAACATATTTTATTTTTATGACTACACGTTTGGTCCAATGGCTAGTAACCCTAGCTGTTAACCAAACGGTCGCGCGTTCGAATCCCGCCAGGGGCAAATGTTTATGTGTTAACATTTTACCTTTACACCTGAGTCATGGATGTTTTTATAATATGTATGTATTTACAAAAAAAAAAAGTAATCTATGTAGTATATCAACTTCCAGTTTCCAGTTTTAGTTCAAGTCCATATATATGGGTACTCCCTAGAACGTTTGTGGCACTTCCTGCTATTTTATTATTATAATTTCTATTTTTTTTTTTTTATAAGAGATGGGTTAGCTCTTGGCCAACAACCAGCCATGTGGCGAGGATGAGGCCTAAGACGGAGCTAGCTCACCCAGAAGATACCTATTCACTCGGACCTTGAAAAGATTAGGGTTATATATGTGCTCGGAAACGCAGACGGAACACTCTATCCTCTCTTAATTCGACAAAAACTATGGGTGTCCAAATTAAATAATACTTACTTACTAACATTTTAAAAATTACACTGCGACATAGTCATTCTGCTAACACAGAAATAGATATAAAAAAAATTAGTTGGCATACCTTAATGTCGTACATCCTTCTAGATAGGCTTTAAAGGCCATTTATTATGATTGCCATAGACATTAAAAGGAGTAGCACGGAATGAATAAATTATTATTATTGAATAAAACTTAACGCTAGCTAGTACACAACTAATGCTTCAAGCGGTATTTTAAAACAAGAAACGCAAGTGAAGGCACGCATAAAAGTCTTAATGGAAATTTTATAAAAAAAAAAATAGCAGACAGCATATCTAGATTTTCTCATTTTATTATCTTCTCAGTCGTGATTTTAATCATACAGGATGTTCAACATGGTTTTGGGAATATTTGGGAAGAATTATTATGCCTAGATATGTAAAATTCAGTATATATAATATATATTTCTTATTATAATAATGAGAAAAATAATTATAATTATAATTGTAATAAACTTCAAAGTAATAATAAGTAAAGTTCGAATTCAAATTAAGTTAAATTACAATTAAAATGTAATAAATTATGTTAAATTAAATTTAAAGTTCAATTGCAGTAAGTCAAGTCAAAATTAAAACTCTAGTAAGTTAAAACTGTAGTGTAGAAAATAAAGGCTCTTTTTATTTTTTTATTTTTATCTTTTAATTTTTTATTTTTATCTTTTAATTTTTTATTTTTATCTTTTATATCTTTCTTTATATTTTTCGTTGGGTTTGCTCTTGGCCAACGTCCAGCTGTGTAGCGAAGATGAAGTCTATGATCATTGATGGAGCGAGCTCACCCAGTAGATGCCTATTCGCTCTAACTTTGAAAAACTTTGCGTTATAAATGAGCTCGGAAATATTATTGGCAGGCAGGCTGACGGTCCACGTCTTGATGGTAAGTGGCTACCGTCGCCTGTAACACAAGCAAAGCCACAGGGTGTTGCAAGTGCGCACGCTGTGGCTTCTGATCAAATCAAAATATAATATAATACAGTCTAATTATTATGATTTGTGTACGAGACAGTACTTGATCCAGTTCACTCAAAGTTAAAATACAAACGAGCGGGCAGGTGGCGCCAACTAAATATATCATACGCTTGGTATTCCTGAGTGTACCACTCGGCTACTGTGCTGTGCATTCTTGTAAAATAATGATTTATTTTGCAAACATTTTTAACACTTAAGTGACCTACGATCCTACGATACGATGCTAATAACACTGGAGTAGAGGAGCATCTTAAAGAGTGGGTCCATTGTAAATTCGACAAATAAAATGCTTTATCACTTTAAGATTGAACAATGTTTGTCTGTTGTTCTGATAAGGTCTGTTTTCAATATAAATTATGTCAATCAATAATCAAGGTACCTATTTCAAATGTAAGCCTTAGCGAATTTTGAAATGAATGGAATTTGTAATCGAAACTGATGATTTAAGAGCTACGTGATGCCAGACTTACCCCATTTCGGAATGGCTGGTATTTCAGGTATGAATGCTGTTTTATATGCTTATTACCGTATGGGTTTTGGCTAGTTTGGATAGGCGGCCAATACTCCGGTATCAGGTGGCAAAGGCACAAAAAAATCGTATCTACTTACCCTAAATTGGAATGGCTAATTTTTATATAATGTTATACAAAACAGTGTTAGTTAATAAATGGGTAGTAATTTATTGAAACATGTTTCGTTCACCTGAAAAGCAACCCATATAACAATAAAATAAAACAGTGTTAGAAAACAATATTCATTGGTGCCAGACTCTTTCCGTGGGCCCGGGCCTCAGCCAGACTCTTCAAAGTTGGTCAAAAAAATTATTAACTTACCTAATTTTGGAATGCCTGGTTTTTAGATATTGTAATGTAGCGCACTATCTTAAACCGATTGTTTTTTTTTTGTGTGTAAATTTTGAGAGCTGTAGATTTTGTTATGAATAAATAAATGTGGAAAACTCCATAGAATTGACATATACATATAAATATCTACTTAATTAAATTCTATTGATCTATCCTGTTTATCAAACCATCAGCTCGCATTGATGTGTGGAATCCACTCAGCAGCTCACGTAGACGCCCCAATGTAAAGAATTAGAACAAATGTCCTTTAATTAAAATTAATTGTTTAAATTGAAAAACAATTTTCCAATTTGAACTCTCCCATTTCGTCTATTGGCTAAATTACTTCAAGTCCTAACATAGACATTTGACAAAGTACAGTTTCTCATTGTTTACTGAAAAAATATATGGCATACTTAAAAATATAGGTAGTTCAATTTCATTTATTTATTTTATTTCAAATTAAAATCAGTCTAGCTTTCTTGAGTTTTTGCAGATTTTATTGTATAAAAAATTTAGGTAGACCAGTTATAATTTGCAAATCTATGAACAGAGTTTGAAAAGCATCATTATGAATTTTGCTATCAAAGATAATTTATTGGACTGGTATCGCTGCGCTCGACTAGATAGAGCGCTATACGAAAGCAATAGCTCCGAAAATGTGGGAACTTTTTATTGTAGTGTGTGTAAAAAATCGTCACTTTTTATCACTTTTTACCCAGTTTTATTATATTTTTACACAGTTTCACTACGCCAACTGGTATTTTATTATACCTAAAATTTAATAAAACATTCGGCACGTACACATCACAGACAGTTTGCAGTGTGACTGGCTCGGCTACGCCGAATTCGGCGTACTATTTTATGCCGCATTTTACAAGTACGACGGCGGTATCTAGTCGAGCGCAGCGAGACCAATCATTTATCTATGCATACAACCTTATGAATTGTCTGTGTAATACCATGGTAATCCCTCGAACGTTTTGGAATTGTAGTTTCGAATAGAAGTAGGTACCTACCTATTAGGTATATATAAAAAATATATATTTCTTTGCGTTTCGAGATTAGATTAATCAAAAAAAAAAAACATCTAATCTCAAACGAAACACGTTGCGTCAACGGAATCGAATAAATATAATAAAACAATGTATTAGTCACGGATTTGCCTGGGATTGGAATTAACGCACGGTAGTCCGCAACTGACATTTCGAACATCAATCATCATTTTACTGACACACCGACTCAAATGAGGTATTTTTTGTACAGTTTACGGCGCGACTTCGTAACACACTCGGCGGCGGCTTTTGCCTCTTGTCTATGGTCTAGTATTATTATATACTCTGCGCTCTATGGGTCCAGGTGAAGTTCGCAGAGAGTGCTCTAACTGCCTACAGATTGGGCAATAAGTAAAATTATAATAGATCGTGACATGAGTAACGAATGTAGGTTAAAATATAAATTTATGATAAAATCGGAGAAATAGTAAGAAAACTAAATAAAACGAACTAGTAATATAAAAAAATAGGTAGGCAAATAAAGACCCTAATTGAGTTAGGGAACTGGACCATCCCCTCCCCCCATTTTATCCACCCTAGTAATGGGTCGAGATTAATTTTATTAAACTTATTAACAAAAAAGGAATTATATTAATAAAAAAACTATGTATTGCCACAGAATAGGTAATTTGGTAATAGTAGGTAAAAGTAGTATTGCTAAATATTACTCTTGACAGAGTGCTCACTTAACTTCCAAATTGTCGATTTTTTCATTTCTCTCATTTCTTATATTTCGTAAATTTTGATACAGAAAATGTGTTCTAAATAATCTTATTATTTGTCTATTTAAGAAATACATGATACATCTTATTTATTATACATTGGAATTTGCTTTACCTACATAGGTGTAGGTAAATAAAATAATAAAAAGGATTCAGACGCATATAATATATACCTAAGATGCAAAAATATGTACCTATTCATTGCTTAAAAAAAACCTTACTTTCAAGACGTCAACTCAGACAAAGGCCGTACGTTCTAAAGCCTCAATCAACGGACAAAAAGACAAGAAGCTACGCCACTTTAACGGAAGCTATGTTTTTTTTTTTTTCATAAAAAGAACAATTGTTTCTAAACCGCAAAGTCATGACATTTGACGAGCGGCCATTGGTTGACGGCTAAAGATTGACGGCCAATCGGAGCCTTCGATTATTTGAAAGTCATCTTTCTTAACATTTGTTACGGTGACAGAGCAGTTCTAAAAGGCGTCTGGTCTACCAATAGACGTTCCAATCTCGTTGCTATATTTACTTGTTGAGAGTTGACTTAGTTACCGTTCGGTAGGTCAGTGGGTAAATAAATACTTAGATGTTTAGCTAGCTGTATTTACAACTGATTGTTTTGCTAAAATTTTAACTTAGTACTTAGTTTTTTATGTTTGATGGTTTGTGGCTACCGTCGCTTATAACACAATCAACGCCGTAGGTGCTGGAAGTGTTGCTGTCCATCATAGAAGGATAAGGGTGTGCTCTGGCATCCCTTAGTCACTCAACGAAACAACTGCTATAAAGTCTAGAATCTAGTCTAGACCGCGTTAGAAAGTCGTTGGGTTTTAGGAGATAAGGCATAACCCTACACTGCCGGGTATCCAAAATTGTGTGTATCAGCTCCGACAACTCCTTACGCACGGTTATAAAATTTAAATTTTCACAATTCGAACACGCCATTGATTTTTCTTTTAAATAATATCTCTGAAAGTTTAGAGCCATTCTAAAATATTAAAAAAAATAATAGAATGTAACTATAACGCATAATATAACGCATTCGTGTGACGATTCTGATTTTACTCCAAAAAGGATCCGAACCCGGAAACCACATCACTCATCAACGGGCATAACAGGCTTCATAAGAAAGCTGTATTCTTAATTCAAAAATTAAATCAGACATTAAATTTTCACGCTTCTTTCAAGGGAACATTTCCGACAATATTAATTTTGCTCTCAATATTACGAGAAATTAGATGAAAAGCTACCTTATTATGCGGACATTAAAGTCGCTAATAGAATGATAACACGTTTAGAAGATCGTTGATTAGATTCCTATAAATTTTTAAATGAAAAAGGCGTAACCGATTTATGTCCAGTTTTGTGGGAATTGATATGACGAACTCGATACGATAATCGATTGTACGATATAATATTCGAATCGAGATCTTGTCTGACAATGTGATTCACCATGTAACATTGTGTTAACTGACTCATGTTGGTGTTTCTGGAAAATATACCTAGGTATTTCCCACAATGGGATTTTACCTAATCTAGGTACGAGTACCTATAATACTACAAAATGGTTTGTTCTTACTGACTATCAATGCTCAGCAGTCTAAATTACTCGTTAGGTAGTTACTCGACTAAATTACCAGCGATTTAACAATTTTTCTGGTATAATAAGTAAGTATATCCTATCTTTATTGCTTAACTCAGGTAATAAACTATGCTATCTGTGTGCCGAGTTTCATCGAAATCCGTTTAGCCGTTTTTGCGTTATTGAGGAACAAACATACAAAAATCTAAGCATACAAATTTCGCATTTATGATAATATTATAATCCTATAGTTTCGAATAGTCAATCAAATAGCGTATTTCAAAGATGGCGGCCATTGTACGTATAATCGATGATTTAAAAATATTTAATCTTATATGAGAAATGTTGCCAGTCTCATCTAGTAGATTGTCTCAGAACCAGATGCATAGAAACACGTCACAAAACATAAAAGTCAACAATGTAATATCAATGGATACAATAGGCAATAACCGTCACTTAAGACAAATGACGAGATTTATTGCCACAGCAAAAAACAAACTATTACAAATTCTTTTCCATTTTTAATTTTGTTGTATAGCAACTTAGCAACACAGATTCATAGCAGATAGTCACTTTATAGCAGAAAATAGAACTAAATGATAACTTAACTTAACTATACTTATCTATAACTTTAAGTTAATAGAAGAATTTATTAAAATAAATCAAGTCAAAACCTTTATTATTTCGATGTTCATCTCTATTTTTTTATAATAATATTGGCTATAACTAATATAGGTACCTACTCGTAGCTTTACCAAAAGCCTAATCACCTTAGGTATTGCGTTAAAGCCTGTTCACACTTGTGAACTATGTAGATACCTACTCGACCGTAATTTTTGATTTTTTGATAGTAGCAAGTATTTTAGTTACTAAATTTACTCATTACTTGACTAAATTACTGACATACCTACTCCGAGTTAAGTATATTTAGCCTTAAGTTGCAATATTACCCCTAAAACTGTACATTTGTTGTGCTATACTTACTTACACCTTATTGTGAGAAAGAGATGGTATTAGCGTTGTACTATTCAGTTTTTTCCTTACTTGGAAACTAATCAAGCAATTCGATTTGTAGTGCGGTGCAATGCATTGAGATTTATCGATAGTGAAATACATTTTTTCAAACATTATCGATGTGAATTGTGATACCTTAATAAAAAAAAAATCTTATAGGCAAATAAGAATATTATTGACGATTTTTTTTATACTAGTAGGTATTTAGGTATACTAAATGTACTTTGTTCATATATGTATAGTTAAGTAGCTGACCCGGCAAACGTTGTTTTATATGGAGTAAGTATATAAAATAAAATAATTAAAATAAGCTAAGTTAGATACCTAGATAGAAACATTTACTTGCATATACTTGACATACCTACAAAGAGTTTAACAAAAAATATATATAAAAATCAAATTCAGAATTTTTACATGTAAATATAATCAAATTTCTTACATGTAAATGAAAATACATATGTGTAGAACTGTATTATGGCGAAATGAAATGTAGATTTAATAAAGGTTCGCTAGATGGCGCTAGTAGCTTGTTATGACCACTAAAGTGCAACTAGCTGTCGCTTTGCATCGTATGAACACACTATCGGTAGGTTTATTATATTTGACAAATAGGTATAAGAAGTGTTTAATAAATTGAGATCCGTCACCAGATGTGAAATCACTGTGTTTTATTTGCGACAGTCCTACCGGTGGTTTTATATCATTTGCGAGTACACGCGGAATTGTACAATATGTATAAGTCCACATTACGTAATGAGTAATCATAAACGTACTACCATTCGCTAAGTTGAAATTGTGAATAAAATATTACTATATACTATCGATATTAGTAGGCGCATCACTATTTATCAATGCGGGGCCATCAAAGTGAAGCGCACAGACAATAACTGAGAAATATTAAATTATAATAAAATTAACTTGAGCTTGATTTTTTACCGTTACCAAAAGCAGTGTTAGTAACAAATAGAGGGTACAATTTCAATATAATATTTTGTAATATGTATACCTAATTACCCATGAACAATTATTCATTTTTTTTTTGTAAAGGTCTTTAGACAGGCTGACTACTTGATAGTAAGTAGGTGACAATGCCAAAGGTGCTAATTTACAATGAAGATAGTTTTTTTCGTTCGTAATACAGTGGTAACATAATAAGTCATCTCTAATAAATTTTTTTATTAGAGATGGGTTCGCTCTTGGCCAACATCCAACCGAGTAGCAAGGATATGAGGGGCCCTAGCCAAGAGCATAACAACGCAAACGTTTCGTTGCGTTCTGACGAATAGAAACGAAATAAAGCCCTGTGATTGGTTGTTGTAACGCCCATATAAATTTTTGACCAATCACCGGGCTTTATTTCGTTTCGATTCATCAGAACGCAACGAAACGTTTGCATTGGTATGCTCTTGGTTACGGCCCGAGGCCTATGACGGAGAGAGCTCAACCAGAAGATGCCTATTCACTCGAACATTGAAAAGTTTATATGTTCCTTCGTAATACAGTGGTAACATAATAAGCCATCTCTAATAAGTTCATGTGTCTATGTCGCGTTCGTCTCACGGATGCCCCGCCATTCGGAACATACCTACAAGTACGTTAACGATTATTCATTATATACGGAGACACATGACGAATCAATCTGTTTCGGACGAATCGAATGCGATAGTCGAATCGAATAATGAGCTTTCAAACCGGGGTTGCCAGTGTGTTTTTCAACTGATTCCTTTCGTGTAGGCAACATTGTAGCTGCAGCCATTAAAAAAAAAACACACCTGAAAGTTTCACTGACAGTCGTGAAAAAAAATAAATTTTTTTAGTATTTATTATAATTATATCGACTTGCTTCTTACCACATTTGTTGCTATTTTCACAAAAAAATAATAATATTCAAATAACAAAAATCACATTAAATTAATGTCAAGATTCTTAACATTGCGAAAATTTTCATGCATTTTTTTCAACAGTTTTTTTTTATTTTATTATTTTATTACCTAAATGATTTAATTTTTAAGTTAATAGATACTTAGTTGCCTACTGTTACTGTATGTATTTACTTTGTATGGTAACTTATTTTAAAAGATTTTTTTATTTTATGTGGGCTTAGAACTTAGAACAATGATCTTTATTGTTTATCTTTATTTGTAACTTTAAATTTTGGATGTTTCTTAAAATACATCAATCGTATCTTATGAACGATAATACATTAAGTAAGTGGTTCACAGTCTAAAATTTTCAGAATATACGAAGTTAGGTCTAAAAAATTCTAAATAGGTGGTATTTCTTCTGAACTACTCTGTGTCATGCACAAATGCGCAAACAATTAATAATAAATGACACAAGCGTTTGACATAAATGCTTAAAAATGAACACAGACCACTTTAAAGTGTTGAGTATAGCCACAGATTAAATAATAGTAACTATTGGTATAGCGGCGACGGTCATAGATATTTTAAAAAAAGAACCTCACTTCTTAATTACACGTTTTGAAAACTAACGCTTTGTTAAATATACATGCGATTTCTTATTTTATTGCCTTCCAGTTAAAGTCTAAAATTGAATGGAAGTGGGTTTGTAGAAGAAAAAAAACCTAAAGCGAAAATCTAGTGTAGTGGCTTAATTGTCAGGTGAGTGACAATAATTAGTGTGTACGAAACATATTCTCGGTATTTTGACGCAGGGATTTTTTTTTCATTTTTTTTTTATGCAACCGTTAAGAATGTTTTTTTAATGATATACCGGCTGAAGGTATATCCATTCAAGCGTTAGAAATTATTTATTTATTGCATTGTACTAACTTCACACTGAGGGCAACCTATTTTATTTTAAAATAAAAAAAATAGAGTAGTACAGTCATTTGGTTCGAAAAATAGTGGTTAGCTGGAAAGTTTTCCGGCAGTTTTAAAAATTGGCTATTTTATAGATTTTTATGTGCTTTCCGAATTTCGAACTTTGCCACCTCTTAATTTTTGCCGCTCGCGCCGCCATATTGGAAAAATGGCGCCTAAAAGCAGTTTTTTGACAATACCTTCTTTCCGACTTGTTTTATGATAAAACAGTTATATACAAAATGATGAAACTAGAGATAATTACTTACAATTTATGTATCTACCTTTTTTTATAGTCAATAGTTTAGGTGTACGAGCGCCGCAAAGTGTACACCACGAAATGCATCTACATTTTTCACCATTAGTTAGATAATATTTCAAATAGGTATCTACCTATTAAAAAAAAATAAAAATAAAAAAACAAGCCGACAACAACAAAAACGTTTTTGTTGAACAACAAAGCCGACCCGAAGTACGTTATGTTATGTTCGACTGCCATTTGGCTTACCCGATCGGCAAAATCCACAGACCTAGATAAATGTCTGTGGCAAAATCGCTCAGGTTTTGTTGACACGCGTCTTTCTGATTCGACTCTACCGCCCGGCCCGTTCATATTTTATGTAATCATGTATAGAAACACTTCTGTCTGCTAGAGTACCAGTATCAGAGGATAATAATAATAACACTTAGGTACTGACTTCACTCGCTCGTAGGTACAGAAGACCTAGACACTTAGGACTATCACTTACCTGTGTCTGCGTTAATCCTAAACTTGCGGCTAGTTCGGCTCTCTCTGGCAGTGCTAGGTACTGGGTCCTTTGAAACCTCCTGTTCAGCTGTTGCAGCTGTAAGCTGGAGTATATAGTGCGAGGTTTTCTCATTTTCTTGCCTTTTCCGTTCACACGAAGCCCCGGGTCGTCGGAGAGACCACATTTTTCTGGAAAAAGAAAGAAAAATAAGTGTATAAAATTAAAAAAATGTTTATCTAGATACTAACATTACAAAGAGGAAAGGTTTGATTGTTTGTTTGTTTGAATAGGCTCCGAGACAAATGATTTGAAATATTATTTGACTGTTGGGAAGCTACATTATCAGCGAGTAACATAATATACCTAGGTATTTTATAAAAAGAAGAATAAGAAGAATAATTTTAATTTGAAATGTCCTTTACTACAAATAAAATATTATTCTTTTGTATTTGTAGCAAACGGACGCACTTAAAACCACATAGGTACAACAACATAATATAGAAAGACAAACACATATGTCCAAAAATGTGGTTTTGTGATTGTGTGGAGCTAATAAATGCATTATTATTAACTTGCCGACCTTTAAATAGAAAAAAGAAATGTTAAATATAAAATTATTATTAAAATTATATAAACACCTCAATTTATGGTAACACCTACTTAATAATACAAAGTGGCAAATTATTTTAACAGTTACAAAAAAGGCCGAAATGTAACGTTATCGATGTTATCGCAAAGTAAAGTTTTATGTTTCCGTCGGCGAATTAATTTACGCGCTCGCATTTTACACGTTGTAAACAAAAATAAAATATTTCTGAGCGAAAGTGTCGCAAAGATAATGTGAAAAATAAATAATATAATACAAAGTATAACAACATAGTCTATACCTACTAGGTAATATTATAAAGAGGAAAGATTTGTTTGTTTGTTCGAATTGAATAGGCTCCGAAACTACTGGACCGATTTGAAAAATTCTATCACTGTTGGGAAGCTGTATTATAAGCGAGTAACATAAGGTATATTTTATAAAGTTACGCGGACGAAGTCGCGTGCAACAGCTAGTTAAAAGTAAAATGAACGAAAATTCATGTAACAATTTATATAGGTAGTCCATTTGACACAAAATTAAATGAAGAAGTCATTATGCTGCCACTTCATTTTCATAGTAGCAAATTAGCTGAGCTTAGTAAGACGTCGAAAAAGATAGATAATTAGTTTAGATTATAGTTTTAAATAATAATAATAGTTTAGATAATAGTTGCAGTTAGTCGCTGCTAGATTTGGACCCTCAAAAATCTACTTCTTTTTTTAATATTAAGGTGAGGTCGACAGACAAGTCTGACGGTCCATTTGATGGTAGGTGGCGCCACAGGTGCTGCAAATGCGCTGCCCACTACAGTAGGATAAGGTTATAAGTAAGAAGGTTGTAAGGTATAAAGAAGGCATAGGGTAATGGGCTCTGGCATCCCCTATTCACTCATCGAAACACAACGAAATAAAGTACGGGCTGACCAAATAAAAAATGTAGTGTTCCATGTGTCTGTCATATTGTGACATTTTATGACAGACCATTTGACTCAAGGCTTTTTGACTTAGTATCATTGCTTCGGTCACATTAAAAAAGTTGCATGATATAAATTGTCTGTAGCTACCAACTATATAAGGAATTGTTATTTACTGCGGCATGTTCTATATTTAAATTTGTATAAAAGTTAAAATAAGCAAATTTAGTTATTTAGAATTTAATCCGAGGAAATATTACCAAAAATATGTACACGAAACTGAATATTATCCACATAATCCACCCCCTTTTAATAAATCAAACAGACTGAAAACGACGCAATAAATCTACAATATAAATATTCAAAGTGTACGATGGCTTGCCATCCATTTTGTAAAATATATGAAAGCCACTCGCTACTTGATAATAGTCAGTGGTAACATGTAATTACAGAGTTCATATCGCTCCATCGGATCGCCGCAAGACCAA